>CM060981.1:44010151-44610151 GCA_030765065.1 Deroplatys truncata
TTCGTTTCTGAGTTATGCTGTTCACAGACACATACGAGGACATGTTTCAAAAATGTTTTATTTAGATTCAGGGCGCCTTAAACCATGTATTTCCGGTGAAATCTCGGTATCGAATTTTTGGATCGAATGTAATACTTCCCCTATTTACCATGTTGTCCTTCTTGGTTACCATGCTAGCCTTTAGTTCCCGAGATCGCGGGTTCAAACCCGGCAGAGGGCGATGGACTTTTTCGGGCGTAAACATCCTTGGCATGGCTTCCTTCCTAGATTTACGGCACGTAAAAGAACTTCCAGCCTGATAAAGAGCCTCTGAGCAAAATTACCGGTATTTCACGCCCAATATAGAATGGGACGCTAAGGACCACAAGAGTTAAAGAGCGTCCATAAATAAAGCTCAATTTTTCCTACTATACGTAGTAGAGTAAGTAAACAGAATGCGCTTAGATTAATGTAGATTTTGATGCCGCGTTTTTATATTACCGTAGCAACAAAGAGACAAAATCTTATTTAGAGAAAAGTCAAGAGGCGTGCCTTTGTTTCGAAGGATTCAGCGGAAGACTGCCTTGTTGAAGAGAAAAGAAGCAAGACGCTAACAAACATTTCCTCTCGATTTCTCATTCTCGCATGTGATGATTTGTTTGTTTCCGCTCTGGCGTTTCTTTCGTTTCGCCGAAAGCACGGCAAACGGAAACGCTAGATAGGTACACAAGTTCTCCTTCTGTTTCTTGCAGTTTCATTTTGCTTTCATTTCCTCGTTTCTTTACGTCGTCTTCCATCTTATGAAGCTACAACCGCCCCAGTCTAAAACTGCTAGTGTTTTCTTCTATATAAGACACCACAATATCATCCTATCATTCTGGTAGGGTGAACGCTGAACTTAAATTGACGTAGACATAAATGCAGCTGTGTACGGGATAAAGTGCTACAATCATATCAGAATACCGTAGAGCCCCGCTTAGCCAAACTAAACCGGCATAGGCATTTCGGGTAACGCATGTTTACGGACAATCAATGGTAACGATTTTAATCAGCGAAAGAAAGAAGATAATTGTATTTCAAACACATGTAAAAATCCGATGTGTTACATTCACATAACTTTCTTTACTCCCTGTGTTCATTAGTGGGCATACAAACTATTCTTACGAAGGTTAACTTTTTTACCTTTACAGAAATACCTATATTACACATTTTGTTACAGTACAAAGGGAACAGCGATAGTCAAATATTTATGAACTGGACTCTATATGCTGGCCTTAAAACGAATGACAAGATATTGAACAAATTGAATCATTAATAACGGATATTTTGGAAATGGTTGATGCTATAAAAGAAGTTATTTGAAATAAACTGTATGTTTTAAAGAGAACTACGTTTTTTGTGTAGTACGTTTTCATCTATCACTTAACATTTACTAGTTATACAAGATTATACAAAATTCCTTCCGAATGAAGAGGACTTCAAAGGCTATTCCCAGAAAATTCAAGATATACATTTTATGTTTCATGTAAATGTCTTTAATATATGGTATTTTAATCAAAATCGTTGGAGTTATTATTTAGAAAATCAAAATTTTCGAAAAATCCTCTATGTAAAGGCTAGTTGGGGTGGGGGATTTTCTTGAAAATCTTCGTGTAGCATTTTTGGAAGGTACTCAACCTAAATACCAAGTTTGATGTTATCCAGTTTTTCGTTTTTGAGTTATCTGTTCACACACACACAGACACCAATAATTTTTTAAATATTTTTTTTTTGGATTCAGGGGCCTTCCAAACATGTATTTGCGGTGAAATCTCGGAATCAAAATTTTGGGTGGAATAATGCAATACCTTCTCTACCTACTAATGTACGTGGTAGAGAAAGTATAATGTTTAAAAGAACTATTACAGTATATATTAAAATATGCATTACATTACTCAAATATCATTTCATAAAATCAATAATTCTTTTCTGAACTTACTTCTCGCAACCCTTGATAAACATTAGGTATACAGGGTGGAACATTTCAGTTGAGACTGTACAATATCTTCAAAACTAGAAAGAAATGTCGTTGTAGAAATAAATGCCTTTAACTCTTAAATTGTCGATGTATCCTATAAGATATATACTTTTGACTTTCCCAGCAAGGAAAATATGCACGGTAACTGGTAGTGAGCATAATCTGGCGAAGTGGCACCTCTAAAGCTACTGTTTAAAATTTGCTGCCCTCTCTGTATGTGAGTCTTAACTATACAGTGAAGAATATAGCCTTATAAGGCATTAAAATGGCTGCTCAATACATCAATGTGCTTCCCAGGTAAATGTATTTTTTTTTTTTTTTTTTGGAATAAATGAGTCTGGAACTGTTTATATAAATTTTGAAATTACATTTTAATGTTCATTCTTTCATATCATACATTCCTATGTTGGTTTTATAAGCAAAAAGTAAATTATGTTGGTCTTATAAAACAGTGTATCCTTGGAGATACATTGCCAAGACCTCGAATGATGATGTACATAATCTCAAATTCTTTCTTTTCACAATACGCGTAGGAAATTGGCATTTAGAACCGCTATGATTTGCTTACAGTCCTTTAGGCATAAACTTGTGTTTTAAAATTAGTATTTTTTTCAGAAAAACATGTGAAGGGCATAAAAAACGGTGTCATTGGCATTGTTGCCCAAACCTGGAACGGAATGCGATATTAAAGACCATGACAGTGAGGGCATAGCCTTTTTTTTTTTTTTTTCATCCTCTGGTTAGTTATCTTTGGAATGGATTGTTGTTGAAGATGCCACAGAAGAGATGGACAATCAGGACAAATAAAAGTTGCGTGTAGAAAATGTAATATAAGACTGTGCTTTGTACATAATCGCAAGTGATTCTTATCATACCACACTAAATAAATACTATTAATAAGTATTTGCTCACTGGAATGCGAATTTAGATTATCTTTTTCATATTTTTACTTTCTCTACTACGTATAATAAGTAAGGGAAGTATTGTATTCCACCCAAAAATTCGATACCGAGATTTCACCGGAAATACATATTTTGAGATCCCCTGAATCCAAAAAAAGCCTTTTTGGAAACATGTTCGTGTGTGTGTCTGTGTGTCTATGTGTGTGTGTCTGTGAACAGCATAACTCAAAAACGAACAGTCGGATAAACACCAAACTTGGTATTTAGGTTCAGTATCTTCCAGAGATGCGACACGAAGGTTTTCAAGAAAATCCCCCCACCCCAGGATACCCTTTACATGGAAGATTTTTAGAAAATTTTAATTTTCTCAAAAACGGCTCTAACGATTTTGATTAAAATATCATATGTTTAAGATATTTTCATGACAAATAAAACGTATATCTTGAATTTTCTGGGAATGTCTCCAAAAGTGTTCATTGTGAACGACTTTTGCATAACCGGTGAACCATAAGAGATAGAGGAAATTTTACTACACATAAAATGTAGTTAAAATACACAATTTATGCCATATACATTTTTTTTGTTGAGTGAACCATTTTCGAGATATTGCTTGTTATTCTCTTAAATTTTTCAATACTTATTTTCTTAAATGGGAATTCGTTATTCATTTTTTTGTCTTTGATATGCAAAGAGTATTAATCTGTGGCAAAGAGAATGGTGCTGCACCTAGCAACCAGCTATTAAGAGATATGTTTATGCTTAAAGGCTACTGTATTTCTATATTGCCTATGTAAATATATATTCCCCTTACATCTACAAGAAAATTAGCAATAAGATAGAGTCTGCAAATGTTTATCTCGATTAACATGAAGTAGATGAAGAATAAGCGTTTGTAAAAATAGTTTGTACAAGAGTAGAGAAAGTCATGTGAGTGTAACACATCAGATTTTTTACACATATGTTGATACAATGTATTGTTTATATTGCTTTGTTCTTGAAAATGTTTATTGTAGGATACAATTGGTAAATAAAAAATAAAAAAAAAATGTTTGCATATACGGCTTCTTTACGTTTCCTTTGTTTTTATGCCTTTTTTTTTTGTTATTACTATATTTTGCCAAGTTAAGGGTTAATAAAAGTTGCTGGATATTATGGGGGAAAGTAAATGCCATAATGTAATGTATGTGTATTGTCGCGTCGGACACATTATTGCTATGTATAATATTGTTGAGCTAATTGTTGTGTTTGTATGTTAATTATTGTTCGGCGCGGCAATTCCATTTCCTAGTTGGGGGTAATGCTATGAGGTAATAGCTGTGTCTGTGAGCGTGGGTCTAGGAGTAGCGTCCTTGATAGCGTCAATTTAGGCGTGAGTCTTCTGAGTGTTAGTGTGTGTGTGTGTGTGTGTGTGAATGTGTGTGTGTGTGTGTGTGTGTGTGTGTGTGTAAGAGTACTTAATGGATATCGTGTGCGTCGGGCGTCCCCCAGTGTTTTGTGTGTAACCTTTTTGTGCACATGTAGAGCACCTTGATTTATAATAAACCTGAGCAAAATGTGAATTCAAATGTAATTATTTAAAAATATTCCACGCCCACTTTAGTTTTGTGCAGCAAGCTCTTGGTATCTTTCTAGTTGCTTCTAGCTACGTTCCCCAATGCGTATGACGCGATAACTAAATTTAATATTTTAGCTGCAAACCTTTTGAACTCACCCCGGTGTATAGCAATAAGTCCTATTTTATTTGGAGGACGTTAAGATGGTCATTTTAGGGGTAATTTAAATTATTCTTAAATGTAGGTTCTCATTTAAAAAATTAAATTGATCCTAAAGGACTGTCCGGGGGAGGAAATCAGGCGTTCCGCCGAAGTTTCACAACCTTTCTGCTAGAGTATGAGACATTATATCCGTTATTAGAAATTGACGCAGTATTTTATATCACAACAATGTAAATGCCAGAGTGATTGTAGTGTAAATTAGCATTATTGTATGACAATGATTTGAGATGTTTGTTAATTATAAGCATTGTTAGGAAATAAGTTTACACGGCCTCACTGAAACTGACAATAAGAGCGGGCAACAATGTAGCGAGGGGGTGAGTTGTTTATTAATTAGGAGAGGCAAGCAAATGACGTCATAGTAGCGCGCATTTCTTTAGAAATGGAGGGAATTTCTTCCCTAGAGCATATGTGTTCGTAATTTTGATTGGATATAAATATAGACGCTAATGTTGGCGCGTTTTATTAACCATTAGCAGCTCTGTTATAATGTTTAGGCATATTAGGGTGAGGGAGTATAAAAAGCTAAAGCCAGAGATAGGCAACGCGCAGTTTTACAGAATAATTCACAAGGCAAACGTTGTTCAGTCCAAAAGAATCATACAAAGGTTATACGTCGCACAGTTTAAGAGAATCGTTCACGCGTTATACTTCGCGCAATTCTACAAAATCTCTCGCGTCGTAAAGTTTGTTATAAATGTGAAATACGCGAATTAATAATGTGCAGCAAATAAGTGATTATACTGATATTAGAAAATATAACAGTTTCAGTCTGACGTGTATCAAGAGTCAATATGTGAAATTAATTAATTGTGACGGTAATAAAAGTGTAAAAAACAAATTCTTTTATAAGTGTTATCTTTCAGTAACAAATCCTTTCCGTTTACACACCCTGTTTAAGAGATATGCTCGACTGAGTAGTAATAATAGCTAGCTGGAGCACAAACAACTCAAAATGCAAAGTAGTAAAACAATAACAGGCGCTCAGCAATAAGATAACACGAAGTTACTGCGACAAATTGGCTCCCATACGTTGTATTCGTCATTCAAGTTTAAAACGGTGGAACGTCAAACAGCTAGTATCCTGCATAGCACATCCATAAGAAGCGCAAATAGATTAAATTTAGCTCTCATTTCCCTTACATGGTTTATCTGTGTCAAGAGCTTTCCCCCAAAAACGTTGGGTATAGTCAAAATAACACTATACATGACGCATTTGTCTTCGTTATCCATAAGAACCACCATCAGAAAGCTCCAAATGCGTTTTGAACATTCCCCTCACACAATGTTGCAACATAAACAGTCCAATAGAAAGCCAGCACCGAGTAAAGAATTTAAGCATAGCACAATTTTGTAATGCTTCAGTAGACGCATATATTAGCTACAGATTGAAAACAGGAAAATGAATGTTGGTCATCCTGCTTTGCAAGGAAGCACTACAGAGTTTGAGAACGTGCTCAAGTGCTATGCAGAGCGTGATTTCCTCATCGCACTAATAAAGAATTCCGTAATTAGAATTACAGCACTTCTTCAAAGGAGGCCACCTTACCATCTTTAATACCGTATCGATTTCAGACAGAGGGAAGACACAACGGCAAATTTCCACTCTCTTCAGTTAAGCATTACTTTAGGCTCAGACGCGTAATGAATTACGAAAAACGTGGAATAGTTTTAAAGAATTGTTGTTTTCTTCTTTAGCCCTCTCACCGGTGTTCCACTGAGTTAGGAAAGCGTTTCTATATTACTAAAGGAATTTCCTTGGGCATTCACTACTTTGCTGCACTTCAAAGTATTTAAAATTGTAATTCATGAAGGAAAACAGAGGAACGGTTGATGAGAATGCCACGAAACTTTGAGCAATGAATGGCGATGGGTCTGAGACGTGCACACGCGTTAAATACCACGATTCTCTTGGGGGAGTAGGGGAAGTATTGTATTCCACCCAAAAATTCGATACCGAGATTTCACCGGAAATAAATGTTTTGAGACCCCCTGAATCCAAAAAAAGCATATTTGGAAACATGTCCGTGTGTGTGTCTGTGAACAGCATAACTCGAAACGAACAGTCGGATAAACACCAAACTTGGTATTTAGGTTCAGTATCTTCCAGAGATGCGACACGAAGGTTTTCAAGAAAATCCCCCCACCCCAGATTACCCTTTACATGGAATATTTTTCGAACAATTTAATTTTCTCAAAAATGGCTCTAACGATTTTGATTAAAGTATTATATGTTTAAGACATTTTCATGACAAATGAAATGTATATCTTGAATTTACTGGGAATGTCTCCAAAAGTATTCTTCATTGTGAACGGCTTTTGCATAACTGGTAAACCAAAAGAGATAGACAAAATTTTACTACACAAAAAATGTAGATCGCGTTAAAATACACAATTTATGTCATATACATTTTTTTGTTGAGTGAACAATTTTCGAGATATTCCTTGTTATTCCCTTAAATTTTTCAATATTTATTTTCTCAAATGGAAATTCGTTATTCATTTTTTTAACCTATTGTGCTATTCGTTATTCATTTTTTTGTCTTGGATGTGCAAGAGTATTAATCTGTGACAAAGAGAATGGTGCAACCAGCTATTAAGAGATATGTCTGTGCTTATATTGCCCTTGCAAATACAAAACAAGGGGAACATAGTGCGCCTTACGCGATAGTCAAATATTTTTAGAACTGGTCGCTATGTGTAAAATGTAATTCTCTTTGCATGTCAAAAGATCGTTTCTGTAAATGTTTATCTCGATTAATATGAAATAGATGGAGAATAAGAGTTTGTAAAAATAGTTTGTACAAGAGTAGAGAAAGTCATGTGAGTGTAACACATCAGATTTTTTTCATGAAAGACATCAAACTGTACAACAAGATTTAAATATAACACATGAAATAATGTATAATAGGTTATACTGTTCTAGCTGTGTTCATGACTTTAATAATGTAAAATATGTTCATAACAATGTATTACAATTAACAAAACTAGTGACAGTGGTAAACTGTTTACGATGTAGACACAAAAATGATGTTGAAAGAAGTTTTAAAAGCTTCACCACCACCACTAACACTGTGCGGAGGCATCTGCTTGCTGGTGACTCAGGTGAGGTGTGTTAAAGTAAAGTATACAATGTATTATTATTATTATTATTATTATTATTATTATTGTACTACTATGTATGGATATAAGTCGCGATATGACCTATACCTTTTTTACTATAAGTTGAAAGGAGAAGTAAACAAAACCACGTGACAAGACAGCACCTCATTGGTTGTCAACAAACTACAAGCTTTGCCGCTTAGCATGTCGTCTCTTCCTCTACAAAAACAGTTCGGTTCATATCGTAACATTTTGTGTTTATTCTCGTGCAGAGAAATTTAAAAAAGTCATTATTGTAACAGTTCAATTTATGAAACTAAATGTGTTTGTTCAGATTCACCTATAACTAAATGAACCGTTATAGCAGAGGGTTTAAGAGGCTATGCGCAGGCGCTGCAGTTCGTTTCCGGCTGACAATCTTCTGGCACTGAGGAAAACATAAACACGGGAAATGGAAAGGAGACAATCGTGTTAAATGCTTTTAACAAATTCTGTGAAAAGTATCCTCCTTTAATCGACAATGAATATGGTTGGCCATCGTTTAGCAATAATTAAACTTATTTGGTAGTGATGCAGAATTGTTGCTCGACTCGTGTTTGTTTTCTGTTGTGTTTTAACCTATTGTGCTAATCATTATTTAACTTGTTGACTCATAAAAGGTTAAAGCAAGGGTGGTATACTGATATTAGTCATTAAATGAATGATTTCTAAAGCCTGAAGTTAAGAACAGTTTAATCCAATACCTTTAATAACAGAAGACGAACTGTCCAGGTACAACTTTGATTTATTTACGCTTAGTGTTATGTGTTAGAAGTTTAGGATGTAAGGCAAAATATAGAAATAAGACATACAGGGCGGCGTGCACCAACCTAGTAAGCTCTATTGACGAAGTAAACAAGTAAACTACTATTCAGGTCAACAGTCGCCGACTTCCATACGAGAGTGAACTACTTCCGAAGAACTTTACTTCTTTCAGATACTCCCAGATTAAATTACCGCAGAAGTAAATGTCGGAGAGCACCATCATGTAGTATGTTACTACGGAATTAAATAGAGCACAAATATAGGTTAGAATTAACCCTTGCGACCCGGTTGGAGTAAGTAACCCATTGATTGAACTAGAATACCGTATCGTATTTGGAGGAAGTATTTTTGACGTGTTCATGGATTACTTAGATTAGATTGATAATCTTGATGAAGAAAACAGCGATTACTTAGGTTACATTGATGATCTCGACGGAAAAAAAACAACGGGAATTCGATAGTGGTATGCGAGAACCATATGCTAGTATACAGAGAGAGAAAGTTCAATGAACATTTCAGTATTAGGAAATAATCATACACACGCCTTTTGAACCTGCTTGAACATTTGAACAAAACTCAAGACACAAATTCAGCTCTATAATCCAAACTGCAATTATTATTGTTATGCGTTCTATGAGTGTTTCGTACCGGAATATTTCAGAAGCTTGAGCCGGCATTACGGTGAATTTAGCGTAATGTGACAGTCTTACACTGTATTAAACGGAGATTTTTGGAATTGACTTAACGCCATGTAACTTAAAAGTTTGCCAATGTCAAACTTTTCCTTTGGATGTCTGTTTCTTTTTGTATAACACGGACCAAGTATATTTAAATTTTTTAACAACCTATCCTTTACAGTATGGATCCGTTAGGAACAGTGACACCAGGGAATTTCTGTATAAATTCAAATCGACAGTCCTCCACATGTGACTCCGAGAAAAACGCTGCCCCGTAGTATATGATAGGTAAAGATACAGCTTCACAGTGCTATCCTACTATAACCACCCAAAATAATTTAAGACTGAGCTGTAATCTCAGCCGCGCTCCCTAGGCGCGAACTACGCTACCTCAGAGAGCGGTTATTCAATCCGATATCTGCTACGCATCAGACTCGGCGACCGCCAGTTGCATCATTCATGATAAACCCGTTAAATGTTCCGCAACCCCACAAAGTCCCGGGAAAAGCTCCAAATCTGGTGAACGCGTGGCTTCAAACTGTATTGTGGAGCTGGTCTCTAAGAACATTCAGTATATTCGATGTGTCCATCATTTAACTCCATGAGCATTAATTGTGCTGCACTGGATATTTTTACTTTCTCTGCTGCGTATAAAGCATTTAAAGCAAAATAAAGCATTTTGGAAACATGTCCGTGTGTGTGTCTGTGAACAGCATAACTCAGCAACGAACAGTCGGATAAACACCAAACTTGGTATTTGGGTTCAGTATCTTCCAGAGATGCAACACGAATGTTTTCAAGAAAATCCCCACACCCCAGATTACCCTTTACATGAAACATTTTTCGAAAATTTTAAATTTCTCAATAATGGCTCTCAACGATTTTGATTAAAATATCATATGTTTAAGATATTTTCATGACAAATGAAATGTATATCTCGAATTTTCTGGGAATGTCTCCAAAAGTATTCTTCATTGTGAACGACTTTTGCATAACTGGTAAACCATAAGAGACAGACATTTTACTACACAAAAAATGTAGACCGCGTTAAAATACACAACTTATGTCATATACATTTTTGTTTTTGAGTGAACCATTTTCGAGATATTGCTTGTTATTCCCTTAAATTTTCCAATACTTTTTCTCAAATGGGAATTCGTTATTCATTTTTATGTCCTGGACATACAAAGAGAATGCAATGCGCCACATAGCAACCAGCTCTTAAAATATTTGACTATCGCTTAAAGCCTACCATATTCCCCTTGTACCTACAAGATTAGCAATAAGATTAACATCTCGATTAACATGAAGCATATGTAGAATAAGCGTTTGTAAAAATAGTTTGTACAAGAGTAGAGAAAGTCAGTGAGTGTAACACATCAGATTTTTAGTTTTCTTGGTTGTGCTTGGAATGCTGTGGCTTTACAACTATGAACCCGATGTCTGAATAAGACCGAGCGAGGTGGTGCCGCATTCGGGAGATCTCGGATTCAAACCCCCGGGGCCGACCAGCCTGAACGAAGGTCGCGAGGCGAATGCTGGCTTGGATAATTTGATCCGCAAATTTTCCTATAATCTCTTTCATCACTACATTTCAGTTCCTTCTTCTTCACCGCCATACCAGGCATTGAACTGCTCACTCATCCTGGATATGCTTTGATCTAGAGTTTGCTTGCTCCTCGACAGACTGCTGACCTCAGGCATTGGCTTGTAAGTCCTACAAAGAGAGCTAATCCGTTGAAGGAGAAGAGTTTGTACAGCTGCCTTAATGCGTATTCTCCTTAACCACTAGCATATCAAAGAATGCAGTCTTGGCTCATCTCGGGTTCTCAGGAATGCGCTGTGGTAATTTTTCTTGTATGTACTATTGTCTTTTGCGTCAATAAAATATTGCAATGCTGAAACGTTCTCCACGTGGAGTTGGGGAATGGGAGTCATTTGTATGCTGAGCAAATGCTGCTAAATAATGAAACAGAGAAACAAGCCTGATTAGTGCGATGAGAGAGAAAAAAATTTTGATGTGTAACACTCATATGACTTTCTCTACTCTTGTAAAAACTATTTTTACAAACGCCTATTTTCCATATGCTTCATGTTAATCGAGATATCGAGATGTCAATCTTATTGATAATTTTCTTGTAGATGCAAGGGGAATATGGTAGGTTTTAAGCGACAGTCAAATATTTTAACGCTGGTTGCTATGTGGCGCATTCCATTCTCTTTGCATGTCCAGGACATAAAAAAAATGAATAACGAATTTGAGAAAAAGTATAAGTATTGGAAAATTTAAGGGAATAACAAGCAATACCTCGCAAACGGTTCACTCAACAAAAGAAATGTATATGACATAAATTGTGTATTTTAACGCGATCTACATTTTTCGTGTAGTAAAATTTTGTCTATCTCTTATGGTTTACCAGTTATGAAAAAGTCGTTCATAATGAAGAATACTTTTGGAGACATTCCCAGAAAATTCGAGATATACATTTTATTTGTCATGACAATATCTTAAACATATGATATTTTAATCAAAATCGTTAGAGCCGTTTTTGAGAAAATTAAAATTTTCGAAAAATGTTCCATGTAAAGGGTAGTCTGGGGTGGGGGGATTTTCTTGAAAACCTTCGTGTCGCATCTCTGAAAGATACTGAACCTAAATACCAAGTTTGGTGTTTATCCGACTCTTCGTTTTTGAGTTATGCTGTTCACAGACACACAGACAGACACACAGACAGACACACACACGGACATGTTTCCAAAAATGCTTTTTTTGGATTCAGTGAGTCTCAAAACATGTATTTCCGGTGAAATCTCGGTATCGAATTTTTGGGTGGAATGCAATACTTCCCCTACTTACTATACCTAGTAGAGAAAGTAATAAGAAATTCCCATTTGAGAAAAAGTATTGGAAAATTTAAGGGAATAACAAGCTACATCTCGAAAATGGTTCTCAACAACAAAAAAAATATGTATGACATAAATTGTGTATTTTAACGCGATCTACATTTTTGTGTAGTAAAATTTTGTCTATCACTTATGGTTTACCAGTTATGCAAAAGTCCTTCACAATAAAGAATACTTTTGGAGACATTCCCAGAAAATTCAAGATATACATTTCATTTGTCATGAAAATATCTTAAACATATGATATTTTAATCAAAATGCTTAGAGCCATTTTTGAGAAAATTAAAATTTTCGAAAAATGTTCCATGTAAAGTGTAATCTGGGGTGGGGGATTTTCTTGAAAACCTTCGTGTGGCATCTCTGGAAGATACTGAACCAAAATACCACGTTTGGTGTTTATCCGACTGTTCGTTTCTGAGTTATGCTGTTTACAGTCACACACACGGACATTTTTCCAAAAATGCTTTTTTTTTTAATTCAGGGGGTCTCAAAACATATATTATCGGTAAAATCTCGGTATCGAATTTTTGGATGGAATACAATACTTCCCCTACTTACTATACGTAGTAGAGAACTAAAAATATATCTTTTCTACGTCTTAGAGATCTGCCCAATAAGACTTCGGTTCAGGCTTGATAAAAAGGCAAATAGAATTAGTGTATGACACTTTCTCGAACCTTGGATTATAATTAATTTTGGAAACAGATTACATGTGAATATAGCAAGAATAGAATAGTTATGGTAGTTTCCACTGAAATTATTTACTACTGTGGCCAGACGAGTTCGAGATGAGTGGTAAACGATAATCTATTCTCGGGCTGGGGCTCTATTCGGCTTCGGTCCGGTCTCAATTGCTCGACTAATGCATACCTTCACAAGGGTTACCACTTTTTAAACACAGCATGTCTGAAACATTCAAGAAGTTCAATAAGTTTTCTTGAGTTTTTTTTTTTTTTAAATGGACGCTCTTTAACTGCTTAGCGCCTCATTCTATATTGGGCCTGAAAGACCGGTAATTTTGCTCAGAGGCCCTTTATCGCGCTTGAGGTTATTTTACGTGGCGTAAATCTACGACACGGGACCACCGGCTTTACTTCCCTTCCGAAGGAAGCCTTGCTAAGGATGTTTATGCCCGAAAAAAGCCATCCCATCAGCCGGGTTTGAACCCGCGACCTCGGGAACTAGAGGCTAGCATGGTAACCACGGAGGGCTACAAGTTCATTAAGGAAGTACCATCTTGTAGCATGCAGGTTACGCCTTCCCTGTGATGTTTTTATATGCTTTAATATGAAACCATTTCAAATGTAGTTTGCTACCACCATAGTACGAGTGGTTCGACAAACGTCTCGCCGCAGGGAGTCTGCTCCTTCGTTTACAACAGTAAAATATTGGGTGGCAGAGTTTAAGCGAGGCCGTACGAGCTGCCAAGACGAACATCGCAGTGGTCGACCAAATGAAGTGACCACACCAGAAATTCTGAAGGGTATCCACAAAATGGTATTGGATGACCGTCGACCAAAGTGCGCGAGCTAGCAGCCATCATAAGCATTTCAAAAAGTGCTGTACATCGCATACTAACTGAAAATTTAGACATGAGAAATGAAACACTCACAATGAAACAAAATTAGCGTCGTGAGGATGTTTCAGTCGAGTGTTTGGCGATGTTTCGCTGCAATAAAGCCGAGTTTTTGCGTCGATTCATAACCATGGATAAAATATGGGTCCATCACTTCACACCTGAGACGAAGGAACAGTCAAAACAGTGGATTGAAAGGGGAGAATCGGCTCCAAAAAAGGCGAAGACAGTTCCATCTGCAGGCAAGGTCATGGCGTCAGTTTTTTGGGATAAGCGTGGGATAATCTTCACTGAGTATCTTCCAAAAGGAAAAGCAATCAATGGCGAGTATTACGCAAACTTACTGCAGCGTTTGAATGATGAAATCAAGCAAAAACAGTCACATTTAGCGAAAAAGAAAGTTCTGTTTCATCAGGACAATGCACCAGTTCACACATCCATTATCGCCATGGCCAAAATCAATGAGTTAAAGTTCGAATTGCTTCCTCATGCACCCTATTCGACAGACTTAGCTCCCTCTGATTATTCTGTTTCCAAAGTTGAAGAAATGGCTTGGTGATGAAAGATTTGCCAACAATGAAGAGGCGGAGTTTGCAGTTGATGGCTATTTTGCAGAACTCGACGGTTCTCACTATAAACAGGGTATCGAAGTTATTGTACCGAGCTGAAAGGAGGCTATGCACAGAAATAAAGATGCTTTTTACCAAAATTTTTGCGTTTTATTTGTTAGGTTCGGTACTTTTGGGACAGCTCTCGTAGGTGTATTCTTTTTTACATCCATTATTACCCGAAATTTTGTATTTCTAATTTTGTCCCTTCTGGAGATTAGAGAAGCCCTCTGCCAAAAATCCAGCTCTGTTGTATTATAGTAGCATTAGTTCATATATCTAAGTACATATATGAACTATTGCTACTAAAATTACGTATCAAAGTTGATAGCTGCTTTAATGAGTTTTAACGCACACGCATTTTACTTGTAGCGGGTTCATTCCTGCGGTGAGCCACAGGAGAAACGATTTCAAAGCGACACAAAACAAGAACCACACATTTTATGAGCTTCTCCAGCACATATATCACCTTTTATCGCTAACTGATATCGTAACCAGGCTCCATAAGCGCCTCGATCTCAGGTTGCGTTCGCTATTTTGGAAGCTAAGTGCAAGTAAGAAAGGTAGTATTACACATGTTGCTTTGAACCATCGCCATTCTATGCAGCTAATTTTGTTGCCACTCTAGTCGTAATTCAGCAAGCCTCCTTCATCAGAACGATTAAGGCAAGACAAGAAGATGCAATTTTCGTTCCAGTACACCAAGTTCATAATAAGTTCAAGACGTCTTCATGATGTGAATGACTTAAAGAGACCCAAAATCCAACATCATTGTTTTAAGATAATGGTTATTTTATTTATGTTTTTGGAGAGATGGGTACTTTCAAAACGCCAAAGTTCATTGAACTATATTTTAAACTCCCATTTATTTACATCCTAGTATTGCTAAAAATGGACTAATTCTTTTTACTTTCTCTACTACGTATAGTAAGTAGGGGAAGTATTGTATTCCATCCAGAAATTCGATACCGAGATTTCACTGGAAATACATGTTTTGAGACCCCCTGAATCCAAAAAAAAGCGTTTTTGGAAACATGTCCGTGTGTGTCTGTGAACAGCATAACTCAAAAACAGTCGGATAAACACCAAATTTGGTATTTAGGTTCAGTATCTTCAGAGATGCGACACGAAGGTTTTCAAGAAAATCCCCCACCCCAGATTACCCTTTACATAGAAAATTTTAATTTTCTCAAAAATAGCTCTAACGATTTTGATTAAAATATCATATGTATAAGATATTTTCATGACAAATAAAATGTATATCTTGAATTTTCCAGGAATGTCTCCAAAAGTATTCTTCATTGTGAACGACTTTTGCATAACTGGTAAACCATAAGAGATAGACAAAATTTTACTACACAAAAAATGTTGATCGCGTTAAAATACACAATTTATGTCACACTTTTTGTTGTTGAGTGAACCATTTTCGAGATATTGCTTGTTATTCCCTTAAATTTTCTAATACTTATACTTTTTCTCAAATGGAAATTCGTTATTCGTTTTTTTTATGTCCTGGTAATGCAAAAAGAATGGAATATTCCACATAGCAACCAGCTCTTAAAATACTGACTATAGCTTAAAGCCTAGCAATTCCTCTTGCACCTACAAGAAAATTAGCAATAAGATTAACATCTCGATTAACATGAAGCATATGGAGAATAAGCGTTTGTAAAAATAGTTTGAACAAGAGTAGAGAAAGTCATGTGAGATTTTTTCATGCTGTAATGTCGAAACAGGAATTTCATAGTCATTCTCTCAAATTCATGAATATTTCTTGAATTTTCATTCTTTTCTCCCTTTCATTCGTATTGTTCGGCGTCTCCAGACTGATTTTACTTGCACTACGGCTGAGGTCTGGCGTTTTCAGATAATGTAATCCTATCTTAGGCGATGCAGCTAAACCATAACAGATGTGGATGTTGACTTCTTCATGCTTCTTGAGTGCGAGATTCACATTTGTTAATGAGTTGTATTAGGAAGCACAGGACGAAGACGATTATCAGAAGCAAAAGTCTATTATTACTTATGTTACACCTGAAAGTTGTATAGTCATTAATGATCTTTTATAATAGTTGCATGATCGTACATTCCAAGTCGCGTGCACGAAATGAGGCTGTATTTTTAACACTTAAATAATTTCAGTCTAATTATATAATATGTAAATTCAATAACAGCCCGCCTTATAGCAATATGTGTATGTAACAATATATAAAAAGTGTATATTACAGCCATTGTATATGTTTATATTATTGTATACATGTTCAATAATGTTGTGAATGTATTACGTAATTTAATAATGTAGGAGCTGTGAGAATAATAGGTTAAAAGCTGCTGACAACGAGGTAACAATGAGTTAAGCTTGAGGCAATAATGAATTGGAAAGTTTAACAATACTACTTGTGATTCTTGGAAGCAATAATGTAATTTTTTGTGACAGTTTATAAAAACAAGCAGAAAAAGCTTTAGTTAAACACGTATTCGTGTGAGACAAAACTAGTTTACGTGTTAAAAAATGCATGTAATTAGTTAAAAAAAAATCTAAAGCTCTCTCTATATCAGTAAAGTGTTATTTAAAATCGTGTCAACAATTAATAAAAAGCAGTGAATTAAAAGTTATAATCTGTGTAAGCCCACATTCTTCAGCCGCATCACGCCTGTTAAGAAATTCATGTCTCTAAAACAATACTGACGCAGCCGAGGCAAACATAAATATATAATATTTAAAGAAACAGTAAATATTATACAGTTAATATATTTAAACTTGGGGCGAAGGCTACCGGAAACTTTTTACCATGCGTGCGGTTGCAATTACTTCAAGTTCGGCTCCCCAACAGTCGAAATATAATACAACTCCTTCAATACTCCTACTTAAAATTGACGCCCAAAGCATGGTGCAAATAACGTAAAGATAATAAATACTTCAAATTGGCTACTACAGAAGGTTTGGCACGTCCACAACATACAAATACAAGATTCACATGTCGCACCAACAATTTTGTCAACAGCATTCCTATGCAGCACGCCTAAATTACTTTACCTTTTAACTTTTTTTCTAAGGAAACTTAAAAGAGTAAAAGAAAACTATGAAAAAGGTGTTGCAGCCACTCTAAACGAAAGAAAAAGGAGTATCATTGTGCAATCTGGTTTGATGCATTTACAAGACTTTTACCAATAATGTTAATTGTATTACATACTTTCAATTAAACGTGATTATTCTATCCTCACTACGTTACTCAAATATTGTTTTACTTATGAAATGTTTCAAGTTAAGCAAGACTTCATGTGTGGAAACACATTCAAGTGTTTATTCGTGGTAATAAGGTGTTGCGATAGAAAGAAAGAAAGGAAGGGCGGGTGAGAATTGCAAAGTTTCTAGCAAGCCCGAAAGGTGAGCTTCAGGTAAGGTCTGAACTTGCAACACGGAAAAATAAATAAAAATCTGATGTGTTACACTCACATGCCTTTCTCTACTCTTGTACAAACTATTTTTACAAACATTTATTCTCCATATGCTTCATGTTAATCGAGATGTTAATCTTATTGCTAATTTTCTTGTAGGTGCAAGGGGAATTGCTAGGCTTTAAGCGATAGTCAAATATTTTAAGAGCTGGTTGCTATGTGCAGCATTGCATTCTCTTTGCATTACCAGGACAAAAAAAAATTGAATAACGAATTTGAGAAAAAGTATAAGTATTGGCAAATTTAAGGGAATAACAAGCAATATCTCGAAAATGGTTCACTCAACAACAAAAAAATGTATATGACATGAATTGTGTATTTTAATGCGATCTACATCTTTTGTGTTGTAGTAAAATTTTGTCTATCTCTCATGGTTTACCAATTATGCAAAAGTCGTTCACAATGAAGAATACTTTTGGAGACATTCCCAAAACACTCGAGATACACACTTCATTTGTCATGAAAATATCTTAAAATATGATATTTTAATCAAAATCGTTAGAGCCATTTTTGAGAAAATTAAAATTTTCGAAAAATGTTCCATGTAATGGGTAGTCTGGGGTTGGGGGGATATTCTTGAAAACCTTCGTGTCGCATCTCTGGAATATACTGAACCTAAATACCAAGTTTGGTGTTTATCCGACTGTTCATTTCTGAGTTATGCTGTTCACAGACACACAAACACACGCGCACACACACACGGACATGTTTCCAAAAACGCTTTTTTTGGATTCAGGGTTCTCAAAACATATATTTCCGGTGATATCTCGGTATCGAATTTTTGGGTGGAATACAATACTTCCCCTACTTACTATACGTAGTAGAGAAAGTAAAAATGTGTGCTTTTATGAAGTGTACATTTTTCCTAGAGTAGGTTTTTGTCTATCTGTTAATACTTCCTTGTTATACTGAATTATATAAAATATAATCAAATTAATGGAACTTCACAGGATATTCACAGAAAATTAAGGACAAACAGTTTACATATTTCTATTTCTCATATCTCAATATATGACAGTTTAATAAAAATAAATGCTTTTTTAAAATAAAAAATAGCGAAAATTTTTCAAGTAGACGGCGGTATAGATTGGGGATATTTCTTCAAAATCTTAAGGCCGCAACCTCGGGAGGTTGAACTTAAACACCAAACTTGGCAAATAACCCGATTTTCGTTTCTGAGTTACACTGTTCACACACACACACACACACACACACACACACACACACACACACACACCCACACACCCACCCACCCACACACACACGTATATTTTCTAAAAACGTTTTTATGGTGTTTAGCGATTCCAAAACGTGCATTTCCGGTGCAATCTCGAATATCGAATTTTTTGGGTGGAATATTACACTTTCTCTCATCTACACACTAGATAGGTGGCGGAGAAAGTAATATAGGACATATGTGTAATTTATATAGCATTGTGTCAAACGAATCGTACTCTTAGGCCTTTAATAATAAACTCATCTCAAAACCTACGCTTCTAAATTATCTGTCCACCTCAATCCATCTGTACTCTTCGAATTCAAAGCAATAAGAGGATTAATGGACCTCTTGCTCTGTTTATATCGAGTCACGGTAACTATACATTTATGATCTTGTTTAACTTTAGAGACCCATAGCAGACCCACTGACAAAAATGGCGCTGGTTTTTGCTACCTCTAATCACATGTTCTCCAAGCAAACCCTGAGTTACCATCGGCAATAATCCCACAATTAGTAACGGTATGTATATTGACGTGCGTATATAATGAATAATAGAACGCAGCTGTTTATGCTGGTACTGACAAATTTAGACCCACTCTCTGCCAGTGTAACATCTGTTCCGCGAGCGTAATACTACCTGCTGGATCGGCAGCGTACTTCACCTTCCCCAAAATATGGCGGAACTGTCGAAGTGTAGCATTACAAGTTAATGCACCGGCAAGCAAAGAAGATGTCAATTGGCGAGATGTCAATCGTGTTCTCACTAGCGAAGTACCGTTAAAGCAATGCTTCTTTGCATTTTGGCGCAAAAATAAAATGTAAGGTAATAAAAACGTAGAAATAAAAACAAAAGTAAACAACTTTCTCTTTTAATGCATTTAAACTTGGGTATTTTCATGGTGCATTATCGTTGGCGGCAATAACTTTAGCCTTCATCTGCATGTCGCTGATGGATGCTTTCATAAAAATCTTATGTGTTACACTCACATGACTTTCTCTACTCTTGAACAAACTATTTTTACAAACGCTTATTCTCCATATGCTTCATGTTAATCGAGATGTTAATCTTATTGCTAATTTTCTTGTAGGTGCAAGGGGAATATGGTAGGCTTTAAGCGATAGTCAAATCTTTTAAGAGCTGGTTGCTATGTGGCGCATTCCATTCTCCTTGCATGTCCAGGACAAAAAAATGTAACGAATTTCCATTTGAGAAAAAGTACTGGAAAATTTAAGGGAATAACAAGCAATATCTCGAAAATGGTTCATTCAACAACAAAATGTATATGACATAAATTGTGTATTTTAACGCGATCTACATTTTATCCGACTGTTCGTTTCTGAGTTATGCTGTTCACAGACACAAACACGGACAGGTTTCCAAAAATGCTTTTTTTGGATCAGGGGGTCTCAAAACATATATTTCCGTGAAATCTCGGTATCGAATTTTTGGGTGGAATACAATACTTCCCCTACATAACTATGCGTAGTAGAAAAAGGAAAAATGGTCGTAATTGTCATTCAACTTAACGACACTTGTAAATAATTCTTCAACCCCTACCTCTAGAAGGTCTAATTATCTTGTATTGGTTTAGCGTTTCCCTGAATACAAATGTAAGAAAAACAGCATCCAAACGTCCCCTACATTTCACATCGATATAATATCGTTGACTGGATCGTTTTATTTGTTTGTTTGTGATTCTATAGCTCCTTGTACAAAATCACATTTTTGTCAAATTCAGTGCTTTACAATACTCTCCGAGTTGTCACAACTTCACGACTTTTCTTATCAAATTGCTTCCAATATTTTTAAAGTCTTTGAAAGTCTTGAAAGCAAATAAGGACATTCTCTAAAGGGTCAAAGATTTGACAATGATTTGAAGGCTTTGGTCAATGCAATGCGAGTATTTACAGTACGTCGCGAAATCTGCAACATGGCTGAAAGCGAAAAGTAAACAAAAAATGGCTACCTGCCGAGGGATGTCGTAAGCAAGCTGATTAGGTTATACTTACGACAGCTCGCCATGTCTGTATGTTGTGAGCTCCGTGGATATATAACAAGATGAAGACGAAAGCGTATGAAGAAATTGCCAGGAAATTTCCGGATTATAAAACATGTATTAACGTTATTTTTTTATTTGTGTTATTTGCATTGCATCTTTAATCTTAATTTGATTTCATAAACCATAGTACTGAAAATCCTATGCAATTACGTAAAGAACAGCATTTCACTTCAAATTATACGTGACGCTAATAGTAAATTACCTTGCACATGATAAATCATCGGTGTTCTGAAGGGGTTCAGCTTGGCAAAAAGACAACTTGTAAGTAATAGCTAAGCAAAAGCTTTTGAGTAGCGCAAAACTATGCATAAATATACATTTATGACATTGTCAAATCTTGCCAGGTTTCGTCAAGTCTTACCACGTTTTGTCAATTCTGCTCCAAAGCTGTCAAATATTTTTCAATATCTAACAATTTTTCTTGTAAACTCTTGAATTGAAAAACCAAATTTGGTTATGCTCAAGGTGTTTAAATTGTTTCTCAGGTCAGCCATATAGAGAACTGATAGAGCCAACGGTTAGTTAGCTTAAGATGGAAAGCTTACGGAGGGAAAAACTATTGCGAACTAGGGAATGGTCCACTTTTTACATACGACGCCAACGGGAATATCCCCCCGCCCGCGGGGATGTCAGTTTGTTTCCCAAATCAGTTTCAAGGCCTCTGTGTAGATCGAAGCAGCCCACACATAACACCGAGCGGTACCTACAGCTCTCTCCACGTTCTAGCTTTTTTTCCTCCGCTCTGAAAATAAATCACAGAAATGTTCCCCTTATGGACCTTAAATTATTACTTCCCCCCTTTGTTCCAATTACGAAAAAAAAATCCTATGAGAAAATACAGGAATATCCGAGATGGGTACGGAATAAATTACCAAACTTTTAATCCTTTGCAATCTGATTTAAAAAACGGGAGTTGAAACTAATCCAGCTCTGTGTTACATTTGAAGAATCATTTTTCTGTCCTCTTTTTTTTTAATTTCACTTCAAACGCAGCTGACGTTTCACTGAAAATGTTATATTTAGTCAAAGCGCTGAAGGACATTCAGAGCTTGTATTTCATTCAATGAATTCCACACTCATAAGTGTAATCCTTTGATGAATACGATGCTGTGGAAACGGTTTTGGAAGTAGGGTTCTGTCACCCGGGGGGGGGGATGAGATAACAGCACCCTATCGCCAAAGGCTGCTAGGATTCTCTATTCCCTTTCTGTTTCCTTTGTTCTTTAGGGTTGAATAGTTATTGACTTCAGGTAAAAGTCATCTGTATAATTTGACCACACATGTTAAAAATTAAATTTAATCATAATAAAATAATATGAATTTTAAACACTAAGAAAGCATATATTTTTCCACTTGGCGCAATTAAACTACCAATTAACTGAAACTATAAGTTGAAGAACATAATTATTAGCCCCACGTTTTGGGCGCCAATTTGAGAAGATGTTTTGTTATATTGTTATTTGCCCCACGTATGAAAGACAATTTGAAGAAGGTTATTATATTTTTACATTATTTGCACCAGGCTTTGGGCGTCAATTTGAAGTAGGTTGTATTGAACGAGTTGTATTACATTTCAACTGTTGGGGAGCCGAACTTGAAGTAGTTGCAACCGCACGTATGGTAAAATAGTTTCCGGTAGCCTTCGCTCCAAGTTAAAAAAAAAACATTGACTTTGTAATTTGACTGTTTCTTTAAATATTATATATTTATGTTTGCCTCGGCCGCGTCAGTATTATTGTTAGAGACATGTTTCTCTTTGTAGGGTTGTGGTGCGATAAGAATGTAGGCTTACACAGATAATAATTTTACTTCACTCCTTTTATTAATGCTTGACACGATTTAAATAAACTTCACTGATAGAAAGCTGTGAGATTCTTTTATGAATTACTTGCACTTTTTTTAACACGTAAACTATTTTCGTCTCACACGAATACGTATTAAATCTCTGGAGGACGTGCCTCGCATCCGGTTACAAACACTGTCTGCAGGCAACTGAACTCTAAATCTGTAAAATTTTCATTGGCTAATCCTACTCCAATAGAATACCTTCATTTAAATAAAGCTTTTTCTGGTTGTTGATTGGCTATTTTATGAACTGTCACAAAAATTACATTATTGTTGCTCCAATAATGACTAGTAGTATTATTAAACATTCTTACTCATTATTGCCTCAAGGTTACCTCATTGTTAGCAACTTTTAACCTATTATACTCACAGCTCCTACATTATTAAATTACGTAATACATTCATATAACATTATTGAACATGTATACAACAGTATAATAAACGTATATAATGACTGTAATATACACGTTTTATATATTGTTACATACACATATTGCTTTAAGGCGGGCTGTTATTGAATTTATATATTATATAATTTAAGTGTTAAAAATACTGCCTCAAAATGGGCAGGCGTATGCTTATTAACAGCCACGCCCAATATTAAACCATGTTTTCTCGCAAACTCATTTCAACATTTTTCAAAGCTTAAAATGCTCCACACGATGCAGCTTTGCACTAATTTGTTTCAAAATTGTTGTACTGCCTCTCCAAAGCACATTAAAGAATGTGGCCATATACGTTTTTAAAAATAATGTTCTAATTTTAAGAAATAAATTAACTTTTGAAAAAAGCAAAGAAGTTTGAAGAATATATAGAAAGCAAAGTTTCTACAATAATTGGGGTTCATAAATTGTTTTTAATGTGCTGCACTAACATGACTTTCTCTACTCACTCTTGTACAAACGCTCCATCTACTTCATGTTAATCGAGATAAACATTTGCAGACTATCTTATTGCTAATTTTCTTGTAGGTGCAAGGGGAATATGTTAGGTTTTAAACGATAGTCAAATCTTTTAAGGACTGGTCGGTATATGATGGCTTTGAAATTCCGTTCTCTTCGCATGACCAAGAGGGGGGGGGGAGAATTACACTTCCCATTTCAGAAAAGGAAGTATTTTAAAATGCAAACCAACAACAAGGAATACCTCGGAAATATATTCGACAGAGGTATAAATCGTGTGGTTTAATGAGACCTACATTTTTTTGTTTAATAAGATTAGGTTTATCAGTTATGCAAAAGTGATTCAGAATTAAAAGGACCTCAGAGGCTATTTCCAGGAAATTCATGATATACAGTTTATTTATGAAAATATCTTAAAATATGGCATTTTAATCAAAAATCGTTACAGCCATTTTGGAGAAAATCTCAATTATCGAAAAATGCACGTGTATAGGGTATTGGTGGCGAGATTTTCTTGAAAATCTTCGTGTCACATCCGTAGAAGACGCTGAACTTAAATACCAACTTTGGTATTTAACCGACTTTTCGTATTGTTGAGCTATGCTGTTCACACACATACAGAAATATACACACTGACCAACAATAAAATAACAGTGAGCCTCCGCATTGAAGTCGTCCTCCGTGGACTAGTGGTACCGTGCTAGCGATGGATTTTTTTCGGGCGTAAAAATCGTTAGCATGGCTTCCTTCGGAAGGGAAGTAAAGCCGGTGTTCCCGTGTCGTAGATTTACGCCACGTAAAAGAAACTCAAGCCTGATAAAGAGGCATCTGAGCAAAATTACCGGTCTTTCAAGCCCAATATGGAATGGGACGCTAACCCTCCGTCAGTCGCTAGGGGCCTGAGAGACCCCTGGCATTATATGAATGTTATAATTTTCGAACGAACGCACCTATGCAATTGCCTGACTACTAGGACATCTAACATTACACCTTGCGCGATTATTTGCTGCAGCGATAACCTTATCTGTTTATTTGTTTGGCTGGAGGAATGAATAATCAGCAGTTACGTGTCGCACAGGTCAACCAGGCCCCGCGCGCCTGCTCGCGTTACATATTGTTGACAGATATGTTTCTCATTAGCTTTTGTGTAATATTGCTTTACTATTGCAAGGAGCTGTTACTGCTTCGTCATGAATACGAGTAAAAGGTACGATCTACAAAATCCGAATGATTTGGAAGAAGTACATCGCCTACTTTACGATGATGATGCCTTGCCCGTGGATGACAACTTATATGAATAAGAATACTCTGATTCAGAAGATAAACTCGAAACGAGATCTTTAGATTTAGAAACTGACCATGAAGATGAAGAGGAAGACGATGAAAGCAGCTTGTGTGATAACATGTATTTATAGGTAACATCATATGCGTATCATAGTAATTCTTTTCTTCTTCTTCTTCTTCTTCTTCTTCTTCTTCTTCTTCTTCTTCTTCTTATTATTATTATTATTATTATTGACAATACATTCTGTTTTTATTCACAGGAAGAGATGGAACAAAATGAAAAAAAAAACACCTTTGAAAATAACACAGGCAAAGGCTCACAATATATTGACCAAACTTCCTGGTGTGGTAGGAGCTGCCAAAAATGCGAAAACGGAAATTGATTGTTGGAACGTTTTTGTTACCGAAGATATAGTTGATTTGATTGTTGAAAGCTCAAATACTCACATTAGCAGTGTGCAGCACAAATTTGATTTATGAAAGAGACAGCAGACCTACAGATGTAATAGAAATAAAAGCTTTCCTAGGCTTATTGTACCTGGCAGGAATTTTTCGTGGTGGACGCCAGAATATTCACGAGTTTTGGAGAACCGATCTTGGAATTCCTCTATTCAGAATGGCTATGTCCGAAAAACGATTCAGTTTTCTAATACGCTGTATTCGCTTTGATGACAAAAGCTCAAGACTGGAGCGACGAAGATTGGATTAATTGGCTGTAGTTAGAGAAATGTTTACATTGTTTCTGAACAACTGTCAGAACCATTATTCTCTTGGACAAAATGTTACTGTCGACGAACAGTTGCCGGCATTTCGTGGTCGATGTGCTTTTAGACAATATATACCATCCAAGCCAAACAGGTATGGCATAAAGATATTCTGTTTGAGTGATGCAAAACTGTTTTATACAACTAACGCGGAGATTGTGGACAGCAGCCGGACGGACCATATTTGCAAACTAACTCGGCAGAGACTGTAGTGCTGAGACTAACTGAACCAATCTCTGGCACTGGACGAAACGTTACTGCAGATAATTGTTTCACCAGTGTATAGCTGGTGAATGAATTGCGCAAAACACAACTTTCTTTCGTCGGTACAGTGCGAAAGAACAAAAAAGAGTTACCCACTAATTTCACTTCTCCAAAAGATCGCAGACAGTACGAAAGCATATTTGGCTTCACAAAAGATGAATCACTTGTTTCATATATTCCAAGAAAGGATAAAACAGTAGTTTTGCTCTCAAGTCTATGTTTCATCCACACAGTTATCAGAAGGTGCTGAGAAAAAGCCTGAAATAATCCTGCATTACGACACTAAATGTGGAGTTGATGCAGTAGATAAATTGTGTGCTACATACAATGTAGCCAGAACAGAGGTGGCCCATGGTAATTTTTGACCATATCTTGAACATTGCATGTATTAATTCTAGGGTTATCTTCCTTGGAAACCAAAATAAATATTCCACAAGGCAGGAGTATTTGAAATCACTATCTTTAGCTTTACTGTTGCAACAGCTACAAAGGAGAGCAACAGCATCAAATCTATCCGATGATTTGAAAGGACTTTTGACAAAATATAAACCTGAAGAACCCGGAGTAGATGAATTGTCAAATACACCACTATGCACATTGAAAAGGAAACGATGTGAACCCAGCAACAAAGACAAAATGAACTGCAAAACTAAATATGCATGTGGGAAATGCAACACCTGTGTTTGAGCAAACATGCTAAAATTATTTACGATAGTTGCTTAGTCGGGGAAAACACGGGTGAAATAGTAGATGATTCTGAGTAACTGAACATTTGAAATTACAAGTTGTATGTATACCTGGAAATGGCAATGTATTTCTTTATACTTACTGTAATACAATTTATAACGTATATGTACTCATATTTTAACGTATATTTTTATGTTGTAAGATAATACCTATTAATGAAAGCCTTGTACGCTTAATCTAAATAAAGATAAAAAAAGGAAATAAACGAAAGAAAACAAAAATACAAACAATAACAACAAAAATATAGTGCGGGTCTACTAGGCCCCGCGCGACTAACGGCGTTCTACCAAAGCGCACGCCTGACGGAGGGCTAAGAACCATAGTAGTTAATGAGCGTCCATAAATAAAACGCAATTTAATTTCAATTTCCGCATTGAATACGTGTGCAAGCAGTTAACACTTGTTATAACGGTAAAATATTTCTTGGAATGTTCGGTAGGGGGGCTGAGGATTAGCGGCATACAATACCAAGTAATTGTAGTGGAATTTAGGGTTAGCGTAAACGAACATTGCTACATGTCGCAGCAGCAAGTTTGGGTATTTTCTTCTTTCCCTTTCTTTTTCTCCTCCGACATTTTAGCTAAGCACAGTTCGGCTAAGCAGAGTTTTATTGTATTTTCATGAATTAAGTGAATGAGAATGCTTAGTCAAATAATTTGATCTCTGCATAGCTGAAAATTGGATATGGTTTCTCCTGAATGACTCGATTGGTAGCCCGCCGCTACTACTGCATTGTTATACGAATCCGTAACGGCGGACCGACCCCTAGATAAAAATTGAGTTTTATTTATGGACGCTCTTTAACTGCCAAAATCCTTAGCGTCTCAATCTACAGAGAGAGTCAAAAAACTACGAACCGGCTGCGCGGTGTTTTTCCTGTCCCCGTCCTCGGCGCTCGTTGTCGTCTGTCGCTATCAAAGAAAGGCGCGGATGAAAGCATACAACATTTTTAAAACTACTTTTAAAGGCTTTACTTACCAAATTTATGAAAGGAGATGCTGAAACTGGCCACCGCCGTTGTCCATACATTTTTGGCATCTCTTTAGGAAAGTATGCATCACTCGTTAATGTTTCTTCGGTAAGAACCGAACGCCGTCTTTTAGATTTCTTAGCCTGAACACTTCCTGTGGCCTGAAATTTACTGTAAAATTCATGGATTGTTGTACGGCCTGGAACTTTTACACCTGGAAACCTTTCTGCAAATCGTACTTTCACTTGGCGAGCTGAGTTAACACATACGAATCGTAAATAAATAGAGGCTGTGCAGCAGAAAACATATACTGAGCCTTAATATACTTTGTGACCAAGTACAGGACAAAATAATAAATAATTCGTAATAACTGAACTACATCATATTGTCGTATACCTCATATTTTTAGTAATTATTTAACTTCAGAGGAGGGCGACTCGCTTATGAGAGGGATCGTTGAACAAACAAAGAACTTTAAACTTGAGGTATCGACAAGGGACGCAGCTAAAGTTAGATTCACAACATAATTACACTAACATAATTCCTGACTGAAGGGAGAGGCAAGGATTCTATTCTACCATAATAAAAGTTGAAAGAAAGGATGACTAATAGATTTATTATAACAAATGCTTACCCCATGTGTCTGCCGGGCGAGGACGCCATGTCGTAGACAGTTATCCGTCCAACTCACGCGAAGACTAGTCACAGAATGCTAAGAAAACCCACGCTAAGCTTAGCGTCACTGACGCCATATCCCCCCCAATGACACACTGCTTCCCCTGAATCGCTCCTACTCTCAGATAAACTGCCAACCTTCGACTCGGTAACCAGAGGGCGTATTACCATTAATATAATCTGTGCACATGCCACAATATCACCATCAACTCAATAGTGCGCTCTACACTACAGAGCAAAACCACGCCAACAGCGTGACCTTGTTTATAGCAGCAGTGCTTATCTTTTTCCACACGCCCAGTGAAAAACACCGCGCACCCGGAACGTAGTTTCTTGGCTCCCCCGTTATATTGGGAGTGAAAGACCGCAAATTGTGCTCCAAGGTCTCATCAAGCTTGCCGTAAATCTACAATACGGGACCACCGGCTTTACTTGCCTTCCGAAGGAAGCCATGCTAAGAATTTTTACACCCGAAAAAAATCCATCGCCCTACGCTGGGTTTGAACCCGCGACCTCGGGAACTAGAGGCTAGCATGGTAACCACTACACTATGGAGGACGACACTCTCCTAGATAATTATAACAATGCGAAACAATATGAGTATGAGCCGCCTCAGTGGTGTGAGGGTAGTGTGTATGCCTCACATGAGTCCCCAGTTGGAATCCGGGTTAGGGCGAGTTGCCCGTATAAGGCTTCTTCCGGGGTTTTTCCTGATCCTGAGAAGACGAATGTCGGATAAATTTTAGTTCTATTAGTTCTATAGACTCCGGGTTCATCTGAGATCATTTCACACATTTCATTCATGTCCGATATGACCTACCAGGTTAAAGAAAATTAAATTGAGTTTTATTTATGGACTACTATGGTTCCTAGCGTCCCATTCTATATTGCGCGCGAAAGAAAGGTAATTTTGCTCAGAGGCCTATATCAGGCTTGACGTTCTATTACGTGTTGCAAATCTACAACACGGGACCACCGGCTTTACTTACTAAATTTCTATCACCCCAACACACACATTGGGGGAACGTATGTCACAAACGGCGAGAGGACCGGGACCCTGGTGAGCGCGAGGTTTTTTGACAAAATACACAAATATTACATCTCACACATTACCTGTAATTTATTTATAAAACACTTGGCGTCTCTACATTACACTTAGGGAAACAAAGCATGAGGGGAGACGCCTCGCAGTCGAGAACTGGCCACGCGCGACCTGCTTCTTACACACTCACACTCAAGTAACACTTACTATATATCCCCCCTCGCCAACCCTGTCTACTCTGTATTCACTCTTAGGTTGATCCGCGGAAAAAACAAACCCAAGTGGTCAGCGCACCGTGGTACAACACGGTAGCAATGCGCCCAGGAAAGTAGTCCCATGCTAATCTCTGAATTTTAGAATGAATTTATCCTTAAATAGTATAATATTCTATACAAATACCTAAGGTTTTATTTAACGCTGATTTATACCATAAAACAGAGGTACAAGTCCCATGATGCAATTCGTATGAGTCACCTGACATCCGGGTAGGCGCAGAATATTGCTTATAGTCAGAAACCAGCAGTTGTGTTTAGTATCATGGAGGACGGTGAATTCGCTCTTGTGTTTTCGTCGGATTACATAAAGCATTAGCCGCGCAAACCATGAAAAAACAATAGTGTTGAATCTTTATTATAAGTTATGTGAGAAATATCCAACACTTTCCGCTAAAGAAATGGTGAAATTAACTTCTGAGTTCACTGGTGTTTCGAGTACAAGTATAAACAGTGCTTGTGCAGAAAAATGGTTACGAGAAAAGTGGTTACACCAGGAAAAAAAGAAAGCACGTGAAATACGCGATGCAAGAATGTAGTGACTTTAAGAAGAATGCAATTCGCGTAACAGTGCACAATTTCTTTTTTAAAATGAGCCGCCAACAGTTAATGAAGTGCCGCTTCCAGAGAGCGAATAAATTAGGTTATGGCATACCTGTTACTTTATTTTAGAATTAACTATTATTATATGTGTAAACGTTTATTTTGTTGCAACTATCAATCTTATCACCTTTAACCCTTACCAGAATATGCTAGTCACCGTTTCAGTTGTCGAAATAACTCTGTTCTTTTTGCACTACGTGCCGCTTGTACTCGCCACATGGTCTGAAAGTGTGACAGTATTTCTAGTGCGAATGGCGGAAGGATACATTATAGCGGTGCATTGGTCACTTGGGGTTTGTTTTGACAAGAGTGAACACAGAGTAGGCAAGCTAGCTAGCCAGGACTGGCGTCATACCGGGCGAGATTCAAACAAAGCCACCCCCCATCTCTTTCTCTGGCGTGTTCCGCGCCAAAGCACGTTCAGCCGAAAGAAATAATCAGTGCCACCCAATAATGCTGTCGACAATGCGTCTGGTATGACAGTGCTTTCTGATACGGCACAATACACACACACAAATACGATATGCTTACGCTTGGTTAAGCCGATGAATCTAACTGTACTACAACGGCTCATGATGGGAAAACACTGGCACTCTTGGGCTTTTTGTGCGAATTTGACTCCAACAGAAGCTCGTTTTGCAATAAGCGTAAGAGAATATATCATTGATGTGTTCAGAGACAATTCGAAGGTGACCCCATATTTACCAACTACTCTTAAATCGCCACCCTGAAGCCCTGCTCTGACACCCTGTGAAAATGCGTTAAGGGGATACATTAAGCAGGAAGTCGCCAAAAAGCGTTATCAGACACCAAACAAATTCAACAAGCCATTCGAGATGCATTTGCTTCAATCATGCCAGGGCATGTTAAGGAGGATTTCATATCGCTCCTGGAGGCAAACAGGTCTGACGTGAGCATGGCAGTGTGTATACAAATCCTCTGGTTTAAATGGCGGCCATATGTCTTGTTTAAATGTGTACCATGTGTATACTGTTAACGTGACATTTCAAAGGGGAAGGGGGCTTGTGGCTAGAACCTATCTATTTATGACATAAAAGTAACTTTCATTATTACGTACATGATTTCTCAAAACTGCAGGTGAACTTTGCATTTTTTTATAGTATGTCGTATTACTTACGGTTAACGAAGTTTTCTACAAAATTATGACCTACATTACAAGTTGATTTTAAACTTTCTGTTTATAAAATATTCTTATATTAATGATTAGCATTATGAAGTTGAATTAATTTCATAGAGGTTAAATGAACAGATAACACTTGCATTTTATCGCTGAGGATACTAAGGTTAACGAAATTAAACAAGAATGAAGTTGTACTACACAATGTAATATCCTTTGACTCTTCCATTCTGAATTAGTTTTTTTAGGTGTTTTATTGTAGTTCTTATGTTGGCTTGAAGTAGTTGCAAGCGCACGTGTGGTAAAAAGTTTCCGGTAGCCTTCGCCCTAAATGTACTTTTCGGTGGCCTTTGCCCCTAAAACTGTTTAAAAAATATTAACTTTGTAATTTGACCGTTTCTTTAAATATTATATATTTATGTTTGCCTCGGCTGCGTCAGAATGTCTTAGCAGGGAGTGGTGCGACTGAAGAATGTAGGCTTACATAGATTATCATTTTACTTCACTGCTTTTATTAATGCTTGACACGATTTAAATAACAATTCATGATATATATATATATATATATATATATATATAGACAGAAAGAGAGAGCTTTGAGATTTTTTTATTAATTACTTGCATTTTTAACACGTATTTTTCGTCTCACACTGAATACGTATTAAATTTCTCGAGAACGCATCTCGCGTCCGGTTAGGAATACTGTCTACAAGCAACTGACTTCTGAATGTATAAATTTTGCTATATTTCAGTTTCTGATTGGCTTTCTAGTCCAATAGAATACCTTCATTTAACTAAAGTTTTTTTCTGGTTGTTGGTTGGCTATTTATAAACTGTCTCAAAATTAACATTATTGTTGCTCCAATAATGACTAGTAGCATTATTAAACTTCCTTACTCATTATTGCCTCAAGGTTACCTCATTGTTAGCAACTTTTAACCTATTATTCTCACAGCTCCTACATTATTAAATTATGTAATACATTCACATAACATTATTACACATGTATACAATAATATAAACATATACAATGACTATAATATACACTTTTTATATCTTGTTACATACACATATTGCTTTAAGGCGGGCTGTTATTGAATTTATATATTATATAATTAGACTGACATCATTTAAGTGTTAAAAATACGGCCTCAATTCCCAGGGTGTATACTAATAAAAATTGCTTTCCACACCAGTAATGTAAAATGTTTCAAGAACTGCAGCGCGTAAATATCTTCGATATAAACGTTGCCAACATGGTACGTTGTTTTTATCTCATTTTATTGAATGTTTAAATAAAAATAGAATAGTTTAGTGATTAGTCTCGCTTATTAAGGGGGCAAGGTAGTCTGAACACACGGAAATTACACCTTAAGTGTGTTAAATTACCACTGCTATTAAAGTTCTCAATGGTTTTTCCTGAAATTTTTATGAATTATTCTATAAATCATGAAAATTATTTCAAGTGGTTGTTTACATTGATAGCTTATGTAGTTGAGTCCGTAAAAAATATTCCATTCAGCAGAAAAATACTAAAATTTACTCTTAACACATGTGAATTCATGTACCTTTTTCTCTGATACTACTCGTAATACAGAATCACACTTTTGCATGCTTGTTCTTAGTATAATCAGCTATCTTTTCAACCTCAATTATTTGGTTATGTGTATCAGTTCACTAAAGTTTGAACGTTAAAATTCTGACACACTTCAGTACATTCCAGGATCATAATCATCTGCACCTTCATTCCTGGATTATTGCAGCTTTTTGATTGCCTTCTCTTGGTCCTGGCCTCTTTTGTTAATTGCTGAACTGCTCGCTGGGCATGATATAGCTGTTCGTTGTTGAATTATACAAAAATGTTCTAAACAAGCGGCGTTGCATGAAGCTTTAAAGGAATGCAGACTAGCATTTAAATGCTATTTAAATGTCTTAAAAACCTCTTAACCCCCAAAAGTATATATTTTCTGAAACTGGAAATAATAGAGATTTTATTGGTGCCTAAAACAAAAAATGTGATTTTTGAACCATTTCAGAGTACCTTGTCCCCTTAAATAAAATAATTTCTTTGCTTTATTGCATATCCTTAAACTGTTAAATAGTATAACATGTTATAGTGAAGCAAAATGAACGAATGGTTTATTTCTTCATATTTCTCAAAACAGTTAAAAATTCAATAAATTGTATTTTGCTGGTTATTATGGAATCCTGTAGACTTAACGCCCTGGTCAACTATTAAATAAGCATACATAGTTTACTTTACCATTCACCCTGATTGCTTCAATATACACCTCAATCTTTTTCGTATCTATGTATGTGATTTTACATCAAGTATATGTGTAGTAAGTAAACGTTTTAAGTCGAAGCTTTTTATTAGAAAGGCAGAATCTGACTGAAAAAGGCAATGCCATAGCCGGATCAGTGGGGAATTTAGTATCGTACCGACTATGATGGTAGCTCAGTTGGTTAGAGCAGCGGCACGGTAAGCCGGATGTCCGTTGTTCAAATCCCGACTATGGCATTGAATTTTTCAGCCTGATTTTGTCTTCGCAACTTAAGCCTACGCAGGCATATGTGGAAGAACAATTATCATAATTTTTACTGTTTCATCAAACTTTAATAAAGCGTGTTTCCGCTTTAGTTCGTTGCATTAAACATTTCGCTGAAAATACGTCACAGAACTGTCTTTGGAATTGCACAAATTGAAATTGAGTTTTATTTATAGACGCTCTTTAACTACTACGGTTCTTAGCGTCCCATTCTATATTGGGCGCGAAAGACCGGAAATTTTGCTCAGAGGCCTCTTATCAGGCTTGAGGTTCCTTTACGTGCCGTAAATCTACTTCCCTTCCGAAGGAAGCCATGCTAAGGATTTTTACGCCCGAAAAAATCCATCGCCCTCCGCCGGGTTTGAACCCGTAGTTAATATCGCTCCTGTAATGGAGTTACAATATGGCAGCAAAATCGGAGAAAGAGCGCGCATTTTAATATGTGGCGAGCCTGACCTTACTCTTTAAGTGTGATTTTCTACCTGTAAAGGAAAACGCATAGTTGGCATATGTCTGTATTTGAAAGCGTTTTTCTACATATCTTTGAAAGACGCAAAAAAGAAACAAGAAAGGAAAGAAAAGCGTGCATCGATTTTTTTAATGTACCTGCTCATACAGCTCTAGCTCTGGTGTAAAGAATGACATTTATGTTCTTCCAACAGAAATATTCAATAAGGCGCAGGTGTCCAAAAATACCGAAGGTTTATAGCTCATAAGCAAGTTTCTGTTTTGAAGCTTTTTATCGCCACTGTTGGAGAGGCACACTTGAAGTTGGTTAATTGTTGTGGTTGCACCACGTATTGCGGGAGATATGTTTCTTGGACTGTTCGCCCCCCCCCCGTACAATACAAACTTTCCGGTGGCCTTCGCCCCGTCAACTTTATATTTTAATGTTTATTTAAATATTATATATGTATGCCTCGGCTGCGTTATTAGTATTTTTAGAACACGTATCTCTTAGCAGGACTGGTACGGCTAAAGAACAAGGCTTACACAAATTATAATGGTGTCTAACTTCGTTTTATTAATCTTTCACACGATTAAATAACACTTCACTGATGCATTCTACTGTAGAGCTGTGAGATTATTGTTAATTATACTTTTTCAACATGTAAACTTTATATTATTCTCACCACAATGAATTTTCATATCTCACACTGAAAACGTACCAAACTTAACTGTTTGGGAACGCTATCTTGTAGCGTCTCCCGCCTGAATTTGTACAATTCCTCTATTTCAAGCCTCGGATTAGCTAAGCCTATTCCAATAGAATACTTTTATTTAACTTAAGCTTTTTCTAGTTTTTGATTGGTATTTATAAACTGTTTTAAATATTACATTACTGTTCCAAGAATTATTAGTAGCCTTTATTGTTTCTCAAGGCTACCTCATTGTTAGCAACTTTCGGCTTCTACTTTGTAATTCTGTTTGCTACGAAAGGTATCTTGTTTCTATTCTCACAGCTACTACATTGTTAAAACTACGTAATACATTCACATAACATTATTATATATATGTACATAATACAATGACTGTTAATACACTTTATGTATTATATTATACACATATTGCTTTAAAGCGGACTGTTATATTTTATATTATATAATTAGACTGATATCATTTAAGTGTTAAAAATACTGCCTCAGTTTTCCTTCAAGAAGAGCGGAAATCTACACAAGGAACGCTTCGATTTAGTTTGAATTTTGTTCTTTTACAGGCTACAAGAAGCAAATCTTCTGGTAAACCTTAGTGGTTGGTGAGCAGAAATTTCCACACGCGATGTCTTGCCACACAGGGCTTTTGTTGCGGTGTCGGCTATAAATGCACAACTGGGACACTTTGTTTATCCGTGGCCAAAGGAGGAACTACGCGTTTGTGAGTGATGACTTACCAGCCGCTACAATAAACACGATAACAGCGACACCAAACCAAGCGTAAAGTTATATGTCCCGTGCAACAGCTATTGCTGACACTTCAGAGGATGATCCATAGAATATAGTGTCAGTGATACATATTGCGGCCAAACCCGCGTGATAATGTCAGCCAAGCCACCGATGAGAGCTTTGAGTGCTGGGGATTCGAGAAAGCAGATCCGTGTGGTACACTCGCTTCCATTTATGCAGTCACGGCAGCTTTGGGAGACATTCTACTGGCCTTCACGGGTGGAGTGTGGAGGTGTGTGTAACTATTTATTTTTTCGTGCATGCATTGGCGTCCTGTTTTACCTACACAATTCCAGATTGTTCACATATGAATATATAATAATTTTAAACAATAGCTGTACTCGTCAACACTTATAACTATGTCTAAATATTTAAATAAAATCCAGTTTTTCAACATATTGCCACCAAAATAGTTTTAATGGCAACATAATGTAATACTGAAATACGTGTACTTTTTACTCTCAAAGAGGAAACATTTACTAGACATTATTGGAATCATCTGTCCAATCCAAATATACGAGGGCTGATCAACAAACACAGACTGATTTTTTTCACAGATGTTTATTACTCCAATTCAATGTTTACATGATCTTTTTCAAAGTAGTCCCCTCCTACTTCAATGCACTTTTTATAGCGTCTCTGCCAGCCCTTGAACATGTGCTACAGACCATTCTTTGTCAGGTCCTTGAGAATCGCCTCACTTTTCTTGAGCACTGCTTCAGAGTTCTCAAATCGAATACCCCTATGCTTTGCCTTTAGTGGTGGGAATAAAAAAAAGTCACAGGGTGCAAGATCGGGGCTATAAGGTGGATGTGGTACACAGGTAATGTTGAATAGAGCCAGAAACTGCATGACTTGATTTGCGACGTGAGGCCGTGTATTGTCATGATGAAGTTGCCACCCAGTCCGAGAAAGCTCTGGTCGTTTCTTTGCAATGTGCTTCCTCAGTGTAGCCAATATTGACGTGTAGTATGGTGCTGTAACAGTAGTGTGAGGGGGAACTGCATGCTGGTAAATCATTCCATTACAGTCAAAAAATGTGATCACCATCACTTTCCCTGCAGATGGAACAACTTTTGCCTTTTTTGGTGTTGAAGAACCTGGCTATTTCCACACTGTGCTGGCTTGTTTTCCTTCAGGATCATAATGATGCAGCCATGACTCATCACCGGTGATAATCGATTTAAAAAATGCATCACCTCCATAGCAAAGAGACGCAGCACCTCACTTGAACCACCTAAACATTGTTGCACGAGGTAGTGCATCTTCACTGTACGCTTGCTTCAGCTTTTCATAAGTTTCGGTGGCTGTATGGTTTAAACGAAAACAGAATTTGATTGCGCTGTACTGCTCCTCTCGAGTCACCTCCATTGTCTGGTATGCGAAATGCACGTAGGGTCTACAAAATAGAGCATTACTACCAACCTACCAATACGAGAGTGCTACCGCCTACCAACATTATACATAAGAACCCGCTCTTTTCAAATATTTATGTTACAGATACGAAACTATCACGGAAGCTACAGGAAAAAATCAGTCTCAGTCTTTGTTGATCAGCCCTCGTACAACTTAATAAAACACTGTTTTGCACAATTTACCCATGACAAGGTATTTTAATCCCAATGTAATGTTAAACTGTAGTAAATTATACTTATTATTATCAAAGATGACACATTTACTAGACACTGTATTAATAATCTGTCCAGTCTCCATTTTTGTCCAATACCTGCTTTAGCTGCCTAGGCACTGAATCACCTATGTACTCGAATATCTCTGGCTCTAAACGAAATGTTCCCACATTTCATGACGTTCCCAGAGTCAGGTATTGAACAAGAATAGAGACTGGACAGAATATTTAAATAATGTCTATAAATGTGTCCGCTTTCAGACTAAAAAGTTTAATGTATTTCGGTTTTACTTTACGTTGCTATTAAAATAATTTTATCAAGATATGGTGCAAAACAGGGTTTTATTCAGTTATATATTTAAACATGGTAACGGGTAAAGCTGTTGCTTAGTTATATATTCATATGTGAATAACCTAGAATTGTGCACGTAAATCAGGACGCCACTGCATGCGCGAAAAGGTAAACACATGCACACACCTCCTGCTTTCTATATACAATTCACCTGTGAAGGCCAGTAGTATGCCTCCCAAAGCAGCGGTGACGGCATAAATGGAAGTGCACAGTCGGCAAAGCAGTGGAAGAGGCTTTCACTGGCTACTCTTCGAGAAAGTTCACCATCTACATTCTGGCAAATTCTGGACTATTCATGGTGTCTCCCTAGCACCAGGGGACTATAAAAAAGACCGTAGAAAACAAATGTGAGTCATTACGAGATAGGTGCGAGCGAGTTAGGTGCAATTTGTAAATCAGAGGTACAAAGCGAGGCTTGTAGCGCATTTCGTGTAACAAAGTTTGTTTCGAGATAACCGTATTTTTATTTGTCAAAATATGTACAGAGCGGATCAGAATAGTTGAGCAGTTTGAGCGCCTTAGACAGTATCTGAGCTGTTTAACTATCACCAGGGCGGGCTTTTTTTTTTGGGGGGGGGAAGTGGGTTGCTAACGATAAACGCGAAATGTAACGGAGAGATGCAGCAAAAACTGAGCTCTTTAACTGCTGTCCTTAGTCTCCAATTCTACATTGGGCGTGAAAGACCGGTAATTTTACTCAGAATCCTCTTTATCAGCCTTTAGGTTCTTTTACGTGCCGTAAATCTAGACACGGAACCACCGGCTTTACTTGCCATGCTAAATCCATCGGCCTCTGCCGGGTTTGAACCCGCGACCTCGGGTAGAGGCTAGAGGACCCCTGCAGGACCACCCATGACAGCTGACAGGGTTTTCCCCGAGCTTTTGGAACATTCCGTTAAAAGTACTTTCGTTTTAAAGTTCTTGAAGTAATTCCTACAGCCGAAAAATAATTGACCGCCTTGAAACAACAGAAATAAACTGACAGAAACGCGACAATAAGCAGAGCACGTGATCAACAATCGCTAACAACCGCTCGACAGAAAGCTTGCCTGAAACCGAATTTCAAAAACATTACGCCGCAGCTGCGACAATGTCAAGCAATGCGTGTCATTGCCTATATTAAAAATTACCACGAAATTTCTGCCACATTTTAAACTATTTTTAAACTATAAACATGTGTTATACATTTTTCACGATTTTTTTAAAAAAAAAATACACCAAAAATACCTGGACCTGACTATCACACATGTATATACTAACATGTAAGCGAGTTAAACGGTGAATGAATCAAATGCAAGTGCGTTTCTAAACTTTAAGTTAAAATAATAGATAATATTCTGGTAGAAATAATATTCAGTTTAACTGTTGATACTCGGCATGTCAAATATCTTGAATTAGATAGTTTTAATTTAGGAGTTCTTGTTACGTATGAAAAGCCGATTTGAAGTAGTTTGTATTGAAGGAGTTGTATATTATTTCTAATGTTGGGGAGCCGAACTTGTAGTAGTTGCAACAACAGCATGTATAGTAAACAGTTTCCGGTAGCCTTCGCCCCAAATGTATTTTTAGGTGGCCTTTGCCCCAGTTTAAAAAATATTAACTTTGTAATTAAACTGTTTCTTTAAGTATTAAATAATTATGTTTGCCTCGGCTGCGTCAGTATTATTGTTAGAGACATGGAAGTCTTGGCAGGGCGTGATGCGACAAGAATGTAGGCTTACACAGATTTTAAGTTTTAATTCACTGCTTTTTATTAATCCTTGACACAAATTAAATAGCACTTCACTGATATCGAGAGCTGTGAGATTCTTTTATTTAATAATTGCACTTTTTAATACGTATACTATTTTTGTCTCAGACGAATACGTATTTAATTTCTCGAGGACGCATCATGCATCCGGTAACTATCACTGTCTGCAGGCAACTGAATAGATTTCAACCGTCTAAACTTGTAACTTTCTGTATTTCAAGTCTCTGATTGACTAATCCTACTCCAATAGAATACCTGCATTTAACTAAAGCTTTTTCTGGTTGTTGATTGGCTATCTTTTATAAACTGTCACTAAAATTATATTAATGCTTCCAAGAATCACAAATAACATTTAAACTCTCAAACTCATTATTGCCTCAATGTTACCTCATTGTTAGCAACGTTTAATTTATTATTCTCACAGCTCTTACATTATTAAATTACGTAATATATTCACATAACATTATTACACATGGATACAATTATATAAGCATATGCAATGACTGTTACATACATTTTACAAATTATTACATACACATATTGCTTCAAGGCGGGCTGTTGTTGAATTTACTTATTATATAATTTGACTGAAATCATTTAAGTGTTAAAAACACTGTCTCAATCTGTCCTTCAGAATATTCCACATACGTATACGCCGTGCATTTACGGTTTTTGGTTTTTTTGTATACGTAGGTAATCCGATTGTTTTAGGAACAGAAGGTTCAGACTCATTGTGTCAGAATACAGTTAACGTGCAGGTGCCAGCTAGGCAAGCACATGTGCAATAGACATTGAAACCTCTTCCACAGATCAGCAACACAAGAAGTACATTTGCGGGAGTAGGCCGAGGAAAACCAGTTCTGTAGAGAACACAACTCTGTCCATTTAGCTTAAGTGAGCTGAGGGTTGTTGAGGCTGATCTCATGTGGTTTTAAATTTCTAGGTCAGTAGGTAATCTCTTTTTATTTAGATTTGTTTAAATCAGAATTATCTACTCATGTTGCCCGATGTTTCTGTCCACCGTTAACTTCTGAATAGTTGCCAGTTTTCATCCACCTTACCATTAGTTTTAATCAATTTTGTGTGTACCCTTTTGCTCAGTTTGTGCAGTTTGGTTTACAAAGATTCTTAGAGAATCAAATATGGAAACACAACAGCAATAGAAAGAGAAGAGAGATGAAATCCTTACTTCAATGCCCTTAACTCGCAAGAAAGAGAGAAATCCTACGCACCGTTCCCCCAACGTTTCTTAAGCCTTAATTACACAGAGCAAATTCATTCACTGGATACAGCTTTTACTCGCTGAGCTAATGCCGATTACATGCAAAACCTGTGCTGGTGACGTATCAGAGAGTCGTTAATCACAATTAGGAGATATTCAATCCAAAATTCTCAGTTTCAGAAGAGCCATAACAACTGCCTGCGGTCTGGAACATTAAATAAAATCTGATGTGTTACACTCACAGTGTTCTCTACTCTTGTACAAACTCTTTTCCTCCATCTATTTCATATTAATCGAGATAAACATTTGCAGAAACGATCTTTTTACATGCAAAGAGAATTACATTTTACACATAGTGTTCTAAAAATATTTTGTAATTGCAAGGGCAATATAGAAATACAGTAGCCTTTAAGCATCGACATATCTCTTAATAGCTGGTTGCTAGGTGCAGCACCATTCCCTTTGGAAGGGGATTAATACTCTTTGCATATCCAAGACAATAAAATGAATAACGAATTCCCATTTGAGAAAATAAGTATTGAAAAATTTAAGGGAATAACAAGTAATATCTCGAAAATGGTTCACTCATATAAAAAAAAAATGTATATGACATAAATTATGTATTTTAACGCGATCTACATTTTCTGTGTAGTAAAAGTTTGTCTATCTCCTATGATTTACCAGTTATGCAAAAGTCGTGCACAATGAAGAATACTTTTGAAGACATTCCCAGAAAATTCAAGATATACATTTTATTTGTCATGAAAATATCTTTAACGATTTTGAGGCATTTTTGAGAAAATTAAAATTTGTGAAAAATGTTCCATGTAAATCTGGGTAATCTGGGGTGGGGGGATTTACTTGAAAACCTTCGCGTCGCATCTCTGGAAGATACTGAACCTAAATACCAAGTTTGGTGTTTATCCGACTATTCGTTTCTGAGTTATACTGTTCACAGACACACACACACACACACACACACACACACGGACATGTTTCCAAAAATGCTTTTTTTTGGATTCAGGGGGTCTCAAAACATATATTTCCGGTGAAATCTCGGTAACGAATTTTTGGGTGGAATACAATACTAAAATACAAAATTTAAGAAATGTTTTCTCTCAGGCTTAAGATTTCTAATAACCGAAGCTCTTGAGAGCGATATGACTGGCAAGAATTCAAAGCCACAAATACAGGTAATTTATAGGAAATCCGCAAATATGAACGGAAAAAGGGTTGCCCATTACGGTACATCCTGCGACACCAAATAATATTCCGAAATTTGAAACTATTGTCCGTTACAAAGTAACGCAATGTAGCTTCAAGCGGGAGTGCTATTCGTCTTCTATCACTTCAAATAAGATATTACCAAAACTTCTTGTTGTCATTTGCACAATATTTCTGCAACTAGCACTTCACAAAATAACGCCTTCATAATGGTTCCAACTATTCCATAATTTTCTCCCTTCCAATCCGCTTGCCATTTGTTCCTTGCGGCAGTTTTGGCTTTGCTAACTCTTAAAATTGCAGCACAGTGGATGGAATGGCTCCGTCCGCCGAATCACAAATATATAATGCGCGTGACATCGTAGGAAATAACTGAACAGAAAATAACAGCTACCGGACTCCAAATGACTCGGAGTTACATTTTCGTCATCCCCAGTGTAGGATGCGAGGTTAGAGGTAGCAACTATAGCAGCATCAGCCAACTTAATTACGAGTGACGTGGCAGGTTCTCTGTGACATAGATAATCCACGGAGAATCTATGGAAGGGCAGCTGTAGCTGTGTCTTCATTTACACGTAAAGTAAAGCATATGCATTCTCCTTACCCTACTATAGTATAACAACTTAGTAAAATTACTCGGTCTGCGGACTGCGCGAGTGTTCAGGAAGAATAAATCGCCCCCACCATACTTGCCTTGTCCCTTTAGCTACTGAGTTATCCAATGATGTGTCTTAAAGAGGAAGTGGGAGGATGCGCGGAAAACAAGTGTCACCTCCCTGTTGTGAACACAGCAATTTTATAGCGTAGAAACATTTAATAGGATCTTGTTTACATCTTGAAATAATTTGCATTATGAAAATCAATCAGCGAGGAACTTTTCTCTTTGAGGAGATAGATGGAGGAGTGAAAGTTATGAAATACCCTAAAAAGTGAGAATAAAATAAAACACGGGTAGGCGAAATTGTGACCTGTGGTGCTTAAGCAGCGACTCAGAGGCATGCCCACCCAAGGCAGTTAGACAGCGGAATACATGACCAGGTGAGTTACCCATCCCAAGGTTTTTTTTTTCTAAGTTGCTGAGCTATAGCATTTTCCTTATCTGCAAGCTCACTTTCCCCTTGCATTACCTGTCCTACACTTTTCAGTGAGTTCATCTGCGAGGAACAAGTAAGGCCTGTTCTTTACGCCATAGTACCTTAATCTGACATACTGCAATACAGCGTTTTGTTCATTCTCAAAGACACGTTAATAAACCGACCTTCAAATTAAATCGCCGTTAATATGCAGCGAATTAATTCGTTATGCCAGACATGGGGCGAAACTAGCTAATAACAAATTCGCTGGCGACTACGAATAAAATCCCTCCGTGTAATCGAGGTTTTATTTTTTAAAACTTGGTGCATCTTCATCATATTTGTCCTTTGTGTCTAGGTTGCGACGCTGCTTTAACACAAATAAGCTCCTTAAGCAGGCATTAGAGAAACAGCATAAAGTGAATTATAAGCATTTAAATTATTCTATTCCACGTCATTGCTGCGCTGTTAGCTACAGATTAGGAAAGCCGCCGTGACTGAACCTCGAGAAGTCCAATAAGCGTTCAGAGTCAATGTTGTCAAGGTGGCTAATTATAGGGTAAGTTAAAGATCCGTAGTTAAACGTCACGGCCAAGGCAACCTTTTTTCATTTCCGTATGTCAGATAATTCTAAGTATTAGCGTCAGTTTGGGTATAAAAGAGATTGTAGCGAGTATGTCTATATTAATTTAGTTCGTCTTACGTAGTATAAATGCACATATGGAAGAGGTTTTTACAAACTGTTTAAGAAATCCTGAGGCATATGTGCGACTTGCAAGTAGATTCGTCATTTTATGAGTAGCCTCACAGCCTTCAGAATGGTTCCGTTCTTTGAATCTATCACGGATGTTTTTTTTCTTCCAAAAATGCTTTGATGGATTCTGGGGTTCTCAAAACATATTTCGGTAGTCGAATTTTTTAGTCGAATGCAATACTACCTATGCCTACTATGCACGTGGTAGGAAGGGGAAAAAAAGCCTATTACAAGGGATGCCCTAAGCATTTCGTGCTTTGCACAAGAATTGGATTGGACTGCTTACGGAGGGTACTCGGCACCGATCCAGAGTGTAATATTGTACCCACGCCAGGGGGGCATCCCCGGGAGGAAGGATGAGGCGAGAGGAGACACGGAGCGACCGAAACCAGGCGCGACAGCACAGCAATGACAGGATTCCTAAGTTTCCAGATAGACACACCCCAGCAGAACGGGGACCCCACCCCCACACAGCGAGGTTCCAATGCCCCTCAAGGGATTCGGATAGCCCGGCAGCCAGCCGAACGCCGAGGGACGGAGAGAGCCATAAAGAGCATCCTTTTCCCCTACCACGCTGCACCGAAACACCATCGACGACACTCTCAACCCTGAAAAGGACCAACAGGATGAAGGATGAATGAAAGAAGAATTGGACAAATGGTGGGATAGGAAATTCGGTAGATGAAAGAAATCACTCCAGCATTCACCTGACGACTCGGGAACCGCCGGGGATCGATCCCGGCATCTCCCGAATGTGGGCCACAGACGTAACCGCCTAAGCCATCCCGCTGGGTTTGCACAAGAATGAAACTAACTTTCTTCCAAACTATTTACAGTCCAGAGAAAATAAAACAGTGGCCTTAGCCAGTAAAGAGATGACATACGTACCAGAAGATCGACAATGCTGTATGTTCCGTTCCACTGAAAGGAAAGGCAGATAGTGTGGCGGAAACAAAAAACGCTCTGCTTGAGCCGTGCCACACAAGATGTTTCTTTTACAGCGAGCACGACCGGTAACAATCTGCTTCAGGGAGCGAATAAAAACAGTAATTTCCCATCTACGGAACTCCATTTCCGTGCTCTTTAGCCCATAAAGCATGGAACTGCTCGGTAAATGGACACAGCGTAATCTCGAAATTAATTCAAACGGGAGTACATAAAAGCGATGCAAACATACGAGAATAGAAATGCGATTCTCTGACGAGTTCAATTTAAATCACACACTGCTTTATGGAAAAGTATGTACTAAATAAAATTCTGAGCAAATCTGATCTGGAGATGAATAATTTACAAATTTAAAACTAAAAAAACTGTATTCACATGACTTTCTCTACTCGTCGTCCTCCGTGTCTAGGGGTGCCATGCTAGCCTCTGGTTCACAAAGTCACGGGTTCAAACGGGTGATGGATTTTTTCGGGCTTAAAAATCCTTAGCATGACTTCTTTCGGAAGGGAAGTAAAGCCGGTTTTACCGCACGTAAAAGAGCCTCAAGCCTCTGAGCAAAACATAGAATGGGACGCTAAGAACCACAGTGCTTAAAGACCGTCCATAAATAAAACTCAATTTAATTTAATTTTTCTCTACTCATTTTTCTTGAAACTAGTCTTAGAACACGTATCTTTCTATCTACTTCTTGTAAATCGAGAACTTTCATGAGACATTTGCACACTTCCTTGTGGGTATAAGAATACATACAATAGTCTAAAGAGATGGTCAAGCTTTTTAAAAAGCGGATCGGTATGTGATGACTTTGAAATTCTATGCTCCTTGCATGACCACAAGAAAAAACGAATAGCGACTTCACTTGAAAAAAAAAAGATTCTAAATTTCAAACTAACAACAAAGAATATCTCAGAAATGATTAAAGCTACAATTTACAACACAGTTTTTTGTGCAGTAAGACTTTGACTCTCTGTTACGATTTACAAATTAAACAAAAGCACTTCAGAAAAGGACTTCATACGCTTAAGTGTCATTCAAATATCTTAAACTTATGGAATTCTAATCAAAATCGTTAAGAGCCATTTTGAGAAAATAAAAAATAACGAAAAAGTAGTTTGGGATGGGTAGATTTTCTTGAAAGAATCCATCCTTGGAAGACCAACTTTAATACCACGTTTGGTATTTAGCCTACTTTTGGTTTGTGTGTTCTCTCTCTCCCCCTCTCTCTCTCTCTGTCTGTCTCTCTCTCTGTCTCTCTCTCTCTCTCTCACACACACACACACACACACAAACTTTTTCTAAAAATACTATTTTTTTTAATCATTCAGGGCGTCCCAAAACGTGGTGAAATCTTCGCATCCAATTTTTGGGTGGAATGCAAATACTCCGTCTATTTGTAAGTAGAAGAGAAAGTAAAATGGATATATGTAGAGCTTTCGCATAGTTTGCGACAGTTGAAAAGTTGCGATTCTATTTAGTTTCATGTTCCTTATACTCTTAGACTCCTACATCCTTGCAACGATTTCAACAAAATTTGGCACACAATTTTTAGTACAAGAGTAAGAAATGCTGTAAGGATGGAATCACAAAAAGCCTGATGTTACATTCACATGACTTTCTCCACCTTCTATCTTTATTATTGCACATACAAACTATTCTTACTAGAGCTTATTACTTTCTCTACTACGTATAGTAAGTAGGGGAAGTAATGTATTCCACCCAAAAATTCGATACCGAGATTTCACGGGAAATAAATGTTTTGAGACCCCCTGAATCCAAAAAAAGCATTTTTGGAAACATGTCCGTGTGTGTGTGTGTCTGTGAACAGCATAACTCAGAAACGAACAATCGGATAAACACCAAACTTGGTATTTAGGTTCAGTATCTTCCAAGGATGCGACACGAAGGTTTTCAAGAAAATCCCCCCACCCCAGACTACCCTTACATGGAACATTTTTCGAAAATTTTAATTTTCTCAACAATGGCTCTAATGATTTTGATTAAAATATCATATGTTTAAGATATTGTCATGAGAAATGAAATGTATATCTCGAATTTTCTGGGAATGTCTCCAAAAGTATTCTTCATTGTGAACGACTTTTGCATAACTGGTAAACCATAAGAGATAGACAAAAGTTTACTACACAAAAAATGTAGATCGCGTTAAAATACACAATTTATGTTATATACATTTTTTTGTTGAGTGAAGCATTTTCGAGATATTGCTACTTATTCGCTTAAATTTTTGAATACTTATTTTCTCAAATGGGAATTCGTCATTCATTTTTTTGTCTTGGATATGCAAAGAGTATTAATCTGTGGGAAAGGGAATGATGCTGCACCTAGCAACCAGCTATTAAGAGTAATGTCTATGCTTAAAGGCTACTGTATTTCTATATTGCCCTTGTAAATATATATTCCCCTTACATCTACAAGAAAATTAGCAATAAGATAGAGTCTGCAAATGTTTATCTCGATTAACATGAAGTAGATGGAGAATAAGCGTTTGTAAAAATAGTTTGTAAAAGAGTACACAAAGTCATGTGAGTGTAACACATCAGTTTTTTTTATATCTACTACATTTTAATCCAAATAAACCTTTGCAGAAATAGCCGGAAAACACAATTCGTTATAAATACAAAAGGTACAGCGATAATCACATATTTAAGAACTGCAAGCTATATGAGCCTTAGAATTCCATACTGCTTCCATGCAATCACGAGAAGCAAATAAATAAATAAAATCTGAATATACTATCCTTTGGTATCTTATTGACTACAACAGGACATACACTCAAGGTTAAAATTTCACTCACAACACAGTTCATTTTATATTACATAAATTTCTGTAAGATAAAATAACTACAAACTACACAATATCTATAAAATAGTAAACAAAAATAAAGGAATAGAAATTATTAGATTAGAGTAAAGGCGTAAGCAAAACTTAATTACAATTCTAACTCCTATATTTACCTACACTTTCTGGAAACCAGCAATCACGAGAAACATTTGAACGTTGACAGGGCCTTAACAGAATGACCAAGAAATGAACAATTCGAAGCTTTAATAACGGATACCTCAGAAATGGTTTATGCCACAAAAAACTTACTTAAAATAAATTGTGTGTTTTAAAGAGATCTACATTTTTTGTGTAGTACGTTTTCGTCTATCGCTTAACGTTTACCAGTTATACCAGATTATGTAAAATTGCTTCCGAATAAAGAGGACTTTACAGGCTATTCCTAGAAAGTGCAAGACATAGGTATATTTTATTTGTAATGTAAATATCTTTAATACACTACGTGATCAAAAGTATCCGGACAGCTGGCTGAAAATAACGTACAAGTTCGTGGCGCCCACCATCGGTAATGCTAAAAGTCAATATGTTGTTGGCCCACCCTTAGCCTTGATTACAGCGTTCACTCTCGCAGGTATACTTTCAATCAGGTGCTGGAAGGTTTCTTGGGGAATGGCAGCCCATTCTTCACGGAGTGCGGAACTGAGGAGAGGTATCGATGTAGGTCGGTGAGGCCTGGCACGAAGTCGGCGTTCCAAAACATCCCAAAGGTGTTCTATAGGATTCAAGTCAGGACTCTGTGCAGGCCAGTCCATTACAGGGATGTTATTGTCGTGTAACCACTCCGCCACAGCCCGTGCAGTATGAACAGGTGCTCGATTGTGTTGAAAGATGCAATCGCCATCCCCGAATTGCTCTTCAACAGTGGGAAGCAAGAAGGTGCTTAAAATATCAATGTGGGTCTGCGCTGTGATCGTGCCACGCAAAACAACAAAGGGTGCAAGCCCTCTCCAGGAAAAACACGACCACACCATAACACCACCACCTCCGAATTTCACTGTTGGCACTACACACGCTGGCAGATGACGTTCACCGGGCATTCGCCATACCCACACCCTGCCATCGGATCGCCACATTGTGTACCGTGATTCGTCACTCCAAACAACGTTTTGTTTGTTGACGCTCCTTACACCAAGCGAGGCGTCGTTTGGCATTTTCCTGCGTGATGTGTGGTTTATGAGCAGCCGCTCGACCATGGAATCCAAGGTTTCTCATCTCACGCCTGTCATAGTACTTGGAGTGGATCCTGATGCAGTTTGGAATTCCTGTGTGATGGTCTGGATAGATGTCTGCCTATTACTCTTTACGACCCTCTTCAAATGTCGGCGGTCTCTTGTCAGTCAACAGACAAGGTCGGCCTGTACACTTTTGTGCTGTACACGTTTCCACTTCACTATCACATCAGAAACAGTGGACCTAGGGATGTTTAGGAGTGTGGAAATCTCGCGTACAGACTTTTGACACAAGTGACACCCAATCACCTGACCACGTTCGAAGTCCGTGAGTTCCACGGAGCATCGCATTCTGCTGTTTGACGATGTCTAATGACTACTAAGGTCACGGATAATGAGTACCAGGCAGTAGGTGGTAGCACAATGCATCTAAGATGAAAAACGTATATTTGTAGGGATGTTCGGATACTTTTGATCAGATAGTGTATATGGTATTTTAAAAAAAATCGTTAGAGCCATTTCTTAGAAAATAAAAGATTACGAAAAATGTTCCGGGTAAAGGGTAGTTTGGGGTAGAGGGAGTTTGTTGAAAATCTTCGTGTCGCATCTTTGGAAGGTGAACCAAGCATAAATACCAAGTCTGGTATTTACCCGGCTTTTTGTTTTTGAGTAATGCTGTTCATGTACACATACATATGGACGTTTTTCTGAAAACAAAAAAATTATTCAGGGACCTCAAAACATGTATTTATGATGAAATCTTGGTATAGAATTTTTGGGTGGAATGCAATATCTTCTCTACCTACTATGAACATGGTAGAGAAAGTAAAAAACCACTACTAACGGAAGAACATAAATATGATTCCCTTCATTTTAGGGGCTGTAATGCAAAACTACCCCTAATGGTAGATGGGGTTCAAAATTGTTCCACTGTAGGATTTTTAGTACAAATAGGAAACTTGACACGCATATTCTTTACAACAGGAGGAAAACTTCTGTAGGGCGGCTATCATAAAAGGCACTTCTAACGGAAGAAGGGGCGTAAGTGTTCAATAGGCAGTAATTTTAGGGTATTTAAGCACAAACGGACCTGCCTTATGAATACTATTGTGAAGTAAAAATATCGATCATATCCTCTCCATTCTTTTAGGGTGGTATAACAAAAACCACCGCCCAACGGGATAGGATAGTGTTGGATGTTAGGCGGGAGGGACCAAATTTTGAGGATATCCAGCAAGAGTGTGCCTGTTTTTTCAACAACAAAAGCTTTTAACGTTGCTCTCTTCCTTCGTTTAGGGTTGGTTATGCGAAAAAGCGCCGCTAATGGGAGTGAGTTTTATTTATGAACGCTCTTTAACTACTATCGTCCTTATACATTGAGCGTGAAAGACCGCTAATTTTGCTCAGAGGCCTCTTTATCAGGCTTGAGGTTCTTTTACGTGCTGTAAATCTAAGACACGCTTGACTACCTGCTTTACTTTCCTTCCGAAAGAAGCCACGCTAAGGATTTTTAAGCCCGAAAAAAAAAATCCATCGTCCTACACCGGGATTGAACCCGCGACCTCGGTAACTAGAGGCTAGCATGGTACCCCTAGATCACGGAGGACGACAATGGGGGATGAGGTTGAAATATATTGGACTGCAGGCAATTTGAAAGATTTTCAGTAAGAATGGGAAATTTGGCACAATGGAGGTGAACTGATCAAATTAAAAGAATTGAATACCAGCATTGTAGCAAAGAAAAACTAAGTCTTGGAACATGTTTTATGAATTCCAACTTCAAGTTTTCAAGGTTGTCCACATCAGTAAACAATCCTGTTAACATTGATTCAAAGTCACAGCTGTGGCAATAAATTATTTTCAAGTCTGATTACACTTTAAAATAAGTTACATCTCTAGATATATAGCAGATGAATTAGAAGTTGAATCTACAAAAAAAGTATTTATTAAGAGCCAAAGATACCTAAATCTTAAAAATGTTATATCTCATTAATCCTTCCCAGCCCATTTTTACTTTCCCTACTACGTATAGTAAGTAGGAGAAGTATTGTATTCCATCCAAAAATTCGATACCGAGATTTCACCGGAAATATATGTTTTGAGACCCCCTGAATCCAAAAAAAGCATTTTTGGAAACATGTCGGTGTGTGTGTGTGTCTGTCTGTGAACAGCATAACTCAGAAACGAACAGTCGGATAAACACCAAACTTCGTATTTAGGTTCAGGATGTTCCAGAGATGCGACACGAAGGTTTTCAAGAAAATCCCCCCACCCCAGATTACCCTTTACATAGAACATTTTTCGAAAATGTTAATTTTCTCAAAAGTGGATCTAACGATTTTGATTACAATATCATATGTTTAAGATATTTTCATGACAAATAAAATGTATATCTTGAATTTTCTGGGAATGTCTCCAAAAGTATTCTTCATTGTGGACGACTTTTGCATAACTGGTAAACCATAAGAGATAAACAAAATTTTACTACACAATAAAGGTAGATCGCGTTAAAATACACAATTTATGTCATATACATTTTTTTTGTTGAGTAAACCATTTTCGAGATATTGCTTGTTATTTCCTTAAATTTTCCAATACTTATACTTTTTCGCAAATGGGAATTCGTTATTCATTTTTTGTCTTGTATATGCAAAGAGTATTAATCTGTGGCAAAGAGAATGGTGCTGCACCTGGCAACCAGCTATTAAGAGATATGTATATGCTTAAAGGCTACTGTATTTCCATATTGCCCTTGTAAATATATATTCCTGTTACATCTACAAGAAACTTAGCAATAAGATAGAGTCTGCAAATGTTTATTTCGATTAACAAGAAGTAGATGGAGAATAAGCGTTTGTAAAAATAGTTTGTACAAGGGTAGAGAAAGTCATGTGAGTGTAACACATCAGAAATTTTTTTAAGTTCCATTTATACTCCGCTTTTAACTACATTGGTCTTATCGGCGGCTTTTTCCTTTGGAACTTATTGCCTATTGGCAATGCTGTTAACTGTATTCTTTTGTCGTTGGATTTCTTGCACGTTTTGGGGTTTAATCACTGGATCACACAGGCATTCACACTCTCATTCATACTTCCAGACTCTGGGGAAGATAGGGAATAATTTTGGCTAGATAAAAATTCCCACCCTGAATCGGACCTGGGATCCCTCACACAGCAGGCAGGTGTCCTACCGACTGAGTTACGGGGTCAGCCTTCCAGCCCAATTTATTTTGGCTGAAACCCATTTCTGAAACCTGATGGCACATGCTGGATAGAAACCTTTGCTAGGCCTTAATCTCGGATTTGTAGTAGCTCAACAATTGAACATCACTAGCCAGGATTTCGAATCGTTGTTGCAGTGTTACTAAGACTATGGTAAACGATGGGGAGGATCCACGTAAAATAAGAGGTGACTCACATGTCTGAATGTTAACACTATAGATGAACACATGTCTTGAATTTATATTAAAGAAAAGGAAATAAATTTATTTATTTTTCATTATTTTAGACTATGTTAATAGCCAGTCTACGGAAGCATATGTCATAAACACAAGAGAATGATTATTTTGAAAGTTAAAGTTACCAGTCAATTTTTTATCCAACTTTCAACATAAATATTAATATCATTTTGGCTCATAGGCTGGAAAGGGCTAACTGTTTACTTTCCCTACTATAATTTCAGTAAGTTGCAGTACCTATTGCATTCCACCTAAAAATTCTATACTGAGATTTCACCAGAAATACGTTTTGGCCGAGCCTAGAAAATGCAGTTTTAGAAAAAGGTCCGTATATGTGTGTATCTGTGAACATAACTCAAAAACGAAAAATTGGTTAAATACGAAACTTAGTATTTAATTTTGGGACCTTCCAAGGATGCGACACGGAAATTTCGAAGAAAATCCCCTTCATCGAAACTACGGTTTGCATTTTTCGATTTTTTTTTTATTTTCTCAAAACGGCTCTAATAATTTTGATTAAAATACTATATATACCATTTTCATTACAACTAAAACGTGTATCTTTAATTTTCCGCGAATAGCCTCGGAAGCCCTCTTTATTTTAAACCTTTTGTATAACTAGTAAACCTAAGAGATAGGCAAATCTTACAGCACAAAAAAAAGTAGATCTCGTCGAAGTAAACAATTTGTGTCAACAATTTTTGTGGTGTTAACCATCTCCGAAATATTTTTGTTATTTGTATGAATTCTCATCTACTTTATACTTTTCTTGACCGTATATCCTATTTTTTGTGTTCATGATAAGTGAATAGAATTTAAAAAAGAATAAAAATAAATTGAGTTTTATTTATGGACGCTCTTTAACTGCTATGGCCCTTAGCGTCCCATTCTATACTGGGCGTGAAAGAGCGGAAATTTTGCCCAGAGGACTCTATCAGGCTTGAGGTTCTTTTACGTGCCATAAATCTAAGACACAGGACCACCGGCTTTGCTTTACTTTCCTTCCGAGGAAGCCATGCTAAGGATTTCTACGCCCGAAAAAATCCATGCCCTCCATGATTGAACCCGCGACCTCGAGAACTAGACATGGACATGGTAACCACTACACCACGGAGGACGATATAGAGTTCAAAGTCATCACATACCGTCGGCTTTGAAAACAATTTGATGTGCTACACTCACATGACTTTCTCTACTCTTGTACAAACTATTTTTACACACGTTTATTCTCTATATCCTTCATGTTAATCGAGATGTCAATCTTATTGCTAATTTTCTTGTAGATGCAAGGGAAATTGGTAGGCTTTAAGCGATAGTCAAATCTTTTAAGAGCTGGTTGCTATGTGGAGCATTCCAATCTCTTTGCATGTCCAGGACATAAAAAAAATGAATAACGAATTTCAGAAAACGTATAAGTATTGAAAAATTTAAGGGAATAACAAGCAATATCTCCAAAATGGTTCACTTAACAAAAGAAAATCTGATGTGTTACACTCTCACGACTTTCTCTATTCTTGTACAAACTATTTTTACAAACGCTTATTCTCCATCTACTTCATGTTAATCGAGATAAACATTTGCAGACTCTATTTTATTGCTAATTTTCTTGTAGATGTAAGGGGAATATATATTTACAAGGGCAATATAGAAATACAGTAGCCTTTTAGCACATACATATCTCTTAATAGCAGGTTGCTATGTGCAGCACCATTCCCTTTGCCACAGATTAATACTCTTTGCATATCCAAGACAAAAAAATGAATAACGAATTCCCATTTGAGAAAATAAGTATTGAAAAATTTAAGGGAATAACAAGCAATATCTCGAAAATGGTTCACTGAACAAAAAAAATGTATTTGACATAAATTGTGTATTTTAACGCGATCTACATCTTTTGTGTAGTAAAATTTTGTCTATCTCTTATGGTTTACCAAAAGTCGTTCACAATGAAGAAAACTTTTGGAGACATTCCCAGAAAATTCAACATATACATTTTATTTGTCATGAAAATATCTTAAACATATGATATTTTAATCAAAATCGTTAGAGCCATTTTTGAGAAAATTAAAATTTTCGAAAAATGTTCCATGTAAAGGGTAATCTGGGGTGGTGTGATTTTCTTGAAAACCTTCGTGTCGCATCTCTGGAAGATACTGAAACTAAATACCAAGTTTGGTGTTTATCCGACTGTTCGTTTCTGAGTTATGCTGTTCACAGACAGACAGACACACACACACACACACACACACACACACACACACACACACACACACACACACACACACACACACGGACATGTTTCCAAAAATTTTTTTTTTTTGGATTCAGGGGGTCTTAAAGCATGTATTTCCGGTGAAATCTCGGTATCGAATTTTTGGGTGGAATACAATACTTCCCCTACTTACTATACGTACTAGAGAAAGTAAAAATTGATTATCCCTTTATTCATGTAATCGCTTGTAAGTTTATCTGCATTAACGAGAAGTAGATAGAATAAGCCATTGAAAGAACAGCTTCTAGAAAAGTGAGTAGAAAAGGTTACGCGAATGCTTTTAAGGACATTTCAGCACTGAGTTTGATTCATATCGAGCGGGATAGCTTAGGCGGTAAGGCCTGTGGTTCCCATTCGCGAGGTGCAGGATTCAAACCTCTGGGGCCTACCACTCTGACCGGAATTTTTTTGAGGTTTTCCTCGGTCGATAGGCAATGCTGGGTTCGATAATTTTATCCGCAAAAACTCCTATCATTACTTTCATCACTACATTTCATTTCCTTCTTCACAGCCATAGCAGGCATTGGCTGATCACCCATCCTGGATATTGAGGCAGTATTTTTAACACTTAAATGATTTCAGTCTAATTGTATAATATGTAAATTCAATGGCAGCACGCCTTAAAGCAATATGTGTATGTAATAATTTGTAAAATTGTATGTAACAGTCATTGCATATGCTTATATTATTGTAAACATGTTCAATAATGTTATGTTAATGTATTACGTAATTGAATGATGTAGGAGCTGTGAGAATAATAAGTTTAAAGTTGCTAACAATGAGGTAGCCTTGAGGCAATAATGAGTTTGAGAGTTTAATAATACTACTTCTGATTATTGGAGTAACAATAATGTGATTTTAGTGACACTTTATAAAAATAGCCAATCAACAACCAGAAAAAGCTTTAGTTAAATGCAGGTATTCTATTGGAGTAAAAATAGCCAATCAGAGACTTGAAATACAGAAATTTACGAGTTTAGGCGCTTGAAATCAGTTCAGTTGCTTGCAGACAGAGTTACTAACCAGACGCGAGATGTGTCCTCAAGAAATATAATATGTATTCGTGTGAGGCGAAAAAAATATTTACGTATTAAAAAAGTGTAATTAAATAAAAGAACCTCACAGCTCTCTATATCAGTGAAGTGCTATTTTATTTGTGTCAAGGGTTAATAAAAAGGAGTGAATTAAAACTTAAAACCTGTGTAAGGCTACATTCTTTGTCGCATCACGCCCTGCCAAGACTTCCATGTCTCTAAAATAAATACTGACGCAGCCGAGGAAAACATAAATATTTAATATTTAAAGAAACAGTTAAATTACAAAAATAATAATTTTTGAAAATTGGGGCAAAGGTTACCGGAAGTGCGGTTGCAAATACTTCAAGTGCTCGGTTCCCCAACAGTAGAAACTATCTACTTCAATATGCTATGATCCAGAGTTTGCTTCTCGACAGGCTACTGACCCAACGCATTGGCTTTTAAGTCCTAGGGGTGTAAATACAACGAAGGCGGTAATCCGTTGAAGAAGAGGAGATTAATTCATATTTTTCCGCTCCAATTTTTTTAATTTCTTATAAAATGCACAAAAAGTTTTGCCATTAGTTCCGGTTCTGCAAAAAAACTCTTTCTGTAGCTGTGCCAAGAGTTAGGAACGGCCGTAAAACAAATGATCTGGCAATAATCCTTTCAGCAAGCGACGGAAACATGGCCCATATCCAAGAGGCGCACGAGTAAACACGAACACGTGCATGTGCAGAACAGGTTAATCAAACACAAGCTTTCTTTATTTCCCGTGAAAGGAATTCGATTGAACACTAATACTTGCTACTCCTCTGTTTTCGGAGTCGCACGGAATGTAAGAAAGTAAGTTGTAAACTTCTGTGAAGTTCACATGCCACAACTGACACGAGTGAGCTATCGAAGCGTCAAATATTCCACAAGGAGTAACAAAACACCCGATTTCGTCAAATACCATCATACCCAACACGAATCCGCTGGTAAACCACAAGAAATCGAGAGAAAACCAAAGCGTAAGGGTTTCGTTTACACGCAATTTTTCACAACGTAGTCACATTTAAGCTTCCTGCAAATAAAATAAGTAGGTATCTCAAGTTTGCAGGGTTTTGGGAGATGCTGTATATATAGCCAAAAAACTACGAACCGGCTGCGCGGTGTTTTTCCTGTCCGCGTCTTCGGCGCTCGTTGTCGTCTGCCGCGTTCATAGAAAGGCGCGGATGAAACCATAAACATTTTTAAAACTACTTTTAAGGCTTTACTTACCAACTTTATGAAGGGCCAATATTTTTTTCGCGTCAATAGTTGAAGCCCGTGAATGCAATTTTGTCCCCGGTTTTTAGAGAATTAACAGACAGAGAGTGTGATTTTGCCATTTTACTTTCCCTACTACGTAGAGTAAGTAGGGGAAGTATTGTATTCCTTCCAAAAATTCGATACCGAGATTTCACCGGAAATACATGTTTTGAGACCCCTGAGTAAAAAAAAGCATTTTTGGAAACATGTCCGTGTGTGTCTGTCTGTGAACAGCATAACTGAGAAACGAACAGTCGGATAACACCAAACTGGTATTTAGGTTCAGTATCTTCCAGAAATTCGACACGAAGGTTTTCAAGAAAATCCCCCACCCCAGATTACCCTTTACATGAAACATTTTTCGAAAATTTTAATTTTTTCAAAAATAGCTCTAACGATTTTGATTAACATATCACATATTTAAGATATTTTCATGACAAATGAATTGTATATCTCGAATTTTGCGGGAAATGTCTCCAAAAGTATTCTTCATTGTGAACGACTTTTGCATAAGAGATAGACAAAATGTTACTACACAAAAAAGTAGATGGCGTTAAAATACACAATGTGTCATATATATTTTTTTTGTTGATTGAACCATTTTCGAGATATTGCCTCTTATTCCCTTAAATTTTCCAATACTTATACTTTTTCTCAAATTCGTTATTCATTTTTTTTGCCCTGGTAATGCAAAGAAAATGGAACACTCCACATAGCAACCAGCTCTTAAAATATTTGACTATCGCTTAAAGCCTACCAATGCCCCTTGCATCTACAAGAAAATTAACAATAAGATTAACATCTCGATATCTCGATTAACATGAAGCATATGGAGAATAAGCGTTTGTAAAAATAGTTTGTACACGAGTTGTCGCAGCATTATGTTCGTGTTATCTTATTTCGTGAGCGCCTGTTATTGTTTTACTATTTTGAATTTTGGGTTCTTTGTCCTCCGGCTAGCTATTATTACTCAGTCGAGCAAATATCTCTTGATCAGGGCGTGTAAACGGAAAGGAGTTGTTACTAAAAGATAACACTGATAAAAGAATTTGTTTTTACACTTTTAATGCCGTCACACTTAATTAATTTCACATATTTAATCTTGATACACGCCTGATTGAAACTGTTATATTTTCGAATGTAACTACAATCATTTATTTGCCGCGCACTATTAATTCGCGTATTTCACATTTTGTAACTAACTTTACGACGCGATAGATTCTGTAGAATTGCATAATGTGTACTTCGTGAATGCTTCCTTAGAACTGTGTGTAACTCGCGAGAGAGATTTCTTAGAACTGCGCGACGTTTACCTTGTGAATGATTCTGTAGAACTGCGCGATACCTGCATTTGGCTTAAGAATTTATACTCCCTCACCCCGATATGCCTAAACATTATAATCGAGCTGCTATTGGTTACTAAAGCGCACCAACATTAGCGTCTACTTTTTTAGCCAATCATAATTACAAACACATATGCTCTAGGGAAGATATTCCCTCCATTTCTAAAGAAAGGCGCGCTACCCTGACGTCATTTGTTTGTCTCTTCTAATTGATAAACAACTCACCCCCTCGCTTCATTGTTACCCACTCCTATTATCAGTTTCAGTGAGGCCGTGTAAACTTATTTCCTAACAATGCTTATAGCTAACAAACATACAAAATCATTGTCATACAATAATGTTAATTTACACTACAATCACTCTGGCAGTGTTGTGATATAAAATGCTGTCTCAGAGCAGAGAAAGTCATGTGGGTGTAACACATCAGATTTTTTCAACAAGACTCTGCAACAGCTTATACGGCTAATATTTCGATGAGAACAATTGAAAGTGTGTTTGAGGACAGAATTATTAGTAGAGATTTGCGGTCCCCTCGGTCCCCCAACCTAACCCCCTCGATTTCTATCTCTGGGGTAACTTAAAACAAACCCATACATCCTGCAAGAATTAAAACAAAATATCCACCAGGAAATTGCCAGCATTTCTCAAAGTGAACTACGGCGAGTGATGGATAGTTTCCTAAATAGGTGCTAAAAATGTATGGACGACAACGGTGGCCAGTTTTAGCATCTCCTTTCATAAACTTGGTAAGTAAAGCCTTTAAAAGTAGTTTTAAAAAATGTGTGAGGCAGTGAAACTTGCGACTAGCTGAAATGTGGAATTAGATGCCCCTGCACGCCGGTGAACCATGAATTGTACCGCAATAATCGTGAATAAAATCGTTTCTTCTTAAAACATCAATTTTACATCTAATTTTATGGGACAAATACTGCATAAACTTTCCAATAATCTATACGTGTGGCCATATATTTCTAACATGTTCACTTACCAATCACTGTGAAGCTCTGAGATGGATATCAGCGCCAACATGAATAACGCCGACCTCACGTAGTTTCCTGGAAGCAGACAGAACATTTCATGATCAACATTTTGCAGTTCACTGGGCAGAAAACTACTAGCTATTTGCGGACTGGACGTGTTTACATCATGTTATTTGGTCCTGCTGTGCCATTGAGGAGTATGGGTCAGCATTTATGACGAGCGACTAAAAATAAGCTCTGCTTACACTACTGAGAATTTCAAACCTTCTGTAGCTTTAAATCTTTATAATAAAATGTCTAACTTTACTATCTCTACCACCTACCGATAGTAGCTAAAAAAAAAAAGTTTTATTTAGGGTCGTTTTAACCTTTCCAGGTTTTATCACAACCTTTCATGTACAGTTGTTTGCATTATTGGATTACAGTATAATACTTACACATTATGTATACATACAGGTTACAATTTGAAGAAGTTATTATCTTTACGTTATTTGCCCCACGCTTTGGGAGCCAATCTGAAGTAGGTTGTTGCTTCACGCATGGAAAGCCAATTTGAAGGAGTTGTATTATAGTTCAACTGTTGGGGAGCCGAACTTGAAGTAGTTGCAACCGCACGTATGGTAAAACTTTCCGGTAGCCTTCGCCCCAAATGTACCTTCCGGTGGCCTTTACAAGTTTAAAAAAAATCTGATGTGTTACACTCACATGACTTTCTCTACTCTTGTACAAACTATTTTTACAAACGATTATTCTCCATCTACTTCATGTTAATCGAGATAAACATTTGCAGAGTCTATCTTATTGCTAATTTTCTTGTAGATTTAAGGGGAATATATATTTACAAGAGCAATTTGGAAATACAGTAGCCTTTAAGCACACACATATCTCTTAATAGCTGGTTGCTAGGTGCAGCACCATTCCCTTTCCCACAGATTAATACTCTTTGCATATCCAAGACAAAAAATGAATAACTAATTCCCATTTGAGAAAATAAGTATTGAAAAATTTAAGGAAATAACAAGCAATATCTCGAAAATGGTTCACTCAACAAAAGAAATGTATATGACATAAGTTGTGTATTTTAACGCGATCTACATTTTTTGTGTAGTAACATTTTGTCTATCTCTTATGGTTTACCAGTTATGCAAACGTCGTTCACAATGAAGAATACTTTTGGAGACATTCCCAGAAAATTCGAGATATACATTTCATTTCTCATGACATTATCTTAAACATATGATATTTTCATCAAAATCGTTAGAGCCATTTTTGAGAAAATTAAAGTTTTCGAAAAATCTTCTATGTAAAGGGTAGTCTGGGGTGGGGGGATTTTCTTGAAAACCTTCGTGTCGCATCTCTGGAAGATACTGAACCTAAATACCAAGTTTGGTGCTTATCCGACTGTTCGTTTTTGAGTTATGCTGTTCACAGACACACAGACACACAGACACACACACACACACACACACACACACACACACACACACACACACACAGACACACACACGGTCATGTTTCCAAAAATGCTTTTTTTGGATTCAGGAGGTCTCAAAACATGTATTTCCGGTGAAATCTCGGTATCGAATTTTTGGGTGGAATGCAATACTTCCCCTACTTACTATACGTAGTAGAGAAAGTAAAAAATGAATAACGAATTTGAGAAAAAGTATAAGTATTGGAAAATTTAAGGAAATAACAAGCAATATCTCGAAAACGGTTCACTCAACAAAAGAAATGTATATGACATAAGTTGTGTATTTTAACGCGATCTACATTTTTTGTGTAGTAACATTTTGTCTATCTCTTATGGTTTACCAGTTATGCAAAAGTCGTTCACAATGAAGAATACGTTTGGAGACATTCCCAGAAAATTCGAGATATACATTTCATTTCTCATGACATTATCTTAAACATATGATATTTTCATCAAAATCGTTAGAGCCATTTTTGAGAAAATTAAAGTTTTCGAAAAATCTTCCATGTAAAGGGTAGTCTGGGGTGGGGGGATTTTCTTGAAAACCTTCGTGTCGCATCTCTGGAAGATACTGAACCTAAATACCAAGTTTGGTGCTTATCCGACTGTTCGTTTTTGAGTTATGCTGTTCACAGACACACAGACAGACACACACACACACACACACACACACACACACACACACACACACACACACAGACACACACACGGTCATGTTTCCAAAAATGCTTTTTTTGGATTCAGGAGGTCTCAAAACATGTATTTCCGGTGAAATCTCGGTATCGAATTTTTGGGTGGAATGCAATACTTCCCCTACTTACTATACGTAGTAGAGAAAGTAAAAAATGAATAACGAATTTGAGAAAAAGTATAAGTATTGGAAAATTTAAGGAAATAACAAGCAATATCTCGAAAACGGTTCACTCAACAAAAGAAATGTATATGACATAAGTTGTGTATTTTAACGCGATCTACATTTTTTGTGTAGTAAAATTTTGTCTATCTCTTATGGTTTACCAGTTATGCAAAAGTCGTTCACAATGAAGAATACGTTTGGAGACATTCCCAGAAAATTCGAGATATACATTTCATTTCTCATGACATTATCTTAAACATATGATATTTTCATCAAAATCGTTAGAGCCATTTTTGAGAAAATTAAAATTTTCGAAAAATCTTCCATGTAAAGGGTAGTCTGGGGTGGGGGGATTTTCTTGAAAACCTTCGTGTCGCATCTCTGGATGATACTGAACCTAAATACCAAGTTTGGTGCTTATCCGACTGTTCGTTTTTGAGTTATGCTGTTCACAGACACACAGACAGACACACAGACAGACACACACACGGACATGTTTCCAAAAATGCTTTTTTTGGATTCAGAAGGTCTCAAAACATGTATTTCCGGTGAAATCTCGGTATCGAATTTTTGGGTGGAATGCAATACTTCCCCTACTTACTATACGTAGTAGAGAAAGTAATATTAGCTTTATAATTTTGACTGTTTCTTTAAATACCATATTTATGTTTGCCTCAGCTGCGCCAGTATTATTGTTAGAGACGTGGATTTCTTTCCAAGGCGTAGTGCGGCTGAAGAATGTAGGCTTACACAGATTATAATTTTTAATTCACTCCTTTTTATTAATTCTTGACACGATTTAAGTAGCACTTCACTGATATAGAGAGCTGTAAGATTCTTTTAGTAAGTACTTGCATTTTTTAAACACGTAAAATATTTTCGTCTCACACTGAATACGTATTAAATTTCTCGAGGACGCATCTCGCGTCCGGTTAGGAACACTGTCTACAACCAACCGACTTCATTTATACCGCCTAAATTTGTAAATTTCTGTATTTCAAGTCTCTGATTGGCTAATTCTAGTCCAATAGAATACCTTCATTTAACTACAGCTTTTTCTGGTTGTTGATTGGCTATTTTATGAACTGTCACAAAATTTACATTATTGTTGTTCCAATAATGATTAGTAGCATTATTAAACTTTCTTACTCATTATTGCCTCATTGTTAGCAACTTTTAACCTATTATTCTCACAGCTCCTACATAATTAAATTACGTAACACATTCACATAACATTGTTACACATGTATACAATAATATAAACATATACAATGACTGTAATATACACTTTTTATATATTGTTACATACACATACTGCTTTAAGGCGGGCTGTTATATGTTCTTATTATATAACTTGACTAAAATTACTTAAGTGTTAAAAATACTGCCTTAAATTTGGTTAAATGTATTGATGATATTAATTAATTTAAGAGAAATAATTATTTTCTGGATGAAAGTTGCATCATTGAGTGCTGCAGAAATATTTCTGGGCATACCAACCTGACTACTTTGATTTTCAAATTTTGGACATGTTAGTATAATATGTACTACTGTTAATGCTGTTTTACATGTTTCACAAATTGGTGGAGAGCTTCTAGAATGTATCAGTTTAGTATGCCCAATTCGTAGTCGGGATATTACAATTTGGTCTTATCGGATATTCTTGAGTTGAAGTTCCACGTACATGATGAAGTTTATTTGTAGAATTGTTCATCCAGCTGGTCGGCCATTCTTTGTGTATTTTCTTCTTAAAGTGTGTGACTGCATCTAGGAGAGGTATTTTGATATCAGTATCTTGTGTTGATAGTTCTGTAGCTTGTTTTGCTGCAGTATCGGCTCTTTCATTACCGGGTATGTTTTTATAAGATGTTATCCACATGAAATTGAGCGACTTTTCTAAGTTATAAAGGATGGTAACAAGATTATGTATTTAGTTTACAATACTATTGGTAGAAAACGTGTCTTGTATTGCGTTTAAGGCTTATAGAGTGCACTCCACCTAAAAAGAACATTTTACATTCATAGGACTTTCTCTACTCACTTATCTACAAATGCTTATTCCTCTGTCTACCTCTTAATCGACACAGGTTTTCATTCTACATTTCGTTGCAGGCATAAGGATACAGTAAGCTAAAACGATTGCCAGATTTTTAAAAAGTGGGTCGCTATGTGATGGCTTTGAAATTCCGTCATGACCACCAGAAAAAAAAGAAGAATAAAGCTTACCACTTGAAAAAAATACGATTCGATGCATTCACATGACTTTCTCTACGCTCTATCGTTTATTAGTGGGTATACAAACTATTCTTACTAAAGCTTATTAGTTCTTTTTACAATCAACTACATTTTTATCCAAATAAACCTTTGCAGAAATAGCTGCATTCACATTTCGTTATAGATACAAAGAGAACTGCGATAGTCAAATGTTTAAGAACTGGACGCTATAGATATACTGGCCTTAAAATTCCATACCGTTTCCATGCAATCGCGAGAAACAACTGAATGTTGATAGGACTTGAAGAGAATGACCAAGAAATGAACAATTCCTACCATTAATAACTAAACTCTCAGAAATGGCTTATGCACAAAAACCTTGTTTAAACTAAATTGTGTGTTTTAAAGAGATATACATTTTTGTGTAGTGCGTTTTCATCTTTCGCTTAACGTTTACCAGTTATACAAGATTATACAAAAAATTTTCGAATGCAGTGGACTTCACAGGCTATTCTCGGAAAATTCAAGATATACACTTAATTTGTCATGTAAATATATTTCATATATGGTATTTTAATCAAAACCTTTAGAGGTAATTTTAAGAAAATAAAAAATTTTGAAAAATGTTCCATGTAAAGGGTAGTTTGAGGTGAAAGGATTTTCTTGAAAATCCTCGTGTTGCATCTTTGGAAGCTGCTGAACCTAAATACCAAGTTTGGTATTTATTCGACTTTTCGTTTTTTAGTTATGCTGTTCTCTCACACACACACGCACGCACCCACGCACACACACACGGACCTTTTTACTATCTCTACTACGTATAGTAAATAGGGGAAGTATTGTATTCCACCCAAAAATTCAATACCGAAATTTCACCGGAAATACATGTTTTGAGACCCCTGAATACAAAAAAAAGCATTTTTGGAAACATGTCCGTGTGTGTGTGTGTGTGTGTGTGTGTGTGTGAACAGCATAACTCCGAAACGAACAGTCGGATAAACACCAAACTTGGTATTTAGGTTCAGTATCATCCAGAGATGCGACACGAAGGTTTTCAAGAAAATCCCCCATCCCAGATTACCCTTTACATGGTACATTTTTCGAAAAATTTAATTTTCTCAAAAATGGCTCTAACGATTTTGATTAAAATATCATATGTTTAAGATATTTTCATGACAAATGAAATGTATATTTCAAATTTTCTGGGAACGACTTTGCATAACTGTTAAACCATAAGAGATAGACAAAATTTTACTACCCAAAAAATGTAGATGGCGTTAAAATACACAATTTATGTCATACATTTTTTTGTTGAGTGAACCATTTTCGAGATATTGCTTGTTATTCCCTTAAATTTTCCAATACTTATACTTTTTCTCAAATGGAAATTCGTTATTCTTTTTTTTTGTCCTGGTAATGCAAAGAGAGTGGAATACTGCACATAGCAACCAGCTCTTAAAAGATTTGACTATCGCTTAAAGCCTACCATATTCCCCTTGCATCTACAAGAAAATTAGCAATAAGATTAACATCTCGATTAACATGAAGCATATGGAGAATAAGAGTTTGTAAAAATAGTTTGTACAAGAGTAGAAAAAGTCGTGTGAGTGTAATACATCACATTTTTTTATAAAAATTCTTCTTTTCGATTCAGGGGTCTCAAGACATGTATTTCCGTTGAAATATCGGTATCGAATTTTTTGGTGGAATGCATATCCTCTGTACAAGGTAGAGAAAGCAAAAAGTGTAAGTATCTGAAAATTCAAAGCCATAACCAAGAATATGTCGGAAATGGTTAACAACACAAGAATTTTTATTTGACATAGATTGTATGTTTTAACGCGATGTACATTTTTTGTGCAGTAAGAGTTAGCCTATCTCTTATGGTTTACCAATTATATAAAAGTAATTCAAGATGAGTACTTCAGAGGTTATTCCCATAAATTCAAGGTATACACTTCGTCATGAAAATATCTCTAACATGCTATTTTAATCCAACTTGTTAAGAACCCCCTTTGAGAAAATTAAAAATCAAATTTCTGGGTGTTTAGGATAGTCTGGAGGTGGGAGAATTTTCTTGAAAGCATTTGTAAACAAAATATTCTGTGTATCTTATCAAACTATTTACAATGGCATTATTGACACTTCAAAGCAGGAAAAGATGGGTACTATCACATTGTGGCTTAGGAGGCTGATGTTGCAGCCAAGCAAAGTATGTGTGCGCTTGATACTAATAATAGCTCTTTATACGAGAGACGTCCAATAAGTAAGGTTCTCTATTTTATAAAAAGCATTACACACAATTGATCATGTTGAATTAATTTTATTTATATTGTATAATCCTTCCGTTACTTTTCTACCTAGTCCAAATGTTTTTCCAAGCATTTTTTGGGACGTGACACAAGTTTTTCCAAGCCAATGTTGTATCAGGTCGGGTCCTGTGTTCGCAACCAGCTGTTCACTGGTTTGACTTCATCATCGGTGTTAAAAGGGCTTACCTTAGAGTTGGAGGAGCATGTGAAAATCACTTGGGGCAAGCTCCGGTGAATACAGGATACGAGAAAACTTCCAAGTTGAATCTTGACCCAGCTCAGAAGATTCAACTGGGACGTTTTCTCGCATCCTCCACATTCACCATATCTAGAACTAACTATGGGGATTTAGGGTTTATTTCACGCTTGGCTATTACAGGGACGAGTCCCTCTTCAGCCATTCCGTTAAAGAATCCAAAGATTCATCTTAAGCAGTGCGGATCTGTGGCCCACATTCGGTGGTGGTGGTGGTGGTGGTGGTGGTGGTGGTGGTGGTGGTGGTGGTGGTGGTGGTGGTGGTGGTGGTGGTGTGGAGTTTAAGGGCCCGTCGACAGCTAGGTCATTTGGGCCCACCCACATTCGGAGTTCCCGGGTTAAAATCTCGTGGTTCGACCAATCTGACGGGTTTTTCGTGTTTCCCCGAGTCGCCAAGATAAATACGGGATTGGATACTTAATAACACAAACTAAAGTTCCATCTTAAGTCTAAAACAATAATCCAAACGAAAGTAGATGGTAACAGCTAATGCTCTGCCATCAGTCTATCAACAGATAATAAAAGCCGGTACACTACGGCACCCTAATGCCCGGTATGTGCAGAAGCAAATACAATTAATTGCCTGGCACTAAGGTCTGTGGACATGTGTCGAAGCTACTATCTGCCCACTACAGGCAGAGGTACAGTTACCTAGCACTAAGGTCTCTGTGGTCACATGACGAAGATGGTATGATACACGGATGGGACCTAGGAGGCTAACCGTCAGCCACATACCGAGCCACGAGTACGAGGGCAGTCCCAGAGGTACCCGACCTAACAAAGAAAACACAAGAATTTTGGGAAAAAAATCTTTATTTCTCTATATAGTCTCCTTTCAGCACGGTACACTTTTCCCAGCAATGTTCAATAGCTTCGATACCCCGTTTATAGAGAGAACCGTCGAGTTCTGCAAAGCAGCCATCAGCTGTAAACTACAGCTCTTCATTGTTTGCAAATCTTTTACCACCAAGCCATTTCTTTCAAGTTTGGAAACAGAGAATAATCAGAGGGGGCTACGTCTGGCGAATAGAGTGCATAAGGAAGCAATTCGAACTTTTGAACATTGATTTTGGCCATGACGATAATGGATGTGTGAACTGGTGCATTGTCTTGATGAAACAAGACTTTCTTTTTTGCTAAATGCGGCCGGTTTTGCTTCATTTCATCATTCAAATGCTGCAATAAGTTTGCATAATACTTGCCATTGATTGCTTTTCCTTTTTGAAGATAATCAAAACTGACGCTATGAACTTGCCTGCAAATGGAACTGTCTCGCCTTCTTTGGAGCCCATTCTCCCCTTTCAATCCACTGTTTTGACTGTTTCTTCCTCTCAGGTGTGAAGTGATGACCCATGTTTCATTCATGGTTATGAATCGACGCAAAAGCTCGGATTTATTGAAGCGAAACATCGCCAAACACTCGACTAAACATCTTCACGATGCTGCTTTTGTTTCATTGTGAGTAAACGCGGCAGTCATCTTGCGCACAGCTTTCTCATGTCTAAATTATCAGTTAGTGTGCGATGTACAGCACTTTTTGAAATGCCTACGATGTCTGCTAGCCCGCGCACTTTCAGTCGACGGTCATCCAATACCATTTCGTGGATTTTCTTCACAATTTGTGGCGTGGTCACCTCATTTGGTCGACACTGCGATGTTCGTCTTGGCAGCTCGTACGGCCTCGCTTGATCTGCCACTCAATATTTTACAGTTGTAAACGAAGGAGCAGACTCCCCCAGAGTAGAATCTAGCTCAGCTTTAATATTAGTTGGACCAAGACCTTTTAAATGAAAGTATTGTATCCCATAACGACGGCGAGTTATATCCATGTTTACAAATTCGCTGAGAGAGTTCACTATTACTGGCTACCAAACAATTACTAAACAACGTAGCATCGTCAAACTTAAGCTTTATAAGGGTGGGTACTTCCTACCATAGTCATTTGTTTGAAACAACAACAACCGCTATCTAAACGTCAAGTCGGGTACTTCTGGGACTGCCATGTTATCTCGTAACAGATCCGTCGCGATATCACCACGTAGTTAAAGCGATATATTATAAGTAGAGGGAAGAAAAAATGCAGTACCACAGTAAAATCGATACGAACAAGGATAGACTGATCAATTGCAGTTATAAGTTTAGCTTTAATGCGGTTTACAGCTGGCATTACCAGCAACATTCATCTATATGACACCTGATAACATATAAATAGCCTTGAATGTCATTCTTTAACTCCTTTTAACCTTTTAAAGACGGCAGCTATAAAGGGCTGAACGATCGTAACGTTATTCTGAAACATGTTCTTGAAGGAGTGGTACAATAAATACTCATAGCATCAATTGGAAAGGCTCCAGGAAGCTGGATGTTGACCATTTGTGTTCAGGACAAAACACAACATCAAAACGGCCTTCGTTTGCCACATTTGGTCTTCAATATGTTGTTAGACGGTTCTACGCAAGGGATTGTGGGCAGACATAAGCTGACCAAGGCTCACTGCACTTAAGTGTGCTTACATTCATTCATAAACCAGAACAAAATGCATAGGATCTGCAATAAATTATTTCAGAGTTCGTTCGAATGCAACCAGTTGTTGTAAAGGTAATAATAATTCTAGTCTTTATGATGTGTTCTTCACATAAAGCATGGTTGTTAAAGTCGCGAACAACCGGTAGTGGATTTCCTAGCAGTCTCACGAACGTAAGAGATAGCTAACGGAAACAAATAAAGTACACTTTTGAACCAAAGATTACATAGTAGCATGACTAGATATGGGCAAAACTGTCGTTACTTTCTCTACTACGTATAGTAAGTAGGGGAAGTATTGTATTCCACCCAAAAATTCGATGCCGAGATTTCACCGGAAATACATGTTTTGAGCCCCCTGAATCCAAAAAAAGCATTTTTGGAAACATGTCAGTGTGTGTCTGAACAGCATAACTCAGAAACGAACATCGGATAAACACCAAAGTTGGTATCTTCCAGAGTTGCGACACGACGGTTTTTAAAAAATCCTCCAACCCCAGATTACCCTTTACATGGAACATTTTTCGAAAATTTTAATTTTCTCAAAAATGGCTCTAACGATTTTGATTAAAATATCACATGTTTAAGATATTTTCATGACAAATGAAATGTATATCTCGAATTTTCTGGGAATGTCTCCAAAAGTATCCTTCATTGTGAACGACTTTTGCATAACTGGTAAACCATAAGAGATAGTCAAAATTTTACTACACAAAAAATGTAGATCGCGTTAAAATAGACAATTTATGTCATATACATTTTTGTTGAGTGAACCATTTTCGAGATATTGCTTGTTATTCCCTTAAATTTTGCAATACTTATACTTTTTCTCAAATTCGTCATTCATTTTTTTTGTCCTGGTAATGCAAAGAGAATGGAATGCTCCACATAGCAACCAGCTCTTAAAATATTTGACTTAAAGCCTAGCAATTCCCCTTTGTAAAAATAGTTTGTACAAGAGTAGGGAAAGTCATGTGAGTGTAATACATCAGAATTTTTTTGGTGTACTATATTCTTGTTTCAACCAAATCTGTAATTTTCGTTAAAATTAGTTGGTGAAATATTATGGACATGGAAACTCCCATTTATTTTACATTAGTCTCAAACACGTGTGTTTAAAAAAAGTATAACAACCCTAAAGGAGCATGAGAATTGCACATATTATAAAGAGCAGCAAAGGACAAATCTTGAGAACCACTTGCAGTAGGAGGCTACGGGTTAAACAAACTTCCTTTACGTTAATATTAGAAAAGATGTTCAGATTTGTGGACCTGAAATAAAGAAAACAGCTATAGCTCGGCGTGCTCCGGAAGTACGGGCTCAAAGTAAGGAGACAGACATTAAAGTCATCTGGGTGCAGGAGTTACCGTTGTAGCTGATGGAAGGATGCTGCAAGAGACTATATTGGAAAATATCCAACTATCGAGACCAGATGTTCAAGCTATTCTCTGAACTAACTGAAGGGGAGATTGATCCTCAGACAGCAAAGGAAAGCTATCACAACGGATCTTGTTCGTCTAAGAAAATCCGACTAGACAAGTTCTAATGCAACGAATGCATTACTAAAAATCTGATATGTTACACCCACATGACCTTCTCTACTCTTGTACAAACTATTTTTACAAAGGGAAATTACTAGGCTTTAAGCGATAGTCAAATATTTTAAGAGCTGGTTGCTATGTGGAGCATTCCATTCTCTTTGCATTACAGGACAAAAAAAAATTGAATAACGAATTTGAGAAAAAGTATAAGTAGTGGAAAATTTAAGGGAAGAACAAGCAATATCTCGAAAATCGTTCACTCAAAAAAAAAAAATGACAAATTGTGTATTTTAACGCGATCTACATTTTTTGTATAGTAAAATTTTGTCTATCTTATGGTTTACCAGCTATGCAAAAGTCGTTCACAATGAAGAATACTTTTGGAGACATTTCATTTGTCATGATAATATCTTAAACATATGATATTTTAATCAAAATTGAGAAAATTAAAATTTTCGAAAAATGTTCCATGCAAAGGATAACCTGGGTTGGGGGATTTTCTTGAAAACCTTCGTGTCGCATCTCTGGAAGATACTGAACCTAAATACCAAGTTTGGTGTTTATCCGACTGTTCGTTTCTGAGTTATGCTGTTCACAGACACACACACGGACATGTTTCCAAAAATGCTTTTTTTTTATTCAGGAGGCCTCAAAACATGTATTTCCGGTGAAATCTCGGTATCGAATTTTTGGGTGGAATACAATACTTCCCTTACTTACTATACGTAGTAGAGAAAGTAAAAAGTTCAACGTCTGGGTTTTCGGTGACGGGAAGACAAGGGAAAAATTATTCCTTTTTATTTTAGTTGTACATAATCATGTGCACTATTAAACAAAAAGATACAACGAAATACTGCGCCAAAACAAGTCAGTGAGGATAGCTCTATGTATTTTAACGTTCTGTTACCCTGAACAAGCCGCTGATATAATCTGTGCATCTACTCTCTGTTCCATTTTGAATTTTGTACACACTTAGCATTCCCAAGGGGTGTGCCATAACTGAAGCGCGCACTGACACGCATAGACTACGTCGTTGAGGCACGAATCCGTGAACGGAAGGTCTGCTGTTCAAATTACCCCAGGACCATCCTTCCTGACAGGTTTTTTTTTCGCAGGTTTTCCTCAGTTTTCATAACTGATAAATGCCGGGGAGGTAACCTAAATTTAAGACTGGAACGTTTCCTTCCCAAATTTCATTTCCCAACTATAAATTCAGTGACCACCACTTGTGGTGCCGTATGCAGCAAGAACGGACGTTAAAGACTACTACTACTACTACTACTACTACTACTACTACTACTATAGGCCTCTGACGAGAAAACGTTTACGCGGTGTTCTGCTCTCCGGAGGAGTGAAGAGGGATAGTACCACGAGGCAGCTCACGATGTCATAATAAATCTACTATCTACATTAAAAAACATCGCGCAACGTTAGTATTCCAGGATGTTTCACTTGGAGCAGTGTGTAAGTGTTTTCTAGTGAGTTATTTACAATGCCCAGTAAGAAAGCAAGAACTCATTCAAGTAAATCCCCCACCCCAGACTACCCTTTACATGGGACTTTTTCAAAATTTTGATTTTCTCAAAAATGTCTCAAACGTTTTGATTAAAATATCATACGTTTAAGATATTTTAATGGCTAATGAAATGTTTATCTTGAATTTTCTGGCAATATACCCAAAAGTACTCTTCATTCTGAATGACTTTTGCATAATTGGCAAGCCGTAAGATGTAGACAAAATTTTACTACACAAAAAAATTTAGATCTCAATAAAACACAGAATTGATTTTGTTGAGTGAACCATTTATATTCCTTGTTATTTGTTTAAATTTTCCAATACTTATACTTTTTCTCAAATGGGAATCCGTTATTCGTTTTTTTATGTCCTGGACATGCAAACAGAATGGAATGCTACACATAGCAACCAGATCTTAGAAGATTTGACTATCACATAAAGCCTACAATATTCCCCTTGTACCTACAAGAAATTCTTTTTCAACTTAGCTCTAAGAATTTTGATTAAAGTGCCATTTTATTTAACATGATAACATGACTACTAAAATGCATATTTGAATTTTCTACGATAAATCTGTAAAGTCCTCGTTATTTATTTATTATTTTCCCCTCTATTTGACTTACTCTATTATGCATTTGTTTGAAGTACTAAGCCAGTCACTTTTGTTATTTTGTTTCTCACGATGTCATTATTAAAGAGTATTTTCAAAGTCACCTTACAGCGAACCGACTTTTAAGCATATGATAATCCTTCGCCTCCTGTATCCCTCTTGCATCTCCAACAAGGAAATAGGTACAAAAATCATTTCTCCAAACGCTTATCTCGATTAACATGAAACATAAAAAAATCTGATGTGTTACACTCACATGACTTTCTCTACTCTTGTACAAACTATATATACAAACGCTTATTCTCCATCTACTTCATGTTAATCGAGATAAACATTTGCAGACTCTATCTTATTGCTAATTTTCTTGTAGATGTAAGGGGAATATATATTTACAAGGGCAATTTGGAAATACAGTAGCCTTTAAGCACATACATATCTCTTAATAGCTGGTTGCTAGGTGCAGCACCATTCCCTTTCCCACAGATTAATACTCTTTGCATATCCAAGACAAAAAAATGAATAACGAATTCCCATTTGAGAAAATAAGTATTGAAAAATTTAAGGGAATAACAAGCAATATCTCGAAAATGGTTCACTCAACAACAAAAATGTATATGACATAAATTGTGTATTTTAACGCGATCTACATCTTTTGTGTAGTAACATTTTGTCTATCTCTTACGGTTTACCAGTTTACCAAAAGTCGTTCACAATGAAGAATACTTTTGGAGACATTCCCAGGAAACTCAAGATATACATTTTATTTGTCATAAAAATATCTTAAACATATGATATTTTAATCAAAATCGTTAGAGCCATTTTTGAGAAAATTAAAATTTTCGAAAAATGTTCCATGTAAAGGGTACTCTGTGGTGGGGGGGATTTTCTTGTAAACCTTCGTGTCGCATCTCTGGAAGATACTGAACCCAAATACCAAGTTTGGTGTTTATCCGACTGTTCGTTTCTGAATTATGCTGTTCACAGACACACACACAGACATGTTTCCAAAAATGCTTTTATTGGATTCAGGGGGCCTCCCCTGAAATCTTGGTATTGAATTTTTGGGTGGAATACAATACTTCTACTTACTATACGTAGTAGAGAAAGTAATAAGTATATGACATAAATTGTGTTTTTTAACGAGATCTAAATTTTTACTTTCTCTACTACGTATAGTAAGTAGGGGAAGTATTGCATTCCACCCAAAAATTCGATACCGAGATTTCACCTGAAATACACGTTTTGAGACCTCCTGAATCCAAAAAAAGCATTTTTGGAAACATGTCCGTGTGTGTGTGTGTGTCTGTGAACAGCATAACTCAAAAACGAACAATCGGATAAGCACCAAACTTGGTATTTAGGTTCAGTATCTTCCAGAGATGCGACACGAAGGTTTTCAAGAAAATCCCCCCACCCCAGACTACCCTTTACATGGAACATTTTTCGAAAATTTTAATTTTCTCAAAAATGGCTCTAACGATTTTGATGAAAATATCATATGTTTAGGGTAATGTCATGAGAAATGAAATGTATATCTCGAATTTTCTGGGTATGTCTCCAAAAGTATTCTTCATTGTGAACGACTTTTGCATAACTGGTAAACCATAAGAGATAGACAAAATTTTACTACACAAAAAAATGTAGATCGCGTTAAAATACACAACTTATGTCATATATATTTCTTTTGTTGAGTGAACCGTTTTCGAGATATTGCTTGTTATTTCCTTAAATTTTCCAATACTTATACTTTTTCTCAAATGCGTTATTCATTTTTTTTATGTCCTGGACATGCAAAGAGAATGGAATGCGTCACATAGCAACCAGCATTAAAACATTTGACTATCGCTTAAAAGCTTCCATATTTTCCTTGCATCTACAAGAAAATTACCAATAAGACTGACATCTCGATATATCGATTAACATGAAGCATATGGAGAATAGGCGTTTGTAAAATTAGGTTGTACAAGAGTAGAGAAAGTTATGTGAGTGTAACACATCAGATTTTTTTTATTTTGTCTTATCTCTTACGGTTTACCAGTTATACAAAGGTCATTCAGAAACAAGAGGACTTTTGGGGATATTCCCAGAATATTCAAGATATACTTTTTATTTGCCATGAAAGTATCTTAAACATGATATTTTAATCACAATCGTTAACAGCCATTTTTGAGAAAATAAAAATTTTCGAAAACGTTCCATGTATATGGTAGTCTGGAGTGGGGGGCTTTTCCTGAAATTTCATCGTATCACATCTTTGAAAGCTTGGTATTTATCCGACTTTTGGATTTTGAGTTATGCTGTTACAGGCACATATCCACACACACCACACAAGGACCTTTTTCTAAAAATTCTTTTTTAAAGGATTCAGGAGCCTCAAAACATGAATTTCCGGTGAAATCACGATATCGAATTTTTGGGTAGAGTGCAATACTTCCCCTACTTACTATACGCAGTAGACGAAATAAAAATCTTGAGTTAGAATAATGTGTAGAAGAGAAATAGCATACCAACCCTTTTTGGCCATATTCTCACAGATGTGTTGTGAAATTGATTATGGTATTGCGGTGATGCCATTCTGGCGTCTTATCTCGTTGGAGAACGGAGTTAGCGCCAGAGAAACACACACATCCGGTTTGAAAGCCGTGATATCTGGTTATCCGTGTAAAAGATAAGATGACATCCACATTTCTAAGCAACTGAATAAGGTATGTATCATCTTTCAGAAAACCCATTGAGCGAAATAGCTCAGTCGTGACGGCGAGACATATTCTGAAACGAATGGTAATAGTTACGTAACAGCGAACCAACCACAAAACCAACACTTTTTTTCAAATCTGCTTTCTCCTGTAAAATTAGGCTAACTTCGTGCACCATGAATTACAGCAATTAAAACTGTTGCAACATTATAGTTATTTTTAATGAAACCTTGTTGCGAAGTGCTACGTATAGTTTAATGCTTTATCGGAAAAAAAATGCTAGTCATAGTGCTGATTTCTTAGTGTGTAATTGAATTCAATACGTGTGCAAGATGTGTATTAATAAAATTAACACAAACGACAAATTTTAGTATAAAGGTGTACCGATAATTAATTAGTATAACAATTTAATAAAATCCATCGATCTACGGACTGAGGTAGTATTCAGGAGGGATAAATCGCCCCCCAGTCTACTTGTATTCTGCCTTTAACTACTGAGTTTGGTAACTGAAAAACTAAGATCCTGATTCCAGTTCTGTAAGAGGTATGTTAAAGAGCACGGTTTCCAGATGAGGATGATGTGTGATTGGTCCCCCTGTAAAAAAAAAAAAAAATTAAGCCGCTAGTTTTCTTTGTAAAACTTCAATTCAAATAATTTGCATTATGAAAATCAATCAGCGAGGAACTTTTGTCCTGGAACAGATAAATGGGGGGAAGTGAAAGCTATTAAATACCCTAAAAAAGTCTGAATTAACTTTTGGAAGCTATCCAATGATAATACCGCATGTATGTGATATGCTGTCGCTAGTTATATGCAAACATTTGTTTTTACACCCATGCACCTTGCCCTTTGCGTGGCCTGTCACAGCAATCTACAAACACAGCGTTTTTGTTGCAATGCCCTTGTGTCTTTAGTCCTGCCTCTACAGTTGAATAGTTACAACAGTGGTGTGATTAAGTGATAAACAATTTTGTGAGAATAAAATAAAACACGGGCTAGGCGAAATTATGCCGTATAGTGCACTTAGCGAGTAGGAAAGGCATGTCCGCCTAAAGCCGTTAGAGAGGGGGAATATATGACCATGTGAGTATCCCTCCCAAGGGTGTTTTCTAAGTTGCTGAACTATAACTGCACAAAAAGAAAGTGTTAACTAATGTTGATTGCTGAGTTATTGCCAATTAATCTATGTCAAACTTAATCATTTTCTGCGTTTTTGACCCCACCAACTCAAAAATACCACTATCTCTTAGAAAACTATACAAGTTTTAAAATGCATGTGAATATTGATAAATAAACAGCGTCACAGCTGCGTGTTGTTCTTTGCAAGATTTCCGCAAAATAGAGGCGAAGAAACGGTTCCTTCCGGTTCACCTCAAACTTGAGGGTGTAGAATATCATGCAATCTCCTTGCACTCCGGGGTAGGAGATGCCCGAAAGAAGCTCGGAAGCTGGGGAAGTTCAACTTTTTAAACTAGAGCCAATGAGGAAGAACTTGAAGCTAGCAGAAAGGACAGCAACCGATGAGATAAAAAAGAAACTTGACTCGATGTTCTAAAACCGAATGCTGTTAATTTTGAGTATTTAAGGGGATGTTTCACGATTAGCCTCCACTCCAACAGCCCCAGTTGCATAGACTACTTGCGGGTTTTTCTTACTGCACCCTGGGTTTTTGGGTTTATAAAACTAAAATTAGAAGGATTCTGTTTTTTAAGTAAAAATTGGAACTGTCGAAGGTTTGTATAATTCGTTAAATTCCTTCTGAAAGAAAATAATATTTCAATAGGTAATATAAAATCCTTAGCACGGCTTCCTTCGGAAGGGAAGTAAAGACGGTGGTCCCGTGTCGTAGATTTACCTGTGTTTCACGCCCAATATAGAATGGGACGCTAAGGACCATAGTAGTTAAAGAGCGTCCATAAATAAAACTCAATTTAATTTAATTTTTAATTGGATTTGGTAGTGACAACTGCTCCACAATTATGGGTGCAAATAGTGGTTTCCAGAAACTACTAAAATCTTATATCCTTTCGTTTTTACAATGGGATGTGTGTATTAACCTTTTCTCTATGCTCAAGCTATGCTCTTAAAATTCTATTTTCCCATTGGAAATATTCTGAAAGATATAACAGCGTATTTTTCCCGTAGTAGTAAAAGACAAAATTATCTCAAAGTAATTCAAAATGTAGCTAACAGTGCGCAGCACAAGACTCCAAAAGTATCACAAACTATATGGTTTTCACGGTAAAACGTAATATGAGGGCGGACTGATAAGTCCATGATTTTGACGAGAGATAGCGTTCTAATCACGGGTTCCTTGTTTGCCCCCAAGTTTTACATCTATTCTGGGTATAATCGCAGAAATTCATCATTTGTTCTTAGAACATTGTTGAGAGCGTCTAATATAAGCAGATGTGTGTTGCTTCGTAGAAAATGGAGAAAAGTGAATTTCGTGTTCTGATAAAGCACTACTTTTTGCGTGGTAAGACAGTGAAGGAAGCGAACGAAAAGCTGAACAAGTATTATGGGGACTCTGCTCCATCTCATGGCATGGTTCACAAACCATTCCAAACCAAGCGAAAACCATTCCGTCGGCAGGAAAAATCATGGCAGCTGTCTTTTGGGATTCACAAGGGGTAACAGTCATCCACTACCTGGAAAAGGGTAAAACGATTATAGGTTCATATTATACTGCAATTCTGAATCAGTTTCACATGGAATTGTTAAACAAATGACGCCCTTTGGTGAAGAAAAAGATTCTCTTTCACCAGGAATATGCACCCGCACACAAGTCAGCCATTGTCATTGCAAATTTTGTGGAATTGGGCTGTGAACTGCTACCTCACCCACCATATTCTCAGATTTGGCTCCGAGTGACTTCTTCCTCTTCGCAAACCTGAAAAATTGGCTCGCTGGGAAGAAATACATGTCCAGTGAACATATCATGGCAAAAACCACCTCATATTTTACAGACTTTGAAAAATCATATTTTTGGGAAGGGTTAAAAAAAATTGGAGAAACGTCTCGTAAATGTTATTTTAGAACAATGGTATGCTGCAACAATTAATTTTCATTCAGAAATTAAGACTGACAAAGCCGGAGGGGCAAGAAAAATTTATGAAACTTTAACAAATAGTGGAACTAAATATATGCTTTTACTTCTGCAATATATACTACACACAGTAAATGCCCCTTCAACATCTAATTCCAGTCTGAGCATTTCAGACTGCATGTCTTATACTCGTGGGTTTCTATAGAATACAGATATATTTCAAGCTGTTTCTGTAAAGAAACATTTTTGCAGTCAAGTAATTAACTGGTGTAGACCCAGTGATTCAAGATTATACAAAGATACTGAAGAGATGTTTCTAGGAGGAAGAGCTATGGCACGTATAAATGAATGTGCCAAACGTTTCAAGACAGATGTATCAACTTCCTTGTGGAACTCTGCATGCAAATAAGGAAAAGATTTCCCTTCAGTAAGGACAGAATTATTGGAACCTTAAATATTCTTGATCCAGAAGTAGCCCATATCAATTTCAAAGTTCGATTTACATTTTCCAAATCTTATCTCAGAGAATAGGCTTAATGACTTGCGATGAACGACGATCATTTCGTCTCTCAAAGGAGTGTAATCATTCAGCTAAAAGCATTCCAGAATATTGGTATGAATTACACGATATAAAGGATGGTCTAAACAAGTCAGAGTATCGTTCATTATCACAGTTTATGACAAACATGATATTCCTTTTTCACCATCAACATTCTGAAACCCGAAACTGTGAAAAACCGACTGTTTGCGAAACACGTTATTGTTAGAAGTGATGTGACGTGCAATTTGTGGAAACCAAATAGTGAACTAATAAATAATGTGGTTAACAGCTCGTGCCATAGACGTTATAAGAAAAGGTTGGAAGCCCAGGAAGCTAGTGCGAAAGAGGTCCAGAAGAATCTGAGCTGGATGAAGAAGAGGGGATCCTGATCTATAAAAATACACCACGGTCTGTGTGTGAATATGAATACATTATTGTACATCTTCCAGGTATTTTATATTTAGCATTTCATATATTTTGAATTGAAAACAGTTTCTGAATGTGTTTTAATATAACAGGTAATTTCAGAGCTTTTTTTTTTTTGATCCAGGTATAATTGAATAGGCAGTCTGGTTATTTTCTAAATACGAGGCATATTTCGAAACTAAGGTCCGGTGAACAATATTTAACGGATGGTAGGCCTGAATAACGTTTCATGCCTGCAGCGCTGTCTACCAACTCCTGAGGAACCTACCACAGTGTTGGTGTGATGCAGTAGGCGTTTGCCAGTCGGTGACAGCAGATCGCAATGGCCGCGACAATCGTAGATCCCGCCAGTTGTGAAGTGCGCGGTACGATTAGATTTTTGCTGCCAAAAGAATCGTCAGCCGCGGACATCCTTCGCGAGTTATGCCTCGTGTATAGACCGGACATAATGAGTGACAAACAGGTTCGACACTGGTGCCGAGAATTTCGAAATGGCCGTAAAATCTGCACGATGAACAGCGGAGTGGTAGGCCGAGTATTCAGACCGACGACATCGTTGAGCAAGTAAACCAAAAACTTCGAAGTGATCGTCGTTTGACGATTAGTGGTCTGGCTGATGAATTCTCAATTGTTGCTCGAACCTCACTTTGCAGAATTGTCACTGAACAGCTTGGATATCCGAAACTTCGTGCGAGGTGTGTGCCAAAACTACTCGCCGGTCAGCACAAAGAGCAACGAATGCGTAGTGCACGACGATTTTTGGAGGGCTATAGACAAGATGGAGATGGTTAGTTTTCCCACATTGTTACGGGCGACGAGAATGGATAGAACTGAAACAACAGTCATCGCAGTGGCGCCGTTCCAGTTCACCCAAACCAAAAAAAGTGTAAGCAATCGCCGTACATGAATCGCAAAATGATGGCTACCGTGTTTTGGGACGAAAAGGGCGTCCTTTTGATTGATTTTTAAGGACTGTGGGTCAACAGTTACAGCTGAAGTGTACTATGCAATGATTACCAAACTGAGACGTGCGATCCAAAATCGACGCCGCGGGAAACTGTCGTCTGGTATCATCCTCCTGCACGACAACCCACGACCGCACACCGCTGCCAAAACCAAAGAGAAGAGTCAAGAGTTTCGTTTGGAACTCTTTAACCACCCTCCGTACGGTCTCAACCTGGCACAAAGCGACCATTTCCTCTTCTTGCTTTTGAAACGGTGGCTGCGTGGACAACGATTTTAAACCGACGATGAACCCAAGACGAGCGTTACCAACTGGTTCAAGTCCCAGGCGGCAGACTTCTATGCCGAGGGGTTAAAGAAGCTGGTGCAGCGTTACAGCAAGTGTATAGATGTGAACGGCGATCATGTAGAAAAGTAAAGTATCTATGTAGGCACATATTACTGACAATAAAAACCTTGTCTAATAAGCGATGTTGTTATTATGACCAACGGACCTTAGTTTTGGAATGCGCCTCGTATGTACATGAGTAGCAGTACTGCTTGCGGTTCTGTTATAAGAACGTGAGGCTCAAAATACAGCGAATTTTAGACTCCAGGAGCAGTAATTGAGATAAGTTAAATAGTGCGCGGAATAATTGTGATACTTAAGTGAATAGTTTGCACGAGTGCCACTTCATTAATCAGAAGTATCGCCAATTGTGAATGTGTATCAAAGTGCCGCGCAGCAGAGAACTTGTGAACTAAGGAGTGGTAACTTAGCAACGGGTAACCGCGAAACACGAGCCGGAGTGACACTTATCATGAGTGTAAGGAAAACCAGGTTGGCAGTGAACTGAATAGCAAATTCTGTCCTCTGAGAGTCTAGGTTCAGACGTACCGACATGTGTGACTAATTAACGGAACTCATTATCTAGTAGGGGAATTAGCAGCCAGGGAGCGGTTTCAAAGATAACCAACCCACGTGTGCTCATTTCAGAGTACCTCGACCCACCTTGGTTTTCTCTTCCCGCCATTTGCACTTCGCCAACAACCTTAACATTACAGCACAGTACGACGCCGAGAGTTGGGACCACTCCTGAGTACGCTACCTGGCCCAAGATTCAACGCAGAATTCATCTCTGAGCCGGGCAGCCAAAAGGAATGAGCGAGTTCAACGCATCGAAGATAAGGGAGGAGCACTTGCAGATGTCTGTCAGGTGTTCAACGTAGTGTTGCCAACACATTAGTTTCCCCTCATACCAACGCCCAAAAAAATCTGCCAAAATAAGATAAGACATACTCCATATTTTCATGTAAAATAAAAGGAAAACTTATTTTAAATGTATCACTCGTATGTTTACCCGTCGGATCAACAAAATAGAAAAAATAAAAACTACTCCATAGTTCCAGTAAATTGATTTGCTTACTGATGTCGTTTTCACAGTAGCATAACTCTAACTGTGAATCTGAGGTAGAAGTCCCAAACGCTGATGATAAATAGCGTTCAGCTCACTTAAATTATCGGAAACGCCAATACCATATACAGAGGCGGACAGAAGCATTCAAATATCAATATTATGCTACTAAAAGTGGACATTTAAATGCCAAAACATACATAATAAAATAAGCAAATCTCTTCTATGTTTTAACACACCTTTATTTCATTTTAAATGTCACATGTATTTACTTAAATTAAACATAAATACATTTTCGTAATGAAAACTGAAAAATGCTCTCCCAACAGTTGGACATAAGTATTCAGATAAACAACACACGACACTCTAGTACTTAGATGTCATGCCTTCCCTATGAACAAGTGCTCCAAAGCCTCCGCATTGAATGTACGTGCTTGCTAGTTAAGTCTAAATCAATTTTACTCAGTTCTTTCCGAATAATGTCTTTTAATCTTGTTTTACTTGTGATGGGGTGTTTCCTGATCCTATCTTCCAATTCTTGCCAGATGTTCTCGATCGGGTTCAAGTCGGGTGATTGAGGTGGAGTTTTGAGTGTATGGGGTGTGTTGTAGATGATCCATAACCTAGCAAATTCTGAAGTGTGCTTAGGATCATTGTATTGTTTGAAATAAAAATTATTTCCAAGATTTAGCTTTTGAGCGCTTCTCTTCAGATTTTCTTGCAGTATGTTCTTATAATAATACTTGTTGATGTTGCCATCAATAAAAGCTAGCTCACCCACACCACTTGACGTCATACAATCCCACACCATTAAGCTTTCGCAGTGCACCAACCACGACTCCGACGACGCTGCCGGTACTGCGCCTCCTGCAACGGCTACGGCCACTTCACTGAGCAGGCGCAGTGCCCCATTTATCCAAGAAGCCGTCGATCTACTCCGGTTTCAACTGTTCACGCACCTCCAGCTCCTCCTGCACCAGCACAGACACCACTCTGCAAGATGCGGTCCAGGATCTCCACTCAGAGGTCCTCTACATCGGATCCAGCATCTCGCAACAGGACGAAATCCTCTCTGCACTCATCACCGCCGTCAACTCTGCCAACACCGAACACCAACTCCGCCGTCTTGCCGCCATCCAGGACCTTCATGCCATCACCACCGCCTTCTCATCTGCTTTCCAAAACTTCACCACCAACTGCCTCCAGCGATTCGACAACGCCGACTCAGCCATCAGCAGCCTGGAAAAATCCATCGCCTGCCTGCCGCAGACATCACCGCCAGCTCCAACAGACTGCCTGGAGGGGCTTAAGCTCACACTGACAGGCCTCACGGAACTCGTGAAAGCCCTGATCACGACGACGGCTGAATGGACTCCGGTATTCTGGGACCTGAGGAGTGGTCAGGAAAAACTTCGCCTTCACATATCACAACAAAGCCAAATGATATATGCTACCAGACCCTACAGACAAAACTAAGCGCACCTCTCGGGGTCGCTCAGTCGTACCTGAATTTTACACAATCAAGTCGATTGAAATCCCTTACCCAATCTCGATCCACTCCCCGGGGGGGGGGGCAGTCAGGGCCCTGGCACGGTCATGGCCGTTTCCCGGTCACCTTCCTTCACCCACTGCCTACCTTCCGCACTATCGCGGGTGCTATGCGGAACCCCACCACCTTCCTTCACTTCTCCTTTCAATTCCTCTCCATCAACTCTCCTGCCTACTCCCGTCACTACCCCAAAAAAAAAAAAAAGCTTCCGCCCCCATGCTTGACCGTAGCTTCCATATTTTGAGGATCCCACTCAGTATTTTTCTGTCTCCACACCTTTAATTGGCCATCACTTCGGTATACGTTGCACTTGCTTTCATCAGACTGTAACACACGATCCCAGAACTCATTGTTCTTCGTTACATACTCATTGGCAAATACTAAACGTTTTTTTGTTTACTTTACTTACATAAGGTTTTCTACTTGGTGTTCTGGAATTGTACCCAGTATTTTAACACTTAAATAATTTCAGTCTAATTATATAATATATAAATTCAATAACAGCCGGCCTTAAAGCAATATTTATATGTAACAATATATAAAAAGTATATATTACAATCATTGTATATGCTTATATTATTGTATCCATATGTAATAATGTTATGTGAATGTGTTACGTAATTTAATAATGTAGGAGCTGTGAGAATAATAGGTTAAAAGTTGCTAACAATGAGGTAGCAATGAGGTAATCTTGAGGTAATAATGAATTTGAAAGTTTAACAATGCTACTTGTGATTCTTGGAAGCAATAATGTAATTTTTGTGACAGTTTATAAAATAGCCAATCAACAACCAGAAAAAGCTTTAGTTAAATGAAGGTATTCTATTGGATTAGGAATAGCCAATCAAAGACTTGAAATACAGAAAAATACAAGTTTAGACGGTTGAAATCAGTAAAGTTGCCTGCAAACAGTGTTCCTAACCGGACGCGAGACACATCCTCGAGAGATTTAATACGTATTCGTGCGAGACGAAAAATAAGTTTACGTGCTAAAAAGTACAAGTAATTAATAAAAGAATCTCACAGCTCTATATCAGTGAAGTGTTATTTAAATCGTATCAGCCTACATTCTTAAGTCGTACCACAACCCTGCCAAGACATCCATGTCTCTAAAATACATACTGACGCAGCCGAGACAAACATAAATACATAATATTTACAGAAACAGGCAAATTACAAAGTTAATATTTTTTTAAAACTTGGGGTAAAGGCCACCTGAAAGTACACCTGGGGCGAAGGTTACCGGAAACCGGGTACTTAACGTGTGGTTGCAATGAATTTCAAGTTCGGTTCCCCAACAGTTGAAATATAATACAACTCCTTCAATACGACCTACTTCAAATTGACGCCCAAAGCGTGTTGCAAACAAGTTACAACAAAATTTACTACTTCAAATTGGCGTCCATACGTGGGACTAATAAATATACCTACTTCAATGCTCTAATTGCTGTTGCTGCTATTCTGGGATTTTGCTTCACCATTTATCTTTGGTCTCTAGAAGTAAGTTTTAGCGGAGTACCTTTCCTAGGCTTATTGACAATGGTATTCCTCATTTTATAGCGTTGGATGACACACCACACAGTGGACGGTTTCTGTGTACAACTTCTCCAATTTCTTTACACGTCTTATTTTGTTCATGCATGCACAAGATGATTTTTCTCTACTCTAGGGTCGTCTCCTTTCCTTTCCACCCCATTTGGACTGTGGCTACTTGTAACTGAAGTTGCTTGTGTACTGTATGACAACAGTGACGAACAAGGGGGTCTAAAGATATAAACGTCAATATTCCCTCGTTTACTGTGTTTTACTGCTGTAGCATAGAGCGCGTTTGAACACTTGTGTCATACGGCAACGTAACATTTTTAAGGGAAATCATATGTTGAATAATACACACGTATTCTTATCGTTCGTGTACTGTGTACTTGTATGAAACACACAATAACGCATCAGTGGAATCACAAAGTAATAAATAATTCCATCTGCTGTGTCGATTAATTCACCATTTTAATTTGCGTATCTATAGATTTAAATATTTCTGTCCCCTTCTGTACATATATAGGGTAGTTAAATTATATTCGAACCCACTCGCGGCCTCTCTCTACTGCGCGAAACAGTCGGCAGTCGCTGGGGAAATTATGCCAACAGAGGCGGACTAAAATCCTTACCTTATAATAGATGCTGGAAATGTTGAACTTCTGCTCTCAAACAGGCAGCATATTTCGTGTAAATATTCTCGCTCACTCTCCGAAGCTAAGCAGCAAGAATTCTTGTGATTTCTTGCACAATGTTTTCAAGTTCCTGTAGTGTGCGAGGATTGGAAGATGCAATTTGTCTTTTAAAGAACCCCATAAATAAAAATCACAACTCAGTGTAATGATTACATGCAATAAGAGAGATGTTTAATGACAGAATAATTAGTGTTGATTTGTGGTCCCCTCGTTCTACTGACCTAACGAGTTGTGATTTTTTTCGGAGAGTGAGCGAGAATATTTACACGAGATATGCTGCCTGTTTGAGAGCAGAAGCTCAACACTTCCAGCATCTATTATAAGGTAAGGATTTTAGTCCGCCTCTGTCGGCGTAATTTCCCCGGCGACTGCCGCTGTCTCGCGCACTAGAGAGAGGTTGCGAGTGGTTCGAATATAATTTAACTCTCCTATATTATGCAACTGAAGGACGTAGGCTTGAGGAATCTCTCATGTTGATGCTACATATCATGTTATTATTTATACTTTACGCGCCCGATCTAACAGAAATAAACATATTATTCAATATACAGATGGGGAATAACCGGGATGTATACAAGTTTATCCTTCGATAACCTAATCTGTAACTCAGGCATCATAATGTATAACTGGCGCAAAACTTCTGGAATCGTGACCTTGATTGCCACCCCAGCTCCGAGCCTAGGAATGGTTTATGTTTAGCTTAATCAACGAAAGCGATATAATACCTTTGCTTACTCACAGTGCGTAACACATACAGTCTGCATAGAAAGTGTTTGCATCTGGTTGTAATTTTAAAGAGAGCAGCAGTATCTAAATAGTACTTATCTTATATTTGTTATATTTATAACCATGGCTCCTATGTTTTCAAAGTTAAGTGTTAAGGTGTTCCACAGTCAAAGTAAGGAAATAATTGCAAATGTCCCCGATTTCATGAAGCAAGAAGCAGAGATGAAGGAAGAAAATATATGTTCATCCGAGTTCCACAAAAGCCTTAAGAGAGTGAAAGAAAGATTAGTCAAAGCAACTGGCGTTTCACCGAGTTCCGTTTCCAGAATTCTCAAAGATAAGGGAAAAAAGATGAAAGAGTACCATTTGACACATCTGGGAAGAAACATAAGGTCCCTAAACGTATTACAGAAATAGACGATTTCGAATGCGTCATTCGGCGCACGATTCACAATTCCTATGTGGAAGAAAATACTGTGCTAACAATAAGCAGATTGTTCAATCAAGCTGAAAGACAGCAGAAACTTTCAAAGTGGTGCTACAAATCTCAGAAAAATTATTAAAGATTTAGGGTTCAAATGGAAGAAACCGAAATCAAATAGAAGACTTCTAACAGAAAAGCAAAATAAATAAATAAAATAAAAAAATAATAAGATAAAAAAAATAAAAATAAAAAGTGAATGTTGCCATGATAGCTTAGTCGGTTAGAGCAACGGCACGGAAAGCCTAAGATCCGTGGTTCAAATCCCGGCTATGGCATTGAATTTTTCAGTCTGATTCTACCTTTCCAAATGACTATAATTTTATATGCATTTATAACAGTGTGTACTTATATCAGCATCAATTTTAAAGGTGGTGCTACAAATTTCAGAAAAATACTATAGTGTATGAAGATGAGTCATACATACACAACAGTCATACAGCATCTAAAAGTTGGAGTGACGATAGCGAATTAGGTTTGCAGGCACCTGTTGCCAAAGGGCAAATACTTATTATCGTTCATGCTGTTGGAAAGATCGGCTTCGTTCCAAATGCCCTTCTTTTACAAGTCGCAACAAACCACAGGAGACTTTCATCAAGAAATGAATACAGATAATTACATGAAGTGAATCAACGCCATGTTGATACCTAATATGCCTGCTGGGTCTGTTCTGGTTATCGACAATGCTTCACAATGCGTCAACACTCAAATTGACAAACCACCTACCTCAAATTCCTTGAAAAAAGAAGTGAGAGCTTGATTACTTAGACATAGTATAGCTTTAGATGAAAGCAATTAGTAAAACAAAGCTATATAACTTAATTAAAGCCAACAAACAGCTTCAGAAGTCATACATACTTGACCAGATAGTAATACAACATCGCCATAATGTACTTAGACTGTCATTGTATCGCCCAGATCTAAACCCAATCGAAAATGGATGGCATGCAGAAATATCACTTTTAAATTAAAATATGTGGAGCAGTTATAACGTCAGCAATTTGCTGAAATTGGAAGGCCAGAATGGGAAAATGTATGTCGACATGTTGAATAAATTAAGAATCATTATTTCGAAGAATACGGAATTGCAGAAAATCAAATAGAAAGAATTCTCATCCAGGATAATGGTGCAGAAAGTAGTGACAGCAGTGATGAAGGCAATAATGTGAGTGATTCCACAGAAGAGGAAGGGTTGTTAGGTGTGGAAGAATTGGAGGCAATGATTGTCAGTGTTTTTTTATACTAAGCGCTTTTTACAGCGTAGATTTTAATATACGGTATATAACCAAGTTTATGAGCGCAACGCAGTGCATAACCGGTGTGTGGATATTTGACAATGACTGTCCCTCGCACTCCTGCAGCATGCAGACGACCGGTCACCTCCTGATCTGGTAAGCAACTCGCCTCATAGCTCTCATTAAGATTTTCACATGTCTAGAACTGTTGCGCCAATTATACCACTTTCTGATGATGCAAAGGGCATGGGATTTCAAAGCCATCGCATAGGGAAATGCGTAAATGTAAATTGAAAGTTAATTTGGATTAACAGGTAGCTAGAACAATACTATTTTGAAAGAATGATTTGTAAAAAGGTGAGTAGAGAGTTATATAAATGCAACACATCAGATATATATATATATATATATATATATATATATATATATATATATTTCAAATCAAATACATTCCAAATGCTCAAACACTAGAGGTCCTGTAAGCATGACGAGTGTGTCTTTTCCCAAGAATACAGCGATTCTATTTGATCTTCAGTCTTATCATGCTGTACGCAACATTATAATCTTCTGATGGATTATTTATTGCTGATGGGTTGCGGACTTCATACGCGATGTTTTTGGAAAACACGCCTTCTTGTTGCCACTTCGGACGCAAGCGCGCCAACAAGCATTCAACTGCGCGAAAACCTAATAAGTATGTGCCAGCAAGCCTAAAATAATAATTGAAGCACATACGAGTATAGCTAAAACCTCACTAACTCGCTCTCTATTACATTTGCTGCATAGCCTTCATTACACGAGGTTGCAGTCCTACTTCGTGATCTTGAGATGCAATGAGCTCGAAGTCAAAGAAGCTCGTCTCAAAGATCGCTCATCTTCAACAGAAATACGAATGGTACTTATTCCACTGTCGTACATGAACCACCAAAAATTACACACGAACCACATACTTCCGCAGTGTATAAATACCGTTCTGCCTTGTGATCCGACTGGAAGGAGTTGCCTGAATAAAGTTTTTCCGGGGTTTTCCTTGTCTTGCAAATGTAAATGTCTAATAATTCTCAGTTCTTTGACTCCGATCTCATTGTAACACACACTGAGCATTCAGCTATGTAGAAATTAAATGTTTAAACGACGTTAATATACACATTTATATCGTACCTTTAGACTTGCGATTATACGTGTAGCCTAAGAAACAAGAGATAAAATCTGATGTGCTGCGTTGAGATAAAAATAAACGATAGCTTCTATACAATAATATTTAAAAAAAGGTTTATTTTTCTGTCTCCTACCTATTAATGGACACAAACATTTGGAGAAATGATTTCATTACACATTTCGTTGTAGACACAAAAGACTAGCGACAATTAAATCTGTTGAAAGGTCCCTAAGCGCTGGCTTTAAAAATCAACTCTCTTTGCAAATCACGAGAAACAAAAGAATGACGACTTAGCACAACAAATGTCTGATGTGATACATTCACATGACTTTCTCTATTCCTTATCTTTATTAGTCGGTTTACGAACTATTCTTACTAAAGCTTATTTTTCTATCTACTACGGTTTAATCCAAATAAACCTTTGCAGAAATGCTACATTACACATTTCATTACATGTACAAAGGGAACAGCGATAGTCAAATGTTTAAGAACTGGACGCTATATGCTGTCCTTAAAATTCCATACTGTTTCCATGCAATCGCGAGAAACAACTGAATGTTGACAGGACTTTAAGAGAATGACCAAGAAATGAACCATTAATAACGGATACCTCAGAAATGCTACAAAACAACTTACTGGAAATAAATTGTGTGTTTCAAAGAGGTCTACATTTTTGTGTGGTACGTTTTCGTCTGTCGCTTAACGTTTACCAGTTACACAATATTATACAAAATTGCTTCCGAATGAAGAGGGCTTTACAGGCTATTCCCAAAAATTCAAGATATACATTTTTATTTTTGATATAGCTGTCTTTATATGTGGCATTTTAATGAAAATCGTTAGCCAGTTTTTAGAAACTCAAAAGTTTGGAAAAATGTTTTATGTAAAGGGTAGTTTGGGGTGGGGAGATTTTCTTGAAAATCTTCATGTCGCATCTTTGGAAGACACTGAACTTAAATGTCAAGTTTGGTATTCATCCGGCTGTTCGTTTTTTAGCTATACTGCTCACAGACACACACGCACGCACGAGCGCGCGGACTTTTTCTAAAAATGTTTATTTTTGATTCAGGGTGCCTCAAAACATGTATTTTCGGTGAAATGTCGGTAACGAAATTTTGTGTGGAACGCAACACCTTCTCTAACTACTATGTACGTGGTAGAGAAAGTAAAAACGTGTAAAGTATTGGAGAGTTCAAACCAATAGCAACCATCATCTCACACACGTACTTGTGCTAAACGGTTATTTTAACGAGATCCGCATTCTTCATGCAATATGTTTTTCTCTATCCCTTATTGTTTACCAGTTATATAAAATTAATACAAAATGCATACCGAATGAAGAGGACTACACAGCTTGTTCATAGAAAATTCAATATACATTTCATTAGACATAGAAATATCTTAAACATGTGGTATTTTAATCCAAAATCGTTAGAACCATTTTTGAGTAAATCAAAAGTAATGAAAGATTTTCCATGTCAAGTGTAGTTTGGGCTGGGGAATGTGTCGCATGTTTGGAGGATCCTGAAGTATGGTATTTATCCAACATTTCGTTTTTAAGTTTTGTTGATCACACACACACACAGACACACGCGCAGTGACCTTGGGTTCGAACGCACCCTAATTCGGTCCCGTTACCTTCGTGAGTAAAATGTCAACAACCCAACTCAGTCTCGTAGCATACACTGTCAACCTCAGTGCCGTAGCAAATGCTGTCAACAACCACAGTCCCTAAGCCCACACCGTCAACAACCTAACTCAGCCCCGTAGCATAAACTGTCAACAACCTAACTCAATCCCGTAGCATACTGTCAACAACCTAATTCAGTCCGGTAGCATACACTGTCAATAACACAATTCAATACGGTAGCATACACTGTCAACAACACAATTCAGTCCGGTAGCATATGCACTGTCAACACAATTCAGTCCGGTAGTATATACTGTCAACAACCTAACTCAGTCTCGTAGCATATACTGTCAACACAATTCATTCCGGTGGCATATACACTGGCAACACAATTCAGTCCGGTAGTATATACTGTCAACAACCTAACTCAGTCTCGTAGCATATACTGTAAACAATCTCAGTCCCGCAGCATATACTGCCAACAATCTCAGTCCCGTAGCATATACTGTCAACAACCTACCTCAATCCCGTAGCATATACTGTCAACAACCTACCTCAATCCCGTAGCATAAACTGTCAACAACCTAATTCAGTCCCGTAGCATACATAAAAAACAACCCAATACAGTCCAGTCCGGTAGCATACACTGTCAACACAATTCAGTCCGGTAGCATACACTGTCAACAACACAATTCAGTCCGGTAGCATACTGTCAACAACACAATTCAGTCCGGTAGCATACACTGTCAACACAATTCATTCCGGTGGCATATTCACTGGCAACACAATTCAGTCCGGTAGCATACACTGTCAACACAATTCAGTCCGGTAGCATACACTGTCAACACAATTCATTCCGGTGGCATATACACTGGCAACACAATTCAGTCCGGTAGCATACACTGTCAACACAATTCATTCCGGTGGCATATACACTGGCAACACAATTCATTCCGGTAGCATACACTGTCAACACAATTCATTCCGGTGACATATACACTGGCAACACAATTCAGTCCGGTAGTATATACTGTCAACACAATTCATTCCGGTAGCATACACTGTCAACACAATTCACTCCGGTAGCATACACTGTCAACAACACAATTCAGTCCGGTAGCATACACTGTCAACAACACAATTCAGTCCGGTAGCATACACAGTCAACATCACAATTCAGTCCGGTAGCATACACTGTCAACAACACAATTCAGTCCGGTAGTATATACTGTCAACACAATTCATTCCGGTAGCATACACTGTCAACAACACAATTCATTCCGGTGGCATATACACTGGCAACACAATTCAGTCCGGTAGTATATACTGTCAACACAATTCATTCCGGTAGCATACACTGTCAACACAATTCAGTCCGGTTGCATACGCTGTCAACAACACAATTCAGTCCAGTAGCATACACTGTCAACACAATTCACCTGGCAGCATACACTGTCAACAACACAATTCAGTTCGGTAGCATACACTGTCAACAACACAATTCAGTCCGGTAGCATACACTGTCAACAACACAATTCAGTCCGGTAGCATACACTGTCAACACAATTCATTCCGGTGGCATACACTGGCAACACAATTCATTCCGGTGGCATACACTGTCAACACAATTCATTCCGGTGGCATACACTGTCAACAACCCAACTCAGTCTCGTAACATATACTGCCAACAATCTCAGTCCCGTAGCATATACTGTCGACAACCTAACTCAGAATCGTAGCATATACTGTCAACAACACAACTCAGTCCCGTAGCATACACTGTCAACAGAATTCAGTCCGGTAGCATATACTGTCAACACCTCAATCCCGTAGCATACATTGTCAACAATACAACTCAGTTCTGTAGCATATACTGTCAACAACCTAACTCGGTCCCGTAGCATATACTGTCAACAACACAACTCAGTCCCGTAGCATACACTGTCAACAGAATTCAGTCCGGTAGCATATACTGTCAACACCTCAATCCCGTAGCATACATTGTCAACAATACAACTCAGTTCTGTAGCATATACTGTCAACAACCTAACTCGGTCCCGTAGCATATACTGTCAACAACACAACTCAGTCCCGTAGCATACAACTCAGTCCGTAGCATATAGTACGAAATCATAACACTCTAAGCATAATAAAGTGTAAAGTGATGTGGCATCCCTGTTACGAAAAATTGATAGTGGCACTGAACACAAGTAGTTGGTTGTAACCGCGACATTGCTGGTAGCCCTTCACAAAAGAACATATGTTATTACAGATTGCATATTCTGACTTTTTTTTTTAAATCTTTCAATTATTAGAATTAGAATTGTTTTAATAACACATCGATTTTCAAGTATTCTGTGTGTGGAGTTCACAAAATTGTTACATGCATTTAGTAGAGCAACATTTTTTTATATAACATCTGAGTTTGCGGTTAAAATAGGTTTCAGTGAAACATGAAACTGCAATACAGTTTTGCAGTCATTATGGGTCTCTGAAAGTCATAACTCTTCTAAAATGATCTAGACTGAGATTAATTTCCTACAGGATCGAGTTAGGTTATTAATATTTTGGAAAACGGGACTAAGTTGGGTTGTTTATATTGTGGAAGTAGGGAACGAGTTAGGTTGTTTATATTTTGTAAAATGGGGCCGAGTTTAGGTTTCCAAAGCAGTGGAAAATAGGACCGAGTTGGGTTCCACAGTAAGACGTATTTCCGGTGAAATCTTGGTATCGAAAATTTTAATGGAATACAATACTACTACTTACTATAAGTAAGGAATAGAGATATAAAAAGCAGTCGACAATGGCCTCTTGAGATATTTCCTTGGCTAAACCAGATAAGAACTACAGAAGAATGGTCCCTGTACACGAAGCACACAGCCTGCAAGGCATTTCTTTCTTTTAAATCCATTTTCATGAAGGAGGGAAACAAACTGCTTTCATTAAGAGTGGTTTCATGAGAAAGCGCTGTGAAAAAACAATGTTAATTGGCTTTTAGTCACGGTAGGTTTATTGCAGATTGTTCCCCTAAAGATTAAAAAGTGCAGAGTCACTAGAGTGCAGAGGGGATCGATCTCGGACCATTGACCCGTTGGGGAGTGGTACCGCAACCCCCACTACCCAACTCCTTCCCAGGGTGAAAGTTGAACACAATGTTTTGGGGGCTTGGAAGGTTCCAGGCTAAGAGAATTTAAAGCACGCAATCTCTTTCGTCTTGTAAGGAAGGATCAATCAATACAAACCAAAACTCTTCAAAAACTAAAGAATACAATGTATAATTTCGGAGAAATCTGTTGTAAGAGGCAGCTCACAACAATTAGTAGTACTATTTCGTCCAAAAATTAAAGCACTTCGTCTTCCTTACCCCCCCCTCTCTCTCTCTCCACACATTTAACGTTTCAGAGCTACAGACACGGTAGCTTCTTATGGACCTACTTGAGGCTTTCATTATGTCAAGAGAATGTGTGTTCTCACGAGCTTTAGTAAGTGATCGAATTCTTCTTCCAAGGGCGACTTGCATGTGTGCCACAGATGGAGTATTTAAAAAGTTAGTAGCTTTGCCCCACGTATGGAAGCCAATTTGAAGTAGGTTTATTTTAGGAGTAGTTGTATTTCGACCGTTGGGGAACCGAACTTGAAATAGTTGCAACCGCACGTATGGTAAAAAGCTTCCGGTAGCCTTCGCCCCAAATGTATTTTCCGGTGGCCTTTGCCCCAAGTTTAAAAAATGTTAACTTTGTAATTTTGACTGTTTCTTTAAATATTATATATTTATGTTTGGCTCGGCTGCGTCAGTATATATATATATATATATATATATATAGAGAGAGAGAGAGAGAGAGAGAGAGACATGAATGTCTTAGCAGGGAGTGGTGCGACTGAAGAATGTAGGTTTACACAGATTATAATTTTACTTCACTCCTTTTATTAATGCTTGACACGATTTAAATAACACTTCACTGATATAGAGAGCTGTGAGAGTTTTTTTTCATTACTTACACTTTTTAACACATCAACTACTTTCGTCTCACACTGAATACGTATTAAACTTCTCGAGGACACATCTAGCATCCGGTTAGGAACCCTGTCTATAAGCAACGCGTCCGGTTAGGAACGCTGTCTACAAGCAACTGACTTCTGAATTTGTAAATTTTGCTCCATTTTAGTTTCTGATTGGCTAATCCTAGTCTAACAGAATAGCTTCATTTTACTAAAACTTTTTCTGGTTGTTGATTGGCTATTTTATAAACTGTCACAAAAATTAGGTACATTATTGCTTCCAAGAATCACAAGTAGCATTTTTAAACTTTCAAATTCAGTATTGTCTCAAGGTTACCTCATTGTTAGCAACTTATAACCTATTATTCTCACAGCTCCTACATTATCAAATTACGTAATACATTCACATAGCATTATTACACATGTATACAATAATATAAATATATACAATGACTGTAATATACACTTTTTATATATTGTTACATACACATATTGCTTTAAGACGGACTGTTATTGAATTTATATATTATATAATTAGACTGAAATCATTTAAGTGTTAAAAATACTGCCTCAGTTTTTAACATTCCATTTGTAATATGCTGCTAGAGCACAATGTACTTAAAGTAGAAATCCACGTGCCCTACTCGAAGTCCAATTTTTCCTTTCATCATCACCATTCCTGCACATGTAAGAGACCCACTGTTGCACACTTCAATCATCAGGCATCCAAATACTCCGTGTCGTTAACGAGAAAGTCTCTTCTTGCTCCCGGCTCTGAGAGAGGAACTCAGCACAGGTGATGCATGAGAAAAGGCGAAGTTACTATTACGGAAGAACTAGGTGTAAAAGGAGTATGTATTGTACTTTGTAATCATTGTGGTTGTAAGACACATAGCCTGATATGCTCTTTCTTCCGCAACTATTATACCTATGAACCCCCAAAACGGTATTACGTCACACAGCTGTGATACGTTACATGTAATTGAGTTAATAAAAATCTGGATCCCATCCAGAAAGTTAATTCCTAAAGTGTCTGAATCGTAAAGAAAATACAGTTGTCACTAAAAGCAACATTCAGACAGATTTTGTTTTTAAATATAAAAATAGATTCTGTAAATAAAGAAACAGTAATAAACAACATGTATTATTTTTTTAACTTATTTTCTCCCGGGCGTTTTGATCAACAATGGTAAAGTAGACTGTCCAATCATTTTTAACCACACTTCCACATTATTAGCATTCTCTGTGAATTAGGGTTGGATGCGCAATGTTGAAAAATCTGCTGTATGTCAATGTAGATAAGATATTTTAGTCTTGTTAGCAGCAAACATTGTTACTCATTATAACCAGCTAAAATTATCCGCTTCAGTTTAAATTAAATTAAGTTTTACTTATGGACGCTCTTTAACTACTGCGATCCAGGCGTGAAAGACCGGACATTTTTGCTTAGGGTCTTTATCAGTTTGAGTTTCTTTTTACGCCTGCTCCATCGCCCTCCGCTGGGTTTGAAACCACGACCGCGGGAACTAGAGATGTCCTTAGACCACAGAGGACATCCACATCTATTCATAGTCCATTCAGGATGCAAACTTCTTTGGGCGAGTTAACTCCTTAAAATCTCTGCTATTAGTATCTACAGAGGAATTTTGAGCAGATACACTACAATTGTGTGTCCATTTTGCTTTCTCTAAACATTAGATGTCCAAATTTCACCGGAAATGCATGTTTTGAGGTCCCTAAAACATAAAAAATTATATAAAGGTCCATATGGGTGTGCGTGAACGTGCGACCAGCACAGCTAAAAAACGAAAACTCGGATAATACGAAACTATATTTAAGTCTTCCAAGGTTACGACACGAAAATCCCAACCTAAACTATCCTTTACACGACTAAAACCTGTCGTTCTCCGTGATGTGGTTGTTACCATATTAGCCTCTAGTTCCCGAGGTCGATGGATTTTTTTTCGGACGTAAAAATCCTTAGCACGGCTTCCTTCGGAAGGGAAGTGAAACCGATGGTCCCGTGTCGTAGATTTACGGCACATAAAAGAACCTCAAGCCTGATAATGAGGCCTCTGAGCAAAATTACCGGTCTTTCGCGCCTAGTATAGAATGGGACGCGAAGGACCACAACAGTTAAACAGCGTCCATAAATAAATTTAAAAAAATCTGATGTGTTACACTCACATTACTTTCTCTACTCTTGTACAAACTATTTTTACAAACTCTTATTCTCCATCTATTTCATATTAATCGAGATAAACATTTGCAGAAACGATCTTTTGACATGCAAAGAGAATTACATTTTACACACAGCGACCAGTTCTAAAAACTATTTGACTATCGCTTAAGGCGTACTATGTTCCCCTTGTTTTGTATTTGCAAGGGCAATATAGAAATACAGTAACCTTTAAGCACATACATATCTCTTAATAGCTGGTTGCTAGGTGCGGCACCATTCTCTTTGCCACAGATTAATGCTCTTTGCATATGCAAGACTAAAAATGAATAACGAATTCCCATTTGCGATAATAAGTATTGAAAAATTTAAGAAAATAACAAGCAATATCTCGAAAATGGTTCATTCAACAACAAAAAAATGTATATGACATAAATTTACATCTACATTTTTTGTGTAGTACAATTTTGTCTATCTCTTATGGTTAACCAGTTATGCAAAAGTCGTTGACATTGAAGAATACTTTTGGAGACATTCCCAGAAAATTCAAGATATACATTTTATTTGTCATGAAAATATCTTAAACATATGATATTTTAATCAAAATCGTTAGCCATTTTTGAAAAAATTAAAATTTTCGAAAAATGTTTCATGTAAAGGGTAATCTGGGATGGGGGTAGTTTCTTGAAAACCTTCGTGTCGCATCTCTGGAATATACGAACTTAAATACCAAGTTTGGTGTTTATCCGACTGTTAGTTTCTGAGTTATGCTATTCACAGACAGACAGACACACGGACATGTTTCCAAAAATGCTTTTTGTTTGGATTCAGGGGGTCTCAAAACATGCATTTCCAGTGAAATCCCGGTATGGAATTTTTGGGTGGAATACAATACTTCCCCTACTTACTATACGTAGTAGAGAAAGTAAAAAAAAAAGACTAAAACATGTATAAACATCTAAAATTTCCTGCGAAAAGCCTGTGAAGTCCTCTTCATTCGGACTGGACACCATAAGAGATAGGACATAAATTTACTTCAAACACACAATCTTGTTTTCAAATAACGTTTTCGTGGCATTAACCCTTTCCGTGATATTCCTTACTATTGGTTTCAATTTTTCAATATTTTGAAGTGCTGTCACCATCCAGATGTTTCTCGAGATGTCACTGAAACAGTAAGCAATTTCAAGGGCAGTATATAGCAAGGGGTTTCTAAATATCTGATCATCACTTCAGCCTCTGTACCCACAACGAAATGTATAAAGAAATAATCTCTGCAAACGCTTATCTCGATAAACGTGAAGCAGATAAAGAAAACCAAGCTTTTGTAAACATAGTTTTTAGAAGAGAGAGAAAAAACTCTGAGGTTTTCTTACAATGAACAATTCGAACTATTAACAATGGATATCTAGGAAATGGCTTATGCCACAAAAAACTTATTTGAAATAAATTGTGTGTTTTAAACAGATCTACACTTTTCGTGTAGTACGTTTTGGTCTATCGCTTAAAGTTTACTAGTTGTACAAGATTATACAATTCCTTCCGAATGGAGAGGACTTTACAGACTATTCCCAGAAAAGTCAAAATATACATTTTGATATGTAAATAGCTTTAATATATGGTAATTTAATCAAAGTCGTTAGAGCCATTTTATAGAAAAGAAAAAATTTCGACAAATGTTCCATGTAAAGAGTAGTTTGGGGTGGGTTTTTTCTTGAAAATCTTCATATTGCATCCGTGGAAAATGCTGAACTTAAATATCAAGTGTGATATTTAACCATGTTTCGTTTTCCTGTTATGCTGTTCACAGACAGCCACATTTTTCTAAATATTTAATCAAGGGACCTCAAAACGGCATTTTCCAATGAAATCTCTGTACGAATTTTTGTGTGCAATGCAATACTTCTACTTATTATAGGTAAGCAATAGAGAAAGTAATAACTAAGTGTCTAGAGAAAGCCGTGTGAAACTAAAATATCAAAATTTTAAACCTGTACAAAGAAAAGAGAGATTATGTGTCAATAATGGAAATATGAAGTACATTGCCAATAACAGTGGTACACCTAACCTTAGCTAAAGCCAGAATCCGTGTAGCATCAAGCAATATGTCAGAGATCAGTTGGGGCTCTAGGCGACTTCATCCTCTATTCAGATTATTAGGTAAATGAAATATAAAGGACTGTTTTTCTAAAGTTTTTATTTGATGTAACAAAACAACAAAGTACACATCACTTTTCTGCATAATCTCCTGCTTCAGAAATGCACTTAGCCCAGCTTCTTGATGTCATCATAAAAGGAGCTGCCATCAGCCAGCTTCTACACCTGCGTATCCTCAAATCGTTTGCCTCCTAGCGCGGCCCAGAGGGATGAGAACCGCTGGGCAACAAGTCTGGACTGTAGGGAGGAAGAATGACTTCACTTACCGGCTGGCCACGTCATTTGCTGCGATAAGCAAGTCTAACCTCACTCACTCGCTACATGATGGTGCGATGATCAAAAGTCGGTCTTCTTCAAGATCACGTATGCCTTGAAGTATTCTCCGCCGTAATGCTTGTCCTTGGACAACGATCATGCCTCTCATTTCGGTGCTTTCGCGGTTTTCCTTGAACGCTGCATGCCGAGCAAACACACGAGCCCTTGAAAGTGTCTGATCACCGAACTGTACTGCCAGTCTCTCCAAAATTACTGCCGGTTTCACGCCTTCACGAGTAATGAATTTGATGATGCGTTGTGCAGTGGAAGCATGAACCTCTTGTTAAGAAATCTTGAGCAGAACTAACAATGGGGTCTGCGGAGGTCAACAATTACTCTTCCCCACTTCTGACAACCCTACCCAAACCATGTAGCAGTTCAGCGCGTTGTTTAAAACTACGCGCTCAGAACAAAAAGTCTCGTTTATATTTGATTCACCCACGTATTATAACAGACGTAGAACACCTTGTGGTAAAGCTATCCCCTCATCACGCTCTGCCCGGACACAAATTTATTTAATTTACAACACAACAAAAGCAACTTTCCTTGAAATTATAGAGGTGGCAAAATTAACGCTCCAAACATTGTAGTTTTTCTAATTCTTGTGTTCTAAGATTAACCTATTGATTTAATAAAATCGTAATCGAAAATTTTGTAGTACTTCTGAATGAGTTACTTATATTAAGAGTAGGTATGGACCACCTTGTAGGCAAAATTCGCGAGCGAGGGTGTGACCTTTTCACTCAAGAATAGCCACACCGATTGATATTAAACTTGATAAGTGTATAGCACACCATAGATCCGACTTCGAAAATAAGACACTATGCCACTTTAATTACTATCCCTATGAGGAAGGGATTCTAATGAAGCGCAAAATGAATCGGATCTACTACTTCTATTATTATTGATTTTTGGAAAAATTTACAAAACAAAATGTTTGTAAACATGTTTCCGATTCTTGACATTCACAAAATTATGTCAATTCTTCGTTACCTACTATTGTATATAAACTGGTTGCACGAAAATCACCATGATTTCAATTGCATTGCAAGCGTAAGGAAGAGGCACAAGTTTGTGTGTCGTTAAAAATTGTATTTACGTTATTGATGCAACAGAAAAAATCTGATGTGTTACACTCACATGACTTTCTCTACTCTTGTACAAACTATTTTTACAAACGCTTATTCTCCATATGCTTCATGTTAATCGAGATGTCAATCTTATTGCTAATTTTCTTGTAGGTGCAAGGGGAGTATGGTAGGCTTTAAGCGATAGTCAGATGTTTTAAGAGCTGGTTGTCATGTGGAGTATTCCATTCTCTTTGTATGTCCAGGACAATAAAAAAATGAATAACGAATTTGAGAAAAAGCGTAAGTATTGGAAAATTTAAGGGAATGACAAGCAATATCTCGAAAAGGTTCACTCATCAAAAAAAATGTATATGACATAAATTGTGTATTTTAACGCGATCTACATTTTTTGTGTAGTAATATTTTGTCTATCTCTTATGGTTTACCAGTTATGCAAAAGTTGTTCACAATGAAGAATACTTTTGGAGACATTCCCAGAAAATTCGATATATACATTTCATTTGTCATGAAAATATTTTAAACATATGATATTTTAATCAAAATCGTTAGAGCCATTTTTGAGAAAATTAAAATTTTCGAAAAATGTTCCATGTAAAGGGTAATCTGGGGAGGGGGGGTTTCTTGAAAACCTTCGTGTCGCATCTCTGGAAGATACTGAACCTAAATACCAAGTTTGGTGTTTATCCGACTGTTCGTTTCTGAGTTATGCTGTTCACACACACACAGACAGAAAACAAGACACACACGGACATGTTTCCAAAAATGCTTTTTTTGGATTCAAGGGGCCTCAAAACATTTTTGGAACATTTTTCGAAAATTTTAATTTTCTCAAAAATGGCTAACGATTTTGATTAAAATATCACATGTTTAAGATATTGTCATGAGAAATGAAATGTATATCTCGAATTCTCTGGGAATGTCTCCAAAAGTATTCTTCATTGTGAACGACTTTTGCATAACTGGTAAACCACAAGAGAGAGACAAAATTTTACTACACAAAAAATGTAGATCGCGTTAAAATACACAATTTATGTCATATACATTTCTTTTGTTGAGTGAACCGTTTTCGAGATATTGCTTGTTATTTCCTTAAATTTTCCAATACTTATACTTTTTCTCAAATTCGTTATTCATTTTTTTTTATGTCCTGGACATGCAAAGAGAATGGAATGCGCCACATAGCAACCAGCGTTAAAATATTTGACTATCGCTTAAAGCCTACCAATTCCCCTTGCATCGACAAGAAAGTTAGCAATAAGATTGACATCTCGATATCTCGATTAACATGAAGCATATGGAGAATAAGCGTTTGTAAAAATAGTTTGTACAAGAGCAGAGAAAGTCACGTGAGTGTAACACATCAGAATTTTTTTAATACGTATGGGCATTTTTATTTTCTTTGAAGTGTTGTGAATAAGTGTTTTTGCAAAATGAATGAATTTTACATTAGATAAATTAATAGGAGGCGTGTTTTTAAAGTAAGTACCGTTTTAATATTTTGACGCTGCAGTTTCCATTTTGAGCACGCGCGATCACTTCCTCCATTCATTAGGAAGACAGACGCAGCTGTGGGCGATCTCCACTTTGTCTTCCTGTTGTTAGAGCGTTTCGAAATCTTCAAAACAATCGAACGACCCACCAGTGTGAAGTCAGATCAGTGATTCGTTTTTTGAATGCGAAAAATGTTACGCCATCATCGCCAGCTGTGTGGGGTTTATGGGGGAACAATAATGAGTGGCAATGCCTCGCCACACACAGTCAAACTCAAGATCTGATCGCATCATGTGTTTTGGAACAATTTGACCACCCTCCCCACAGTCCGAATTTGGCACCAAGTGATTTTCATCTGAAGAAATTCCTTGGTGGAAAATATTTCCACGATGATGAAGTTCCTAAACATGTGCAGACTTGGCTTTCGTCAGAGGCGGCATCATTCTTTGACGAACGCATACAAAAACTGGTTTCCTGTTACGATAAATACCTTAATAACGGCGGTGTGTATGTGGAGAAGTAGCGTAAGGTGTAGGGTAATAAATGATAATAAAGTATTTGGAAAATAATGTTCTGTTTTGAATTTAGAGATTGGAAAAGTAAGGTAGAGGATAGAGAGTAATGGAAAAAAATAGAGCTGTAGAGCCAAAGAAGGAATCAGTTTTACTGTATTTCTATAAATACCAGTATCTACCCATTCTAGACACAACAGTCCAAATGCAATTATTCCCTGAACATCGGGTGTTCAGATGAATGAATCGCGCAAAAATCTGGAACCATCATTCCTGTAAGATTTGGCCCACCATTTTCGTTGTTGTTTTTACGTTATTGAAAAGTCAAAGATTCATGTTCCACACCTGAATACAACTGTCTATAACATACTATACAATGGAAAACATAGGTATATTTGCCAACTACCTTATTGAACCAGTAAAACCTTCCTTCTTCAAGCAAAGCGTATTCATTTTGCGATGATTTGAAATTTAGAATGCGTAAAATGTTCAGCGCATTGTATGTGCAAGATTTTCATGTAAAATAAATGGGAATTGCGTTTCAAAAGGATCCTCGAGGACCAGGTAGTACTGATTCTTTCTGCCACACATGCTGAACTTCTTCCTGGTAACACAGATAAAGCATGTATCAAAGCAAAGAAAGAAAGAAAGGAAGGAAAAGAAAATAAACACAATACATTACACACTGACTTTTTATAATTTTGGGAAAGAAAAAATGAGAGTCTTAAAACGTGTATTTCCGGTGAAATTAGTCGTCCTCCGTGGACTAGTGGTACCGTGATAGCCTCTAGTTCCCAAGGTCGCAGGTTTCGAGCGTAAAAATCCTTAGCATGGCTTCCTTCGGAAGGAAAGTAAAGCTGGTGATCCCGTGGCGTAGATTTACTGCACGTAAAAGAACCTCAAGCCTGATAAAGAGGCTTCTGAGCAAATTTACCGGTCTTTCGCGTCCGATATAGAATGGGACGCTAAGGACCATAGTAGTTACAGAGCGTCCATAAATAAAAACTCATTTTTTTTCCGGTGAAATCTGGACGTCGAATTTTTTAGTGGAATACAATAGTTCCTCCTACCTACTCCAGGTAGGTGGCAGATAACGTAAACATGCGAAATGTATATCTTGCGGACACAGAACGCGAATAAGATAAACTATTTATGTGAGGAAATTTACTCTAAATTCATGTCGTCCATTACTAAATGTTCGCGGCCATTTACTGCCGGTCACTAGTGGTGCAATCAAATTTTAAATCCTGATGCTATGCATTTTGTTGCAGCCCAGTGCAGGGGGACCATGATCGTTATGAAGGATAGTCACACAGATAAGCTCTGGCTGGTTATAGCACTGTGAGTCGTGAATAAAAAGCAAGTACTTACTCAAAGTTTGTACTCGTGAGTATGAACACTTTCTGTGATTATATACTCAGTTCAATGAGAACATACTCGGATGAAAGTCTACTATCTCACACGAGTATATACTCATCCCCACAGCCATCTTATTCACTTAAATGTAAGTATACGAGGTGTGATCAAAAAGTTTCGGGATGGCTTCACAACAATTTTGCTATTGAGCTGTGTTTAATTCTTTCCCAAACTGCACATGCAGCTCTCCCTCCTGATAACAATGAGAGGTCACGTGACTTTCTGCGACCTTGCAGTGCAGAGTTAGCAGCTCTGAAGTGAATGCATGTTTTGCAACTGCGGCGATTTTACTGTTGCGAAGATGCTAGACTACGGAGAACAAAAGAACAAACATCAAATTTTGCTTCAAACTCGGCAACAGAAGCCCATGAAATGTTAAGAAGAGCTAATGGGGAGGAAGTACGGGGCAAAACTCTAGCATTTCAGTGGTTTTCGAAATTTAAAACTGGTGTGACCTCAATTAAGCATGCTGATGTTTCGGGATGAACATCTTCCAGCAAAACTGATGAAAATATCAATCAGATGAGGGAAATGGTATTAAATGATAGGCGTATTGCAATAAGAGAAAATTCTTATTCATTAGGACTCTCCTTTGGAAGAGTTCAAAGCATTTTAAAAGACGATTTGGCCAGAAATGGAGAACTGGTGACTGGTCCCTGCATCACGATAATGCGCATGCTCACAGAGCCCTTTCTGTCCGTCAATTTTTTTATACAAATAGGATGAATACTGTTCCCCATTCCGCCTATTCTCCAGATACGGCTCCAACGGACTTTCTTCTTTTCCCGCGACTTAAAATGCGGCTCTGAGGACACCGTTTTGAGGACATCAATGTTAACCATCGCGATTCGCAGAAGGCTCTGAACGTGCTTAAAGAAGATGACTTCCAGAGGTGCTTTCAGGAGTGGAAAGTGTATCAACTCCCAAGGAGACTTCTGCGAGGATAACAATACAGTATAGACAAATCAAAGTTTTGTGTTGTGTTTATGGCCTCATTCCGGAAACTTTTTGATCACACCTCGTATACGTATATTATCTATTCTCTTTGCCCATATACTAGCTTCACTGAGTGTGTGGTGTTGTGTTGTTTGGCATTCTGAATTAGAGGAGTAGATTTTGTTGTATTTGGTTCTGTCCCATCAAAATTGCTCATGAATTATCCTATGTTTTATAACAAGTTTCAGCAGAAATGTTAGAGAAATGTTTATTCCCTTCAAGGAATGAAAAATTAATTGAAGAAACACACACAAAAGGCATAGTTGTAAATTAAATTAGGAAAACAATAAAATGAAATAGGCAAAAGTCTATTATCAATAAATTAGGCAAAAAGAAAATATTCACGGATTTTAAAGCCATAATTATAAGGTACTGGATGCAGATTCAATTCAGACTGTTTCTAGAATCCTGGGATGTTTACACTAGTTTTCTACGAAACAGTTTTGTTATAAGTAACCTAACTCCTTAAGCAACTGAATTTTGGGGTTAGGATTTTACATAGCAAGCTTAATTAATAAATCTGACTTTCAATGATACTTCTAGGTTATGTTTTCATGAAGCAATACAGGATTTTGAAACTCCTTGAATGTTCATGGCAAAGTTAGAAAACCAGTAAACAAAATGGTTTAAGCAAAAAGAATGGAATTAGTGTGGATTGGAAAGGTGCTGGGTAAACTCATCCGACTGTTTTTAGGATCTCAGGATATTTACACTATTTAGGTATACCTGCTATAAAACAGTTTTCTTATAAAGTTATGAGCATGTATCTGGATTTTGAAGTTAACACTTTACATAGCAAGGTTAATTAATAAAGTTGACTTTCAATGTTATTTCTAGGTTATGTTTTTCTGAAACAATGCAGGATTTTGTAACTTCTTTATACCCATGGCTACTTTCGTAATTTTTCCACGAGTACTATATTATAGCTCAAAAATTGTGCCATTCTCTTAACATTTAGTTTTAAGTAAAAAAAATCAATATATACTCAGAAGTGAGTATGCATCTAACCATGATCAGCATGAGAGGAGAATGAACTCATAAAACTGAGAATATATTAGCTTTTATTCATACCAAATAAGAGTACATACTCTTGTAAGAGAGATGCCGGAGTATGTTCTACTCTGCTTCCATTACTTGAGTATGTTCTCAAAATGAAGTAGATACTCGGAAGGTTTTATTCTTAGCAAACTGAGTATTTACTTGAAAAAGTGAAGCATATACTACATACTCATTTTTATTCATATAACCCTGTAAATCAATTAGCGTGGTATGTTCAATCTGTAATCTTAAGTTACAATACAATGTAATAGAATTTAATGCTTTATCATGTAAGTGGTGAAAATCTGTAACACTTTGAAGCTACCCACAAAACCATTAAAACGCCTCCTTCGTAGTAAATCCGTATAAAGGCCTCCGTTACTGTACATTATACGGGCAAACCGTAAAAGTTGGAATTCACAAATTTTGTATAATAATTTGAGCACTAACAAAGATATCTTAATTGAACTTTAATCACTATAAGGTGTTAAAGTAAGTAAGTATTGAAAACTCACAAACTGGCCTAATGTTTGGCAATTTTGTTCATAAAATTGGGTCCCATTTGCCTGACTCCTCTAACAAGTGCCCCAAATCTTACAAGAGTTCTTCCGATCGCCGTTTGGCTTCATATCAGGTTCAGTAGCAGTAATTCGCTAGTTAATCCTCAGAGGTGATGAACTAGGGTTATTTTTATCGTCAGTTTGTGCAGAAGCTAATGAAAAATTCAAGGTCATTCTTCGAAGTGGTCTCAGAGGAAATTAGCGGAACATCCCAAACATGGACGTCGCAATATAGCCGCTGAAGGACCCACCTCTTTAAACGTGACTTCCCTCGACTATAAACATATCACACAAGCTTCGGCCTTCCTGTTACCTCACAGCAAAGCATTAAAAACATTTTACTTCTGTCAACAAACAGCTTCAAACGAGTATTAACTGGACATGTCGCATTAATGAAGACAGTGACCAGCTCTTAGAAGGCAACGTCTTGAATGTACTCGATCTTCCAGAATGCTAATTTTTCACACTTGTCTTGTAGGTGATGTATGTATAACGATTATAACGTTTATCCTACCTTGTCAAGCAGGAAAGCTGGATAGTGCGTTTTATGCAACTTATTTTATATTTAGCACCTTGGCTGCTTCACTTTTACAATTTAAAAAAAAATCTGATGTGTTACACTCACATGACTTTCTCTACTCTTGTACAAACTATTTTTACAACGCTTATTCTCCATATGCTTCATGTTAATCGAGATGTTAATCTTATTGCTAATTTTCTTGTAGATGCAAGGGGAATATGGTAGTCTTTAAGCGATAGTCAAATATTTTAAGAACTGGTTGCTATGTGGAGTATTCCATTCTCTTTGCATTACCAGGAAAAAAAAGAAATGAATAACGAATTTGAGAAAAAGTATAAATATTTTAAAATTTAAGGGAAGAACAAGCAATATCTCGGAAATGGTTCACTAAAAAAAATGCATATGACATAAATTGTGTATTTTAACGCGATCTACATTTTTTGTGTAGTAAAATTTTGTCTATCTGTTATGGTTTACCAGTTATGCAAAAGTCGTTCACAATGAAGAATACTTTTGGAGACATTCCCAGAAAATTCAAGATATACATTTTATTTCCCATGAAAGTATCTTAAGTATACGACATTTTAATCAAAATAGTTAGAGCCATTTTTGAGAAAATTAAAATTTTCGATTAAATGTTCCATGTAAAGGGTAGTCTGAGGTGGGGGAATTTTCTTGAAAACCTTCGTGTCGCATCTCTGGAAGATACTGAACCTAAATACCAAGTTTGGTGTTTATCCGACTGTTCGTTTCTGAGTTATGCTGTTCACAGACAGACACACATTCACACGGAACTGCTTCCAAAAATGCTTTTTTTGAATTCAGGGGGTCTCAAAACATATATTTCGGTGAAATCTTGGTATCGAATTTTTGGGTGGAATACAATACTTCCCCTACTTACTATACGTAGTAGAGAAAGTAAAAAATACAGATTTTCGGTATTAACCAGTTATCGAGCTTCAGATTCTCTTTACATGGGAACAGATGAATGTAGGTGCATGTTTTAATGGAAAAGAGGCATGATGCCCACATAACAATGCGTAAAATTCATATAACTTTCTCTACCAATTAGAATTTCTTTGCATATCTCTTCTACAGATGCTTATGACCCTACCCAATTCCCGTTAACCATAATGCGTATTCCAAATAGTTTTAACTAGGCAATGCTATAGTGATGCATACTTGTAGGTAAATTACTGTCAAATGTTTAAACAGTATGATAAGTTGGACATGCTAACAGTAATGTATTATAGTACGAGTTCATGAGCAATAACAAAATATTCTGAAAATGTGCTACATTCACATGGCTTTCTCTAACCTCTATCGTTTATTGGTGGGTATACAAATTACTCTTACGGAAGCTTATTTTTCTGTCTACTTCATTTTAATCGAGATAAACCTTTGCAGAAATAGTTACATTACACAGTTCGTTAGGATACGAAGGAAACAGCGATATTCAAGTTTAAGAATGGACGCTATATGCTGGCCTTAAAATTCCATACTCTTTTCATGCAACAACTGAATGTTGACAGGACTTCAATATAATAACAAAGTTGCAAACCATTGCAAAATGGCTTATGCAAAAAAAAAAAAAAAAAAAAAAAAAAAAGAAAGAAAAAAAAAAACGTTATTTGAAATAAATTGTGTATTTTAGAGAGATTACATTTTTTGTGAGGTACGTTTTCGTCTATCGCTTAACGTTTAGCAGTTATACAAGATTATATAATATTCGTTCCGAATAAAGAGGACTTCATAGGCTATTCACAGAACATTCAGGACGAACATTTTATTTGCTACACAAATATTTTAAACAACACAGCTCTGTGGTGTGGGGTTAATTGTCTGCCTCGCAATCAAGAGGTACCGAGTTCCAATCTCGGTTAGGATGAGTTATCGTATAAGAATTTTTCGGGGTTTTAGCTTATCCTGAATGATGAATATCCAGCAACTCTAAGCTCTTTAGATTCCGGGCTCATTTGAGCATCATTTCGACCATTTTATTCATCGTCCGATATAACCAAACAGGTTAAAGGACGTCAATAAAATTATGCTATTTTAATCAAAATCGTTAAGAGCTATTTTTGAGAAGCTACTACCAATGTAAAGGGTAGTTTTGGGTGGGGGGTTCTATTGAAATTTTCTTGTTGCATCCCTGGAAGTTATTGAACTTAAATACAAAGTTTGGTATTTAACCGACTTTTCCATTTTGAGTTACACTTCACAGAAACATATAGGACATTTTACTAAAAAAAATCTGATGTGTTACACTCACATGAGTTTCTCTACTCTTGTACAAACTATTTTTACAAACGCTTATTCTCCATCTACTTCATGTTAATCGAGATAAACATTTGCAGACTCTATCTTATTGTTAATTTTCTTGTAGATGTAAGGGGAATATATATTTACAAGGACAATATAGAAAAACAGTAGCCTTTAAGCACATACATATCTCTTAATAGCTGGTTGCTAGGTGCAGCACCATTCCCTTTCCCACAGATTAATACTCTTTGTATATTGAAGACAAAAAAATGAATAACGAATTCCCATTTGAGAAAAGAAGTATTGAAAAATTTAAGGAAATAACAAGCAATATCTCGAAAATGGTTCACTCAACAAAAAAATATGTATATGACATAAGTTGTGTATTTTAACGCGATCTACGTTTTTTGTGCAGTAAAATTTTGTCTATCTCTTATGGTTTACCAGTTATGGAAAAGTCGTTCACAATGAAGAATACTTTTGGAGACATTCCCAGAAAATTCAAGATATACATTTTATTTGTCATAAAAATATCTTAAACATATGATGTTTTAATCAAAATCGTTAGAGCCATTTTTGAGAAAATTCAAATTTTCGAAGAATCTTCCATGTAAAGGGTAATCTGGGGTGGGGGGATTTTCTCGAAAACCTACGTGTCGCATCCTTAGAAGATACTGAACCTAAATACCAAGTTTGGTGTTTATCCGACTGTTCGTTTCTGAGTTATGCTGTTCACAGACAGACACACACACGGACATGTTTCCAAAAATGCTTTTTTTGGATTCAGGGGATCTCAAAACATTTATTTCCGGTGAAATCTCGGTATTGAATTTTTGGGTGGAATACAATACTTCCCCTACTTACTATACGTAGTAGAGAAAGTAAAAATACCTCTTTTGGGGGAGGAATTCGAATTAAATAGAATTTTCGTGTGGAATACAATACTTCCTCTGCTGACTTATAGTAAGTAGTAAAGAAAGTAAAAGTAGTGTGGGAAAGGGTTTCAAGAAATAACAGAAAATATGGAATCCCAAAAGCTGCCTCTCGAATGACGAAAACAATCGACGAAATGCAGGAAACTTATACTATGAAAGCATGCAACCACGTTGACGCCCGAAAGACATGAACCTACTAAAAGGATAAATTACACCGGCGGTGAATTCTGGAGCGGGATATTGCTTTCTCCCACGTAAAAGCCAACGGAACGGGAAATACGATGTCAAGCAACATTACCGAGGACTTCAGTTCATCTCAAAACTGTTACCAAAAACGTTAGGAATACCAGAAAGTACTGGGAACGCAAAGATGCACATGAAACAACTGAAAACCTGAATGAAGCCTACAAGAAAACAGTTAAACAAAAGAGGATGAAGTACAATATTGTGAACTTGTACAGTTTTTAACTGCCGCTTCCTAATGTTCTCACCGTCACTTCGTTAATGTGACTGGTTCAACTTTTCACTGTCACTGTTCTAAGTTCTCACTACCACTTCGCTTTCTTCGTGACGTAGCTATTGTAATGAAATACATACGACGTAGCCACTTCTTCCAGACGATTCACTAGCTGGGGAGTCGAACACAAGACTTCTCCAATATCTCGCTGAAGCAGTACTCAATGCACGTGACAGCAATCGTGGCAACCTCGCTTGGAGAACGGCACCCGCTAACTCGTTTATCAACCGACTCACTTACGAGAGCGCTCGCTTATATCCTAGCCGCTGGAAATATCCACGGAGTTCCCCAAAGTTCAGAGGGGGTAAACATCCAGAAGAATGTGGTTATTTGAAGATAGCGCTTCGGTGTTTGCGCTGGACGAGCGCGCTACTTATCTCTGTTTACCTCACAATGTCCGGCGCCAACCTCGCATTAACCTTGAGCCATAGCCAGACGTCCAAAATAATGTACAAATGAGAAAACGACAAGTGAATTTTCTTATGGAATTTAAACTGTTTTATTAGACTTCACAGGCTATTGCCAGAAAATTCAAGATATAAATTTTATTTGTACGTGAATAGCTTTAATATATGGTATTTAAATCAAAATCCCTAGAGCCTTTTTTTGAGGAAATAACCAATTTCAAAAGATTCTTCCATATAAAAGGTAGTTTCGAATGGATTTTCATGAAAGCAAATAAATCTGTGTTACATTTACACGACTTTATCTACCCACCAATCTTTATTTTTATACATGTTCTACAAATTATTTTTACGTATTTTTTTCTAACAATTGCAGTAATGAATTTGTTACTAATTTCTTGTACGAATGAGAACGAAGGCATCAGGCTGAAGCGACAGTCAGATTTTTAAAACCCGAGTCGCTATATCCTGTCTTTGAAATTCCATAGTCTTTGTTTGCATCGCGAGAAACAAAAGCGCGGTGACTAAGCAATTAAAACCTGTACTATGCAAGTATTGTAAAACTCAAACCAATAACTATGAATATCTCGGAAATGCTTAATGCGCATTTTTTTTTTTTTTTTTTTTTTTAGAAAATAGAAACAAGTGAAAACTTTTCCATATAATGGGAATGTTGGGGGTAGGGTTTTTTTTAAAATCTTAGTTTAGCAATTTTGGTGTTTATTAAAATTTTCCTTTTAAGAGTTACGCAGTTTACTCTCTCTCTTTCTCTCTCTCTCTCTCTCTCTCTCTCTCTCACACACACATTTTTTTGGGTTGAATACTTCCTCTAATGCCACAGGCATAACTTCTATTGCACTTTCATCGCTGCAGGTTACACAGAAACAGTCTCGGCTTTGTGTTTTAAGCACTGTTTTGGGGAGTTTTAACTCGCCACAAAATATGAATTCTATTTATAGTATTTGTATCGTTATATCTCACAGACACCATTTAAACAGCACTAAAATGTCCAATGTTCTCTACCTCATGTGAGAAACCATTATTTACCATCGTTCCCAAGAGTTACTGCTATAGATAAAAACAGTGCGTTGTTTAAGAATATGCCACACATGAAACAAACTCTACAGTTATACTTCAGTGGGAATAATTTTGCCGTCAAACACAAAATAACGGTCTAAGCGGATTAATTTGAAATGTTCCGGGAAATAAAAGCATCTGTGGGGGCAGGAATGATGGTCATTATCAACGCCGAATTGCCTTTCAATTTACCTCCGCAATTACTCTTTCATGAGAGGTAATAAAAGCATTCAGCCAATGGCAATAACAGAGAAAGCTAACAAAATACGTGTTATCGTACAAATAAGATCGGCTGGATTTATTCATGCAAAATGTTTGGCTGTAAAATTCATTTAACACTGTGTATTGCATAAAACACATTTTCCCAAGCAAAAAAAAAAAAAAATAATAAATAAATAAATAAAAAAATCTCATGTTACATTCACATGTGTTTATTCAAATCATTCTTATGAAAGTTTATTTTCGTATCTACTTAATTTTAATCGAGATGGACCTTTCCGGAAAAAGCCGATCACCCATTTCGTTATAGATACAAAGGGAATAGCGACAGTCTTAATGTTTAAGAACCGAACGCTACATGCTGGCCATAAAACTTCATACTCTTTCAATACGAGAAACAGCTGAAAATCGACAGGATAAGGCACTCTGAAATGGTAAAAAATCACAAAAAAAATTGTTTTAGGCATCAATAACATCTCTATTATTTCCAGTTTCAGCAAATATATAGTTTTGGCGGTTTAAGAGGTTTTTAAAACATTCAAATACCATTTAAATGCTAGTCTGCATTCCTTTAAAGTTATCATGCAACGCCCCTTTTTACTTTCTCTACTACGTATAGTAAGTAGGGGAAGTATTGTATTCCACCCAAAAATTCGATACCGAGATTTCAACGGAAATACATGTTTTGAGACCCTCTGAATCCAAAAAAAAAGCATTTTTGAAAACATGTCCGTGTGTGTGTGTGTCTGTCTGTGAACAGCATAACTCAGAAACGAACTGTCGGATAAACACCAAACTTGGTATTTAGGTTCAGTATCTTCCAGAGATGTGACACGAAGCTTTTCAAGAAAATCCCCTTACTACAGATTACCTTTTACATGGAAGATTTTTAGAAAATTTTAATTTTCTCAAAAACGGCTCTAACGATTTTGATTAAAATATCATATGTTTAAGATATTTTCATGATAAATAAAATGTATATCTTGAATGTTCTGGGAATGTCTCCAAAAGTATTCTTCATTGTGAACGACTTTTGCATAACTGGTAAACCATAAGAGATGCACAAAATTTTACTACACAAAGAATGTAGATCGCGTTAAAATACACAATTTATGTCCTATACATTTTTTTTTGCTGAGTGAACCATTTTCGAGATATTGCTTGTTATTCCCTTAAATTTTTCAATACTTATTTTCTGAAATGGGAATTCGTTATTAATTTTTTTGTCTTGGATATGCAAAGAGTATTAATCTGTGACAAAGGGAATGGTGCTGCACCTAGCAACCAGCCATTAAGAGATATGTATGTGCTTAAAGGTTACTGTATTTCTATATTGCCCTTGTAAATATATATTCCCCTTACATCTACAAGAAACTTAGCAATAAGATAGAGTCTGCAAATGTTTATCTCGATTAACATGAAGTAGATGGAGAATAAGCGTTTGTAAAAATAGTTTGTACAAGAACAGAGAAAGTCATGTGAGTGTAACACATCAGATGTTTTAGACTATTTTTGTATCTTTGAGCAACGAATGGCTATATCATGCCCAGCAAGCAGTTCAGTAATTAACAAAAGAGGCCAGGACCAAGAGAAGACAATCAGAAAAACTGAAGCAATCCAGGAAAGAAGGTGCAGATGATTATGACCCTGGAATGTACTGAAGTGTGTCCGAATTGTAATGTTCAAACTTTAAATTCAGTTTTTTCAAAACAATATTTTTGGATACTTATGCACCTTCTTTTCAGAAAGTATAAGAGGTAGAGAGCTGAAGTTTTCAGTATATATGTACAACACATAGTTAAACTTTCTAAACCATAATCACAATTTTATAATGTATATTAGTGATATTAAGAAATCAACAACATTGCAAAATTTTCACATTTTTACTTTTTTGACTTTGCAAATAATGTTTTTCTTTTTTCAATTTCTAGTGAACTGATATACATAACTAAATAACTGAGGTTCAGAAAATATCTGATTATACTAAGAACAAGCATGCAAAAGTGTGATTCTGTATTGCAAGTAGTATCAGAGAAAAAGGTACAGGAATTCACATGTTTTAAGAGTAAATTTTATTATTTTTCTGCTGAATGAAATAATATTTTTACGGACTCAACTACATAAGCTAATAATGCAAACAACCACTTGAAATAATTGTCATGATTTCTAGAATAATTCATAAAAATTTCAGGAAAAACCATTAAGAAGTTTAAGAGCAGTGGTAATTTAACAAACTTAAGGTTTAATTTCCATGTGTTCAGACTACCTTGTCCCCTTAAAGGATGACAAAGTATTGAACAATTCATAGTTTAGAGCCAGCTGTCTCCATGGCTTTACTTTATAACAGTAAGCATTATTACCAAACTAACAAAATTAACTAAACCAGTGCTGTCATCAATAGAATAAAATTGATTCCATGTTTAAAACATATTGAACAGAGATTTCAAACTCTAATGCGTAAAGTTTATCGCTTAACGTTTTCCAGTTATATATTATACAAAATTCCTTGCGAATGAAGAGGACTTCACAGGCTATTCTAGAACATTCAAGATATACATTTCATTTGTTATATAAATATCTTTAATATATGGTATTTTAAACAAAATATTGAGCCGTTTTTATGAAAATCAAAAATTTTGAAAAGTGTTCCATGTAAAAGGTGTGAGGATTTTCTTGAAAATATTCGTGTCGGATCTTTGGAAGGTACTAAACCTAAATACCACACACGCACGCGCGCGGACCTTTTTCTTTTTCTTTTTTTTTCATTCAGGGAGCCACAAAACATATATTTCCGGTTAAATCTCGGTACCGAATTTTTGGGCCGAATACGATACTTTTTCTACCTACTAGGTACGTGGTAAAGAAAGTAAAAATGTTTTTTTTTGGGGGGGGGGTGGGGATCGGGAGTCTCAAAACACATATTTCCGCAGAAATCTCGATATCAAATTTTTGGGTGGAATACAATACCTCCCCTACTTACTATCCGTAGAAGAGAAATTAAAAAGTCTCATCTATAACATTCACATGACACTCTAGCCAATATAATTCACCTTTTTGTATACCGTATACAAACTATTCTTGCACAAGATTATTTCTTTCTCTACTGTAAGTAGAAGAAGCTTCGCATTCCACTCAAAAATTCGATACCACCAAGATTTCACCGTAAATACATATTTTCAGGTCCCACGAATAACATTTACTTTAGAAAAACGTCCGTCCGCGCGCGTGCGTTTGAACATAACTCAAAAACGAAAATTCCGTTAAATACCAAACTTGGTATTTAAGTTCAGTCTATCAAGGATGCGACACGACGAATTCCAAACAAATTCTCCCAATCCAAACTACCTTTACATGAAAAAATGATCGTGATTTTGTATTTTCTCAAAAATGACTAATGAATTTGGTTAAAATACCATATGTGTAAGCTATTCGCATGACAAATAGCATATATATCTTGAATTTTATGCGAATGGTCTGTGATGTTCTTCATTCCGAATAACTTTTGTATATTTGGTAAACCGCAGGAGATAGACAAAATCTTATTGCACAAAAAATTGCAGACCTCGTTAAAATCACACAATTCATGTCAAATAAAAATATTTGTAGCGTTAGCTATTTCCTATATATTCTTTGTTATAGGTTTGAATTTTCAAATGCTAAGAGTAAGTTGCTGTTCGTTTTTTCTCGCAGTCATGCATGGAGCATGGAATTTCAAAGCCACCACGCTTTTTAAAACTTCTGACCATCGCTTTAAGCTGCTGTATCCTTCTTATATCTACAACGAAATGTGTAATCAAAGTTTATCTCGATTAACAAGAAGTAGATATAAGAATAGTTTCTAGAAGAATACGCAGAGAAAGTCATGTGAATGCAACACATTAGATTTGTTTTCTATTTACACTTCATTGCACGTACAAAGTCAGTACGAGAAGGTGAAGTCATATTTAAACGATGGTGTCCAAAACCTTATACTCTGTCCACATACTGCGAGAAAAATTCTGGCAAAGTATTGCGAAATTGGAAGAATAACAACGTACACATATCTCCGAAATGGCTGATGCCACAAAAACTTATTTGGAACTTGATCATAGATAATACTCTTCCAGTGTCTTATGGAATATACAGCAGTATTTCGCTCAAAACTGTCATTGGGAAAAACAATACATATACAGCGCTAGCGCATTTCTCTCTTTCATCGTCTCCGTTCCAAAATGTTCCAAAATTAATGCTGCTTAGCCTTGAAATTATTCGCCGCAAGAAACTAAAACACGTGTACCACCACCCAGAATGATGAAACAATAGATGCTTAGCTGACCAGCCCAACAGCACTTCATTCCTGCACGTAAAACCGCTTTACAATGCAGTGTAGTTAATTAATTCTTCGGAAGCAGTCTACCCGAGGAATTTCCGTCTTTCGTTTCGTCGACATGACAATGGGACACAGTTGGGCTTCACACATGCCACACCAATTACGGAAATTAAAATTGCATCTCATTGGAAAGTTACCTTCCTCACTGGAGGTTACAAAAAACACTGAGATTGCCAAACATAACCCGTAGCTAAAAGTTGTTCAAAATTAAAAAGTCCAGAAAGTAATTGGAACTTTAGCTTCAATTACATACAGTATAACCTTTGCTCTGAGTCCTTTATAGCTTCAACACGTGATCATTTAAATGTCCAAAAGCACACGGCCTAATGACCTGTAGGTATTTACTTTCAATGTCTTTTACTCCACTTTGATTTTTCTTACACTTTTGGGCATTAAAAAAAATGTGTCCATACGATATAATCCGTAATCAATGTTGCTCAAATTTTCAGCAGAAAGTCTGAGAGAATGAACTTAAAAAAATCTGATGTATTACACTCACATGACTTTCTCTACTCTTGTACTAACTATTTATACAAACCCTTATTCTCCATCTACTTCATGTTAATCGAGATAAACATTTGCAGAGTCTATCTTATTGCTAAGTTTCTTCTAGATGGAAGGGGAATATATATTTACAAGGGCAATATAGAAATACAGTAGCCTATAAGCACATACATATCTCTTAATAGCTGGTTGCTAGGTGCAGCACCATTCCCTTTCCCACAGATTAATACTCTTTGCATATACAAGACAAAAAAATGAATAACGAATTCCCATTTGAGAATATTATTGAAAACTTTAAGGGAATAACAAGTAATATCTCGAAAATGGTTCACTCAACAAAAAAAATGTATATGACATAAATTGTGTATTTTAACGCGATCTACATTTTTTGTGTAGTAAAATTTTGTCTATCTCATATGGTTTACCAGTTATGCAAAAGTCGTTCACAATGAAGAATACTTTTGGAGACATTCCCAGGAAATTCAAGATATACATTTTTTTTGTCATAAAAATATCTTAAACATATGATATTTTAATCAAAATCGTTAGAGCCATTTTGGAGAAAATTCAAATTTTCGAAGAATCTTCCATGTAAAGGGTAATCTGGGGTGGGGGGATTTTCTCGAAAACCTTCGTGTCGCATCCTTAGAAGATACTGAACCTAAATACCAAGTTTGGTGTTTATCCGACTGTTCGTTTCTGAGTTATGCTGTTCACAGACACACACACAGACACATACAGGGACATGTTTCCAAAAATGCTTTTTTTGGATTCAGGGGGTCTCAAAACATGTATTTCCGGTGAAATCTCGGTATCGAATTTTTGGGTGGAATACAATACTTCCCCTACTTACTATACGTAGTAGAGAAAGTAAAAACTGGTCTTTTTTGCTACACTTTTAAATTGCTCAGTTATGATACATTTAATTCAAGCATTGAGGATAAATTGTTATAAAAATTATACTTAAACATTTAAAATAAAATTTTGAAACAACACAAAGAGTGAAAACATTTCTGTTCGCCAGTTTTTATGTATTAGTATTTAAATAATGTGGGAGAATTTAATTTTTTATTTAACGTTACTATTTTTGCATCGTGTACAAAACCCGATTAGTTAGTACACTTTTTTTTTCTCAAAAACTTTAAGTTTTAGAACACCTATGTATTTTTCAAAACATTTTCTTCAACAATCAGTCAGACGTGAGCTCTGAAACCTTCAAATTGGGAGCGCTGTATAATATACATGAGTAACAACAGCCTTTTTATGTTGTTCCTAATTGTACCCATTCCATGCACTAGGTTTTATTGTTTCTTTTGTAAGCACAGAAATATATATAATTCCAGCAATACAGCAATTTCCGCGTCACTACTTCCGCATTTGTGTGTTCTTTTTACTGGTTAATAAATGTTAGTACCGTACTTCACATCGGCTGCGACAAAAGATGTTACAAAAGAATTTCATTAAGAAACATTCCCAACAAATGCTAGACACATTTCTGTTTTACGAGTACAATGCAGTTTTCATGGCATGTTCAAACTTCTTATAAAGTGGATTGTGGTGATACTGCAAAGCTCAATGTTGTGCACTATGGAACGAATTATTTCTATCCTGAGGATTCGACGGAGACATGAGTTATAACACCCGCATTCATCAGTAGAAACATAATTATGAAGGAGAAAAAACTCCAAAAAAGAGCAGAGAATAGAAGGGCAGGGCAGAACAGAACAGAGAAGAGAACCGAAGCTCCCCTGCCCCAGGGAAAGACGTTGATGACTTTCCCGTGGAAATGAAAAACCGTGGCCCTGATAAAGAAGCTGTCTTTATCTGGGTCAGCCTTTCACTTGTCATGAAAAAGCCACAACAATGTGACAAGCATCTTTTCCTTTTCCTAATCATCACTTTCTCATGTCGAATGTTTCCACGTGTTCGCCTTAAACATGATACAGATCCAACTAGTGTTCGTGACTCCGGAATCCCCAGAGAAGTATTGCGAATATGGGGAACAGGGCACAACTTGGTTGCTAGGGAAACTGCTCAAGTGGCGTTCCTACAGAAACCTCAACATCGATCTATTTACACTCCTGTTCATTTCGCACGTTACCTCTGTGGATTCACTGGTTCCAGAAACATTTATCTACAACAGGCTGTCCTCATGAGCGGCTATTCCCTATCCCAAGCAGGTTTTGCCCCTTCACAAAGCTCGGTAGTAAGGTTCTCTGTCAGAGAACGGTTTTCGTTTCACTTATTATCAAACGCCAGCATATTTTGAACGTATTTCACTATGCCGGGTGAGTCACCTAAAATTTGCACCGCAAAATATCTCCGAAACAAAAAATACGATTTAAAAAATCTGATGTGTTACACTCACATGACTTTCTCTACTCTTGTACAAACTATTTTTACAAACGCTTATTCTCCATATGCTTCGTGTTAATCGAGATAAACATTTGCAGAGTCTATCTTATTGCTAATTTTCTTGTAGATGTAAGGGGGATATATATTTACAAGGGCAATATAGAAAAACAGTAGCCTTTAAGCACATACATATCTCTTAATAACTGGTTGCTAGGTGCAGCACCATTCCCTTTGACACAGATTAATACTCTTTGCATATCCAAGACAAAAAAATGAATAACGAATTCCCATTTGAGAAAATAAGTATTGAAAATTTTAAGGGAATAACAAGTAATATCTCGAAAATGGTTCACTCAACAAAAAAAATGTATGACATAAATTGTGTATTTTAACGCGATCTACATTTTTTGTGTAGTAAAATTTTGTCTATATCTTATGGTTTACCAGTTATGCAAAAGTCGTTCACAATAAAGAATACTTTTGGAGACATTCCCAGGAAATTCGAGATATACATTTTATTTGTCATAAAAATATCTTAAACATATGATATTTTAATCAAAATCGTTAGAGCCATTTTTGAGAAAATTAAAATTTTCGAAAAATCTTCCATGTAAAGGGTACTCTGGGGTGGGGGGATTTTCTTGAAAATCTTCGTGTCGCTTCCTTGAAAAATACTAGGTTCAAATACCAAGTTTGGTATTTATCCGACTTTTCGTTTTTGAGTTATGCTGTTCAGACACAGACACACACACACACACACACACACACACACACACGCGCGCGCGCGCGCGCGCGCACGGACATGTTTCCAAAACTGCTTTATTTGGATTTAGAATACATCAAAACATGTATTTCCGGTGAAATCTCAGTATAGAATTTTTGGGTGGAATGCAATAAGTTCCCTACTTACTATGCGTAGTATAGAAAGTAAAAATTGAAGCCACATATTTGAGATTTATTTTTTCCCAAACTAGTGGATAATTAAAAATTAATCTCTACAATCTATTAATGTGCTAATCAAAAGTTTGTTTATAAAACGTTAAAAAAATCTGAAGTGTTACCTCACATGACTTTCTCTACTCTTGTACAAACTATTTTTACAAACGCTTATTCTCCATATGCTTCATGTTAATCGAGATGTTAATCTTATTGCTAATTTTCCTGTAGATGCAAGAGGAATTGGTAGGCTTTAAGCGATAGTCAAATATTTTAAGAGCTGGTTGCTATGTGGAGTATTCCATTCTCTTTGCATTACCAGGACAAAAAAATGAATAACAAATTTGAGAAAAAGCATAAGTATTGGAAAATTTAAGGGAATAACAAGCAATATCTCGAAAATGGTTCACCCCCCCCCCAAAAAGAAAAAATGCATAGGACATAAATTGTGTATTTTAACGCGATCTACATTTTTTGTGTAGTACAATTTTGTCTATTTCTTATGGTTTTCCAGTTATGCAAAAGTCGTTCAGAACGAAGAACACTTTTGGAGACATTCCCAGAAAATTCGAGATATACATTTTATTTGTCATATAAATATCTTAAACATATGATATTTTAATCAAAATCGTTAGCCATTTTTGAGAAAATTAAAATTTTCGAAAATGTTCCATGTAAAGGGTAATCTGGGGTGGAGGGTTTTTCTTGAAAACCTTCGTGTCGCATCTCTGGAATATACTGAACCTAAATACCAAGTTTGGTGTTTATCCGACTGTTCGTTTCTGAGTTATGCTGTTCACAGACACACACGGAGTTGTTTCCAACAGTGCTTTTTTTATTCAGGGGGTCTCAAAACATGTATTTCCGGTGAAATCTCGGTATCGAATTTTTGGGTGGAATAAAATACTTCCCCTACTTACTATATGTAGTAGAGAAAGTAAAAATTGCAACTTGTAGGGCAATTTTTCAGAACAGTAACAAATATAATAAACAATGAATATTTGGGAGACTAACTTAAAATACGCAGGGGATTGCTGCATTAAAATTTCAAATGAATGGAACTGAAATTGTGGATTTTAGAAATTTTACACATGGCTATCCTTAAGGTCATTCAAAAACGTAAGCAACTAATATGGCTTTCAACATACACTTATGCATTTTTTTAATGGAAACTCCGTATTATTATTGACACAACTGATGGCAAAAAAACCATTAAGAATCGCGTTTGTTGAATCGCAATAGGCTAATTAAACCCCAGAAATTGCAAGTTGACGGCTCATTACTATTCATTCCCAACCATTTCTTAAGTTCGTGTGGTAACCCATGTTTGCTGAGACCCCTCCCCCCCCTCTTATAATCGCGTACTTTCAACCGTTTCAATTTGCCGTTATATATTAATCCTGTATAGAATGCACTATCAGCATTAATTTACATAATCTTGCAATGACTCTCTCGTCACGTTATTACAGCAGTCAAGCAATTTACCTGTTCTCAGGGAGGCCTGAACTGATGTAGCTACCTATACGGGGCGTTTTTATCACTCCGATTATAGATGGAACCTCTGGTTGTTTTTCCATTCACGCTAGAAAATGTATGTCAAAGGCAAGAGAGTGAAGATGGGAGCTATAAATGTTTCTATATTTTTACTTTCTCCACTGCTTACCTACAGTAAGTAGAGGCATTGAATTCCACCCAAAAATTTGATACTGAGCTTTCACCGAAAACACATTTACGATTTGATACTCCCTGAATCCAAAAATAGCACTTCTAGAAAAAGATCCGTAGGTATATGTGTCTTATAACAGAATAACTCAAAGTTGAAAAGACGATTGAATACCAAATTCGGTATTTAAGGTCAGCATCTTCCAAGGTTGAGCCATGAACATTTTCAAGAAAATCCCCCACCCCAAACAACTTATGTTATTTTTTATTTTCTCAAAAATGGCTCTAACGATTTTGATAAAAATACTGTATGTTTATGATATTTGCATGACAAAAGCACGTCTTCAATTTTCTGGGAATAGGCAGTGAAGCCCTCTTTATTCAGAATGACTTTTGTATAACTACACTGCCGTTTGTCAAAAATTACAACACCGAAATGGAAACGCATAAATTCAATGAATTTAATACCACAGGTTAGGTACATGACAAGTAACAAATGATAAATTTTTCTATTGGTGTGGCCTCCATGCGCTGCAATTAGAGCTGCTATACCCCGTGGCATTGAATCAAAAAGGTTCGGAATAAGTTCCTGAGGGATTTCCCTCCACGCAGTTTGTATTCGAGCCCACAAATCCGTGACACTGGTTACTGGAGGACCGTGACGCACCAGGTGCCAACCAACCATATCCCAGACATGCTCGATGTCTGGCGAACGTGCAGGCCAGGGAAGCAATGGTACCCGTCGCTCTTCGAAGAAGGCTTGTACATTCCTCGCAATATGTGGCCGGACATTGTCCTGTTGAAATGTGGCCTGTGGAGATGCCTGAAGCAGGGGGAGTACCTCAGGCTCTACAACCACCGTTAGGTACCGGTTGCTGTTCAAAGCACCCTCAATTCGTAGGAGCCGAGATCGGTTGTCGTAACCAATGGCACCCCAAACCATCACGCCTGGTGTTTGTTCGCTATGCCGCTCAACCATGCAGCCCTCCAGGTTGCGCTCACCACGGTACCGCCGGACACGTATGTGACCATCACTGTAGGACACGTTGAAGCGGGGACTCGTCCGGAAAGACTACATTTTGCCACTCAGCACCCCAGTGACGGTGTTCACGTGCCCATTGCAGTCGAGGAGCTTATGGTTTCTGGACAATGGAAGCCGTATTCTTGCAAAGAGAACAGAATTTCAAAACTATCACATAGCTATCGGCTTTGAAAAGATTTGACTATAGCTTTTAATTCATTATATTCTTCTTATGCCTACAACGAAATGAATGAGTAAGGGAAGTTTATGTGTATTAAGAAGTGATACAAGAGTAAGCTTTGGTAAGAATAGTTTGTAGATGAGTGATTAGAAGTAGGGTGGTATTAATAAAAGCGAGCCGTGACTATGAGCTATGGCTTGTAGCAAAACCGAGTCGTCGGTAGCAGCGAGTCGGGAGTCACAGATTTGGTATTAATAAAACCTTCCCCTCCGTGTTGAGCCTTGGCTCTATGATTGCGAGTCTCTGACTCGTGTTTCCCCTCTTCCTGATTGCAAATGCATTATTGTCGAGCGGCAGTAAACATTCGATTCAGTTTAGGTATTTTTGTGGCAGTATATCCATCAGAAATGAACTGAAGAAAGCAATCGGTTTGCATCTTGTTTTGTGAACTTATTAGCCAGCCACAAAGAGATAATGAGCAAATCTCAGCTGCCTGAGGACAAGCCGAAACGGCTTCTGCTATGACCGAAGTGCAGCGAAAACTAAAAGAGAATCTAAATCAGAAGACCGGGTAACGAAGAAAATAAGAAAAGTGAAAAATCGCCTAAAAGTGAAGACTGATATGCGACGGACAGGCAACAAGCCCATAGTCCTGAAAAACTGGGAAAACATGTTTTTAGACTTTATTCAAGGGGAATCAAATCCATCTATACTTTCGTTAAGAATACTAAGGACGACTTTCGATTATTCTCCAGTTTATTGATGCTACTAGTAAAGCTCTGTTTTATGAAATAATTCAAGGTTACAAAACTTTTTGCAGTTTTTGAGAGGTTGCAATAACGTAAAATAACGCTGTCATTCAAATTTAGCAGTGGTTTCTGGAAATTTTATCCAGTTTCTCGATTTTTGTTTAATGCGAGAAGAAACTTCCCAAAATATATTTAAACTGTACCTTGTGAAACACATAAGTCCTCTGGAATCCGGGGTCCCCAATGCAGCGTAGAAATATTCTCATTTTTCCATCTCCAGTAAGGGCCTTTTCCTCTTGTCTCCACAGTTTCCGGACGGAAATGCCGGGCGAGCCACCTCACGTTTTCTTTCTCAAACCTATTAAGTTGTTTATAATTGTAGTCTTCAGAATCCCGGCGCGTTTTATAGCATTTTTCTTTGCTCAGGTTGACGTTCACTTGCAACTGAGCCATCGCCTTCAAGTTTGAGACAGCTACTGAGGTGGCTTAAGAAATCGTAAGCCATGGCTCTTAAAGTGAAGTCACAGCTCCGTTTTATTAATACCACGGCTAGAGCCATGACTCGCTAGAAGGAAGAGTTGAGTCGTAGAAAAGTCGAAGGTTACGCTAAGCTTGAGTCGTTGCGTTTTATTAATACCGAAGTGAGTCATGACCCAGAAATTGCGAGTTTTAAGTCATGGCTCGCTTTTATTAATACCACCCAATGTGAGTGCACGGTGAGGCAGTATTTTATATCACAACACTGTGAATACCAGAGTGATTGTAGTGTAAATCAACATTATTGTATAACAATGATTTGAGATGTTTATTAATCATAAGCATTGTTAGGAAATAAGTTTACACGGTCTCACTGAAACTGACAATAGGAGCGGATAACAATGAAACGAGGGGGTGAGTTGTTTATCAATTAGAAGAGACAAACAAATGACGTCAGAGCAGCGCGTTTTTCTTTAGAAATGGAGGGAATATCTTCCCTAGAGCATATGTGTTCGTAATTTTGATTGGATATAAAAATAGACGCTAATGTTGGCGCGCTTTGTTAACCAATAGCAGCTCTGTTATAATGTTTAGGCATATCGGGGTGAGGGAGTATAAAAAGCTAAAGCCAGAGACAAGCATTGCTCAGTTCAGCAGAATCATTCACGGGTTACACGTCGCGCAATTCTACACAATCTCTCGCGTCGTAAAGCTAGTTATAAAATGTGAAATACGCGAATTAATAACGTGCGGCAAATAAGTGATTATAGTTACATTCGAAAAGAGTTTCAGTCGGGCGTGTATCAAAAGTAAATCTGTGAAATTAGTGAAGTGTGACGGCAATAAAAGTGTAAAAACAAATTCTTTTATTAGGGTTATCTTTTAGTAACAACTCCTTTCCGTTTACACACCCTGTTTAAGAGATTTGCTCGACTGGGTAATAATAGCTAGCCGGAGGACAAAAAACTCAAAATTTAAAATAGATAAAACAATAACAGGCGCTCAGCAGATAAGATAACACGAAGTAACCGCGAAAACGGCTAACATTTTCCTATATTATTTCTTATCCTACAGAACTTTTGTTATTTTAATTTTCTGATTAGCAATTATCTACATTTGCACGAAATTGCCCTTACTGAAGAAGTATCTGCTTTCATTCGTCCAGAATGCATCAACTCTGTTTTACAAGAAGAATATGTCGTAAAGCACGTAATGATCGGCCAATGAGTAATACTGTAAAGCACTGCCACTACACAGACAGCAAGGCTTTAATGTATATGAGATACATAAAATCATAAAAACAGAACAATAACTTGCAGTAACGGTTCACGAAGAACGGTTCCATTCCAAGCAAGGACTTGGGTAGGAGAGCACTGCCCACGTTCACAGAGCTACCTGCCATACTTGGTGCTACGAACTTCCCTCTTAAGGAAACCTAGCTTCCAATTTTGAAAATAACTTTGCAGGGGAAGGAAAGGTAAAGTGGAAATGTTAAGAGAAATAATTTTTAACTTTAACATAAAAATTCAAATTGAAAAATCTGATGTGTTACATTCGCATGACTTTCTCTACTTTCTATCGGTTATTAGTGGGTATACAAACTATCCTTACTCAAGCTTATTACTTTCTCTACTACGTATAGTAAGTAGGGGAAGTATTGTATTCCACCCAAAAATTCGATACCGAGATTTCACCGGAAATACATGTTTTGAGACCTCCTGAATCCAAAAAAAAAAGCATTTTTGGAAACATGTCCGTGTGTGTATCTGTGAACAGCATAACTCAAAAACGAACAGTCGGATAAACACCAAACTTGCTATTTAGGTTCAGTACCTTCCAGAGATGCGACACGAAGGCTTTCAAGAAAATCCCCCAACCCCAGATTACCCTTTACATGGCAAATTTTTCGAAAATTTCAATTTTCTCAAAAATGGCTCTAACGAATTTGAATAAAATACCACAAGTTTAAGACATTTTTATGGCAAAGGAATTGTATATCTCGAATTTTCTGGGAATGTCTCCAAAAGTATTCTTCATTGTGAACGACTTTTGCATAACTGGTAAACCATGAGATAGACAAAAGTTTACTACACAAAAAAATGCAGATCGCCTTAAAATACACAATTTATGTCATATACATTTTGTTGTTGTTGAGTGAACCATTTTCGAGATATTGCTTGCTATTCCCTTAAATTTTCCAATACTTATACTTTTCCTCAAATGGGAATTCGTTATTCATTTTTTTTGTCCTGGTAATGCAAAGAGAATGGAATGCGCCACATAGCAACCAGCGCTTAAAATATTTGACTATCGCTTAAAGCCTACCAATTCCCCTTGCATCTACAAGAAAATTAGCAATAAGATTAACATGAAGTATATGGAGAATAAGCGTATTTAGTTTGTACAAGAGTAGAGAAAGTCATGTGAGTGTAACATATCAGCTTTTTTTCTTTCTTTTTGTTAACTCGTTCAGTTCTTAGATTTTTATGCATAACACGATGTAATCTAACAAAATATAACATTTCATCCATTTGTGGGGTTTAAATTAAAAATGTTAGTCAATCCTAAGTCTGTAGAATGGGAAGGGAAATGTTGTTTGTGCCAGAAATTGAAAATACTTCAGAGACGCAACCGACGTATTAACCAAGAAGTGCAGCGACGCAACTGAAGTATGAAAAAAAATCCAGAGACGCAACTGACGTACAAAACTGACCGCGGGACGCAATCACAGCTCACCGCAATTATAGCACCACAAACGTATCCTCCTTGTCCCATATTATTATTCTTATCGCACATTTCACCAAGCTGTGCGACTTCATCACAGTAGACTATGAACATTAAGCTGTTTCCCAAATCAAAGCCTTCGATATGACCATACAGTTAAAGAGGGCTATACAAATGAAACAAAAAGATGCGTATAATCGATATTCACATATACCCATGTTTCACTTGGCTGGTGCTAAACGTGCACAGGTTGTGACGGCTTGTGTGTTATCTTCCCCCGCGATTCCTCAAGCACTTCCGAGATGTGACGGAGAGAATTAGTAGCGGAAGTCGATGTGTAAGGTGTGGGAGTCTAAACAACGTGTATATAAATAGAGTAGACAGTCTGTCTGCCATCCAACTTTTTAGACGTACTGTTGCAGACAATCCCTTAGTAATCCGCTCCAGATTTTCGAGAAGTGCTTTCTCTACCGTTTACCCACGACAGAGCATCCGATCTAAGCAGCCGATATAGAGATTTCATCTGAAACAGATGCTCCTGAACACCCCGCAAAAAAACTAATGAACAGCACATGGGTATACATAAATAGCTAAAAAACAATGTGGAAATTCGATTAAATACCTTCTTCTTTAACGGATTCCATACTCTTTGTAGGACTTACATCCCCAAAGACTTACAAGCCAATGCTTGAGTCAAGCCTGTCGAGGAGCAAGCAGGCTGGGTGATTAGCGAAGAAAGAAATGAAATGTGGTGATGAAAGGGGTCATATGAAAATTCGCAGATCAAATTATCCAACCCAGCATTCGCCTAGCGACAGAGGAAAACCGCGAGAAAACCTTCGGTCAGATTGGTTCAAACCCTGACTTCCTCAATGCAGGCCCAGACGTTACCACCTGAGCCAACCCGATAGATCGGATTAAATACCAAAGTTCACTGTTGTAAGGCACCTATTTAGGATGCAGGGGAAAATCTTTAGGGAATTTCTCCACCTTAAAGAATCCTTTATACGGGAAGAAGTTTTATTTTATTTTCCGCTTCAAGAAGGACTAACAATTTTTATTGGTGCATCGTGTTTGAAATGCCAGCAACACAAAATGTGTATCATAAATGTTCTGCAAATAGTATTTGAAATTCTCTCATTTATATAATTTGTATAATCGGGAAAGCATTTGAGGTAGACAATAACTCACTGGGATAAAAAGTCTAAACTCATTAAAATGTACAATTTGTGTCCAAATAACCTTTTTCGTAGCGTGTCCAATTTCCAAAGCATTTGTTATATGTTTAAGTTTGCCAGTTTGAAGTTTGGTGCGCTGTAACATGTCCAAAATGTGACTTCCGCCAACCACCCCTTGCATGAGCTCGTTACAAAAAACATCCCCGTCGTGATATACACATCCGAATGCTGTTTCGCTTGTTGGTATCCAAGTTGGCTTAACGTAGGTTCGCTGAATACCGCGTCATAATGTAGCTGGGTGCCATATACCGCACGTCCCGTCATGAGCTTCTTTGCGTCAGCTGCTTTGCTTATGTTCAAAATATTTATTGTGACTAAACTTCCTGAAACTGAGACCCATAAAACTTTCCCTCGTCCAAACATTAATTTTGCCATGACATGAAATTTAGAATGCGCGAAACGTTCAGTGCAGTAAACGTACAAAATTTACATATAAAATCCTTTTATACGAACCCTTGAAGACGTGCTAGTACTTCGTCATATATGCTGAAATTTTCCCTGATATCACAAACAGGTATTAAAGCAAAGAACACCAATCCCTTAGCTATGTAGAGATTTCTTCTTCTTCTTCTTCTACTTCAAGCTATGGGGTTTTAAGCCTATTGCGATCGTGGAGGGGGGGGCAGCTGGAGTGGCGTAACTACCTGCAACCCCCTAAAGATGGATCTTGAGCGGGTATCGGACGCGTTGGCGGGTTGTGGATTGCCCGGACTTGCACGGTGGTTTTTGCCTCTGAATAATGAATAGGAAACGTGAACCAACTTCCCAAACCCAAGGTGTTATGCATTTCTGTGCTGAAGGGGTGCATGGCACATGGGAGATGTGTCGCTAACAGAGCCTCTGGGATACCAGGCGACCTCCCAGAGTATTCAGCCTTGCCCCAGTATAGGGGACTCTGCCGGGGTCGATGTCTTTCCTCCATAATCATAGGACTTAAATGGACACGGTAAAATAAAACCCTGAAACTGTTCAAGAATCTCTAGAAGACTTAACAGCACAAAACATCTCTGAACAATCTGTAGAGATCTGGCTGCAGGCATTGCAAAAAAGATACTACAGGCCAAGAAACTTTGTGAGGGAGCAGGGTTGAAAGCAGTAGAGTCCAAGGCTCTCCCAAAAAGGCCTAAGGTGCTACTCTGGATACCCGATACTTCTGGGATAACTATAGTTGTCAAAAGGCCCGGAAAACAACACCCCGAACTAAAAACAGAAGAATGGCTGATTATGAGTAGGAAGGTGGCCGAAAAAGGGCAAACATTGGCCTTCTCGATTGTTTTCCAATCGTACAAGGCACTTCAGAAAGGTAACTTTAAGGCCTTCTGGGGACTTGAAGAGTATATTTTAAATCCCTGTAGGACAAGGACTCAGGTAATGTAGATACTGCAGGTAAATCTTCAACACAGTACAGCAGCACCTGCTGCCTTTCGTGTGAAGAAGACCTGTGATGTGGCACTCATCTATGAACCTTGGCGTTACAAAGAGTAAATTAAAGGTCTTAAGGAGGTTGGCGGTAAATTAATTTATAATAGAACCGACAAGACTTCACGAACCCGCATCTTAGTTAAAATGACTTTAATATACCGTCACTAACGAATCTCTGTTCCAGGGACTATACGACAGAGTAAAATCAATGGGGGAAGGTTGACCGACGGAGTTCATACTCGGATCGGTCTACCTCCAATATGATCATGTCATGTTACCTCCTACGAGGGAATTAGAACAGCTGGCAACTGCTGTGATGCTAGCTCTCATCACATTACGTTGGGGGACTGCGGATACAAATGAAAGAGGTGAGTGTCTTTGTAATTTTATTATATCAAGTAATCTTGAGATGCTGAATGTGGGTAACAGACCTATCTTTTTTTTAAAGAAGGCAGGAAGTTATCGACATAACTTTAGCAACCAAATATGTGGGAAAGCTTATTAAAAATTGGCATGTATCCAAGGATAAAAGTTATTCACACCACAAATATGTCCAATTTGAAGTAAAGATGTACTTCTACGCAAATCAAAACTTATCGGAATCCGAGCACAACATGAAAGACCTAGTCAGTAATCTAAGTAAGATGGACGTGAAGATTGTGAAGATTTAGAAATTGCTGTAGAGGATTTGCAGGATGCAATAATCTCAGCATTTAATAATAAATGTCCTCTGAAAAAAAAAAAAAAAAAAAAAGACAAGCCAACAGGATTATGCTCTGGTGGAACAAGACCTAGCAAGTAAAAGGAACAAAATTAGCAGATTGTTTAACTTTGCAAAACGAACCAAACAATTGTTCAGATTACTGACAGAATACAATGAAGCCTTGGGGAACGCTAAGGAGAACTTCTGGAGGAAGTACTGTGAAGCGATAGAAACGCTTGTGTAATGCAGCTACTCCTGCAAATGTTTATTTAGATTAAAATAAAGTGTATAAAAAATAAGCTTTACTAATAATAGAGTGTATACCCACTAATAAACGACAGAGGGTAGAGAGAGTCATATGAATGGATCACATCAGATTTTTAATTATACTGCTGATACGACACGCCGCGCAGAGGCAGTCCCTTTTTACTTTCTCTACTACGTATAGTAAGTAGGGGAAGTATTGTATTCCACTCAAAAATTCGATACCGAGATTTCACCGGAAATACATGTTTTGAGATCCCCTGAATCCAAAAAAAAATCCTTTTTGGAAACATGTCCGTGTGTGTCTGTGAACAGCATAACTCAGAAACGAACAGTCAGATAAACACCAAACTTAGTATTTAGGTTCAGTATCTTCCAGAGATGCGACACGAAGGTTTTCATGAAAATTCGCCACCCCAGATTACCCTTTAAATGGAACATTTTTCGAAAACTTTAATTTTCTCAAAAATGGCTCTAACGATTTTGATTAAAATATCATATATTTAAGATACTTTTATGACAAATAAAATGTATACCTCGAATTTTCTGGGAATGTCTCCAAAAGTATTCTTCATTGTGAACGGCTTTTGCATAACTGGTAAACCATAAGAGATAGACAAAATTTTACTGCACAAAAAATGTAGATCGTGTTAAAATAGACAATTTATGTCATACACATTTTTTTTGTTGAGTGAACCATTTTCGAGATATTGCTTGTTATTCCCTTAAATTTTCCAATACTTATACTTTTTCTCAAATTCGTTATTCATTATTACGTTCTCTACTACGTATAGTAAGTAGGGGAAGTATTGTATTCCACTCAAAAATTCGATACCGAGATTTCACCGGAAATACATGTTTTGAGATCCCCTGAATCCAAAAAAAAAGCATTTTTGGAAACATGTCCGTGTGTGTGTCCGTCTGTGAACAGCATAACTCAGAAACTAACAGTCGGATAAACACCAAACTTGGTATTTAGGTTCAGTATCTTCCAAGGATGCGACACGAAGGTTTTCGAGAAAATCCCCTACCCCAGATTACCCTTTACATGGAAGATTTTTCGAAAACTTTAATTTTCTCAAAAATAGTTCTAACGATTTTGATTAAAATATCATATTTTAAGATATTTTTATGACTAATAAAATGTATATCTTGAATTTTCTGGGAATGTCTCCAAAAGTATTATTCATTGTGAATGACTTTTCCATAACTGGTAAACCATAAGAGATAGAAAAAATTTTACTACACAAAAAATGTAGATCGCCTTAAAATACACAATTTATGTCATATACATTTTTTTTGTTGAGTGAACCATTTTCGAGACATTGCTTGTCATTCCCTTAAATTTTCCAATACTTATATTTTTTTCTCAAATTCGTTATTCATTCTTTTTTGTCCTGGACATGCAAAGAGAATGGAATGCGCCACATAGCAACCTGCGCTTAAAAGATTTGACTATCGCTTCAAACCACCATATTCCCCTTGCATCTACAAGAAAATTAGCAATAAGATTGACATCTCGATATCTCGATTAACATGAGGCATATGGAGAATAATCGTTTGTAAAAATAGTTTTTACAAGAGTAGGGAAAGTCATGTGAGTGTAACACAGAATTTTTAGTAATGCTTTCTTTTTACTCAGGGGACCTCAAAATATGAATTCGCAATGAAGTCTCGATACAGAATTTTTGGTTGGCATACATTACTTTCTCTACCTACTATAAGTAGGCGTTATAAAAGGTAAAAACCGTTGAACGGCTATGGTTCAAGTCCAGAAAACAGAATAAAAATCGCTTGCAGATAAAATTGTACAAATATTTATAAATTACAACACAGGTTACGTAATTTATGCCGTAATTCTAACCAGTGTGTGAAAATGTGTGTGTGCGCAGCGTGATCTTTATTTTGATATGATTATCCTGAAAACCATTAAAATGCGTTGTTTCTCCTAGTGGATATGGGCTATGGCATTTCCAGAAATTAGGGTATTTGGAGAGGGGTCTTTACATATATTCCCGTCACCCGACTTCTCTTCAGTATGTTGATAATTAATATCAGAGAACATTCTCAGTCCTTTGTTGAGCATATGACTGTTTTATTGCACTGCGGGGATGAGTAAAAGACGATATTGCGTACGGTCTGTCACTTATGGATCAATTAATTTCCTCCTAATTTCGTAGATTATTGATACAATAATATTTTAGATGCGATCGAGACAATCTTCGAAAACTTCTGTTTCAGCACCCTGCAAAAATTAGAGACTTCAAAAACCACACTTTTCCTATTTTCTGCATTGGAATGAAGACTGTCTAGAAGTTTAAGTTCAGAATCTTATATTGGTTTGGGTATATAAATACATTGTGCTCATGTAAAGCTGAATTAGAACATTAAATGTACTTGCATAATCTGTATTGCATGGCCATGTTCTATAACTTTGATGACATTTTGTCCGCGTATTTCCGATTTGAATCATAGGCGATGTTTTCCTGTGAGTAGACAAAAAAGCAATGAAAGTAATAATAGGATTGGTGAGAGTTGTTTGCTTATGAGATGTTCATATCGCAGAGTTCCGCTCGCTTTGGGATCTCATGTACGAAGAAGGAAACAAACTTTGACAGATCTGAACCAAACTTTGGACGCTTTCACCGTAGTACCTGGCGAAAATAATAGGCCAAAATTTGTTTTTGGACCCCATAAAAACCGGCAGATAACTTAAAACCTGCTAAAAGCAATACTGGTGAATTTGCCGGAAGCATAAAACACACTGAAAATGAACTGATAAAACATCCAATTTAAGCAGCTAAGACTTATAAGTGGGATTTATTATTATTATATTATTATTATTAATTTATTTTTATTCTTGTTGTACAAATAATGCAACAAGAATTCCAATTTACACAGACATAAGCGTAAATAGAAGTTATGTTTTTCATTTATTAATAGCAACAATTGGCTATGAAATTATATGAGAGCTAAGCATTAAACTCTTTACAATGTCCCAAATGATTGAACTAAAAGACTTTATTCCCTGAGAGCAACAAGTTAAAACTAATTTTGAAATGTTTCTACCGCCATAACAACCGATTCTTTTTAAACCATTAATGGAAATTCAATAATGAAAGTAAATACTACTAAAAAGAAACGTAATATTCTAGACGAGAATCAGTGTCCCCAAATCCAAGGGAACTTTTAAGACAATTCCAGTTCAGTGCTCTGATTTAACCATAACACAAACAATTTAGGGGTTAAGGCTTCAGAGCTAAATGACAATTCTGGCATACTTTTCATCAAACTTATGAATACGGTTTAATGAATGTCGTTTAAGCACCACGTAGCACATTTCCACGTGGTTATTTTTAAGTTCCTTATGTTTACTATAAGTAAATAACAAGGCAATAAACTGCTGACAGATTGTACTCACCTACATGCCTAACGAAGATCTTCGTACACACGAAAAAAAAACACTTTATGACAAAGAACTAATTACAGAGGATCCACAGGACACTTCTGAAAATCCTTTGCTCAATTTAACGTTCTCGTCGAATGTTTACGATAATAAAAATCGTTAATTTACACCAACGACCAAAATCTTCAACCCCACACACTGCCAACAAAAAAACACTACCTCGTAAAGATATTCCTCTACTCTTAATATATCTTTGCCAAGGATCTGTTAACTTCGAACTAAGTGTTAATGTTGACGACGATTTTTTAATAATTATAACAATTATTTCAATATATGCACATACAAACAATTACAATGTCGGACTTCCGTACATAAAATCCAACCACAACGTACGAATTTGTCATCTACACATTAATAAACTGTTTGAACACTCCTAGCGGTGAACTCTGAACTAAAACAACAACTGAAGAACGATTGAAAACTGCGCAATGTTTATACAAATAATGCCAACAATACCAAATATTTATGGATAATAATATTTTAATTATTAATACACCTTAACATGCCTATTGCTTTGAATAAATTACAATATTAATTTTAAAAATTAAACTTCTGGTTTGTAATGTTAGTTGAGAATTTTTTTAACTTTGTATAATATAACATAACCTCTATCTTATCGTGCATCAACGTTGTTGACATGCTGTGATCTAATGCGACAAATATGGCCAAAAGAGTGTTAAATTTGAACATTGGTGTTTTGGGACATGTCGACAGTGGCAAAACTTCACTCGCAAAGGCATTAAGCACTGTTGCCAGTACGGCAAGCTTCGATAAAAACCCACAATCTCAGGAACGAGGAATCACCATCGACTTGGGTTTTAGTTCCCTTCAGGTAGACATACCAGAACATCTCAAGGATTCCTCATTCGATCAATTGCAGTTTACGTTAGTAGACTGCCCTGGTCATGCCTCTCTGATCCGAACTATTATTGGAGGTAATAAACAATTTTAACATTAACTGCATTTTCGGAGCAATGTCTGAAGCACAGAACATACCTAAAAGCTTCTCTCTTTCTTTCAGTGCTTCAACGAATGAAGCAGCTTAAGTTGTAAATGAAAATATCATATATTACTGATGACAAGCTTTAAATGTCGCAATTTTAAGGTGCTTTAATAATGAACATAAAACTTTGCAGTCCCCCGATATTTGTTTGTGGTTCTAATAATACTAAATCTTGATGAAAATGTATTTGTTTGTTCATTTGGTCCCACTGTGAACAATGTTCAGGGACATTGAACACATCATACAATTATGAAATTTGCAGCATAACTAATAAACATACCCAGCACCAAGAACTTCTTAAATAATAACATACCCAGCACCAGCTTAACTAATAACATACTCAACACCAAGAACATTTCTCCCTATTGTTCTCTCTCTCTACCTCCACACCATGCATTATCTAATAAATGAAAATTTGTAAACCATCACCATTCCAAGAGTAAACATCTCAACATGCATTACAGTAGGACAATAATAAAGAAGTGTAAGTCACCATCATATGCCATCTTCCCTATATACTGAAATGTATATGTTGCACGACATATTAAGAAATTCCTCCATAGTATATGGGGAGTGAGTATATAAGAAAGGCTTTAGCTCTTTCTTAAAGATGTTATGTTGATTAGGCTTGCCTAATAGTTTTAAATAGCATGGAAGGTTATAAATTGTTATTGCAGAATAGTAACATCCTTTTTGGAACAGTTTTAAGCTATTTGCTGGTCTATGCAAATCGCCTGCATGCCTAGTATTGTGGTCATGCCAGCAAGGTTCATTGTGAAGTTATCATAATTATCTGTAAGGTAGCTCAAGAGAGAATATACATATTCACCAGTGAGAGTAAGAGTTTTTTGGGTTATGAACAAGGGTCTACAGGAATGACGGGACCCAACACCCACAAATAATATGCATTGTCTTTTTTTGTAATATAAATACTTGCTTGCTATGTGCCAAATTACCCCAGAACATTATTCCATATATCAACAGGGAGTGAAAGTAGGCAAAGTATGCTGTTCTTAAGGCAAAGCAAGCCGAGCTGAGTTTTGCCAGCATGATTTTTATTTGTTTTCTCCAGTTGAACTCTCCATCTATTTGAAGTCCAAGAAATTTTGTATCAGATACCTTAATTATTTTTAAAATGATTTCAATGCAATTTTATGATAAAAAAATGAATAAGAATGTAGTTTAACAAGCATTTTCTATACAGTTAGAATTACTTTAGTCTTTTCTCCATGAATATGGATCATTGATAGAGTGGTACCAAGTTTGAGAAAAGGCATCATTATGGAGGCAAAATGTTATCATTATTGATTACTTTTTTCCATTACATAGTACCATACAGTTTATTCCACACTTAAAGGTTTTTTTTGTATTCCACCCAAAAATTCAATACCGAGATTTAACCGGAAATACATGTTTTGAGACCCCCTGAAACTAAAAAAAGCATTTTTGGAAACATGTCCGTGTGGTGTCTGTCTGTGTATGTGAACAGCATAACTCAGAAACGAAAGTCGGATAAACACCAAACTTGGTATTTAGGTTCAGTATCTTCCAGAGATGCGACACGAAGGTTTTCAACAAAATCCCCCCACCCCAGATTACCCTTTACATGGAACATTTTTCGAAAATTTTAATTTTCTCAAAAATGGCTCTAACGATTTTGATTAAAATATCATATGTTTAAGATATTATTATGATAAATGAAATGTATATCTCGAATTTTCTGGGAATGTCTCCAAAAGTATTCTTCATTGTGAACGACTTTTGCATAACTGGTAAACCATAAGAGAGAGACAAAATTTTACTACACAAAAAATGTAGATCGTGTTAAAATACACAATTTATATCATACACATTTTTTTTGTTGAGTGAACCATTTTCGAGATATTGCTTGTTATTCCCTTAAATTTTTCAATACTTATTTTCTCAAATGGGAATTCATTATTCATTTTTTTGTCTTGGATATGCAAGGAGTATTAATCTGTGGCAAAGGGAATGGTGCTGCACCTAGCAACCAGCTATTCAGAGATATGCATGTGCTTAAAGGCTACTGTATTTCTATATTGCCCTTGTAAATATATATTCCCCTTACATTTACAAGAAAATTAGCAATAAGATAGAGTCTGCAAATGTTTATCTCGATAAATATGAAGTAGATGGAGAATAAGCGTTTGTAAAAATAGTTTGTACAAGAATAGAGAAAGTCATGTGAGTGTAACGCATTACATTTTTTTTCATAGCATAGGAGCACACAGAAGCTTTTCGGACAGCGTGATATGGTCAGGTGAGACTAAGATAAACCTCTTCGGGTCAGATGGGATAGACAGAGTCTGGAGAAAAGCAAATTCAGACAATGACCCTCAGAAACACACTTCCCACGTTAAGCACGGTGGTGGTTCCATTATGCTCTGGGCGTATGTTATCCAACAGTGTTGTTAATATACAGTTTATTGATGGCACTATGGGCAAACATGTGTATTTTGACATTTTAAAGAACAATGTAAAGCACAGAGTGTCAAGAAAATGGGCATGGCACCTGGTTATAGGTTTCAGCAGGATAACGATAGTAAACACAAGGCAAGACTGAACATGAATTGGTCGTTATGGAAAGTACCCAAACTATTACAAACACCTCCTCAGAGTCCAGACTTGAATCCAATCGAGCATCTGTGGAAAATTTTGAAGAAACAAGTCCGTAAAAGCAGAGTAAAATCTAAACAAGAGCTTGAACGTGTTGTGGAAGAAGAATGGAATAAAATTAGCCCAGAAGAATGCAAAAACTTGCTTGCTTTTATGAACAGAAGGTGTGAGGCAGTTATTAAAGCCAAAGGGTACCCAAGAAAATATTAGATTATCAGTGATGTATTTGTTATTAAAATATTACTTCTAAGGTATGAATAAAAAAGTTGTACAAATATGGTCATGTTTCTTTTACAATTTTATTTAATTTAATCATAAGTTAATCTTTAGTTAATTCCTAAAACAAGGCGTGTTATATTGTTCAACATGTATAGAAAAAAATATTAATTTAACTGTGTCTTCTAATAAATATTAAAATATTTTCTTAGAAAATTGAAGTGTACAAATAAGAATGTTATATAGGTACTGTATATAAGTTTAATTATAAGATGGAAAAAAGCAAGTGCACACAGTCACAGCTGCTTAAAGGTAAAGTCTTGAAGAATCAGAAATGACATTGCAGCATTTGACTTTGGTGACATAGTGACAAGACCACCAGATATGGTTATAGAGTGGGAAGGCCCTACTAATCATTTACAGAAGGTTTGTGGTCAGATTTCAAAGAGTTCTGTTTGCTTTGTAGCTGCCTGGGGATGCAGTTAGTGTGATTTCTTTACAATAGATAAAGACAAAAGAGAAAGCAAATTTTCCCTTCCTGTAAATAATTGTATATCCATTGCTGATGCAATTTATTATGTAAGTTGAAGTTATTTTGTTGCAGGAGTTGTTTGTAGTTCAACTGTTGGGGAGCCGAACTTGAAGTAGTTGTAATCGCACGTTTGGTAAAAAGCTTCCGGTAGCCTTCGCCCCAAATGTACTTTCCAGTGGACTTTGTCTCAAATGTTTAAAAAATGTTAACTTTGTAATTTTGACTGTTTCTTTAAATATTTATTTTATGTGCCTCGACTGCATCAGTATTATTGTTAGAGACATGTTTCTCTTTTCAGGGTTGTGCAGCGACTGAAGAATGTAGGTTTACACTGATTATATTTTTTACTTCACTCCTTTTATTAATGCTTGACACGATTTAAATAACACTTCACTGATATAGAGAGAGCTGTGAGATTTTGTTAATTAATTACTTGCACTTTTTTTAACACGTAAACTATTTTTATCTCACACTGAATACGTATTAAATTTCTTGAGGACATATCTCGCGTCCAGTTAGGAACACTGTCTACAAACAACACGTCCAGTTATAAGCACTGTCTACAAGCAACTGACTTGATTTCTACCGCCTAAATTTGTAAATTTCTGTATTTCAAGTTTCTGATCGGCTATTCCTAATCCAATAGAATACTTTTATTTAACTTAAGCTTTTTCTGGTTGTTGATTGGCTATTTTATAAACTGTCACAAAAATTACATTATTGTTGCTCCAAGAATGACTAGTAGCATTATTACACTTTCTTACTCATTATTGCCTCAAGGTTACCTCATTTTTAGCAACTTTTAACCTATTATTCTCACAGCTCCTACGTTATTAAATTATGTAATACGTTCACATAACATTATTACACAGGTATACAATAATATAAACATGTACAATGACTGTAATATACACTTTATATATATTGTTACGTACACATAATGCTTTAAGGTTGGTTGTTATTGAATTTACATATTATATAATTAGACTGAAATCATTTAAGTGTTAAAAATACTGCCTCAAATTAGAGCCCAAAGATCTTATTACTTAGCAATTCCCACCATCACTGAGCACTGAGATATACCTATTATACTTCCAGTTAGAGAAACCATATCCTAGAAGTGTTATCATAGGTTATGTAAAGCAGAAAATTCTCCTTCTGTTTCAGGGTCACAGATCATTGACATGATGATGTTGGTGATCGATGTCACCAAAGGGATGCAAACACAAACAGCAGAATGCTTGATCATTGGAGAGATAACGTGCCAGAAAATGATAGTTGTACTAAACAAAGTAGATCTGCTTCCAGATGTGAAGAGGACTGCAATGATAGAAAAAGTTAATGTTGCACATTTTCTAAGCATGTTCATGTAAAGTGTGTTCCACATTTACCATCTCATTTTTTGAACAGAAAGTCTAGTTCACATCATTATGACAAAGTTACTGATTTAATCAGTTTTAATTTATGTGCTGGGGTAACTCAATTGATTCATTTGTGGCTCTCATATTGAGGGTTTTTGGTTCGATTCCCAGCTGTGAAGTGGCAGTCTTAAATTTCTCCTATCCTTAAGCTGTTCTCAGTGCATCAACGTTGACATCACTCCTTGTTTCAAATTTTTATAACATTTAATGTTACCTGCTTGGTTGATGAATTTTATGATGTCATCTCATAGCTCTTTCTGCATTGTCTCATGTGCCAGCTACTCTAGTGGTATAGCTATGAGTTCTTTATCTCAGGGTATGCATGAGTGTATTTTGAAAGGACAACACCAGTTTATTTAGCTTAAAACTTTAAAGTTGACTAAAAGGTTCAGTTTGAGAACAGTCACTGACTGTTGAATCTATGAATTAATTACTTCTATAACAATAATTAAGCAAAGCATCAGTTGCTGTAAGTCTCAGAAATGTTGCTTGCAAAGAGGCCTCTCAATAGCCGCTAAAACGCCGGCACATTCATGAGCGCTACACAACTTAAAAATTTTAATGCACGAATGTGAATGTGTCTCTAATTTAAAATGCATGCTCGTTTCTTAATTTAAGTGCCATCCACATATCAATACCCCTACCATTGTTCCTTCTCGCATGGGCCAATCTTAAAATCCTGTGTATGCATCTCTTAACTTGTTGCTAAGTGGTACTTTCTTGAATTTCATTCCTTTGTAATTTACAAACGTACTGAACTGATCTCTCACTGCATTCCAGGAACTTTTATACTAACATATTTTGTTAACATGACTCGCTAATGACCTTTTTCTTTCCGGACAAATCTTTCAACTCGGGCTTATTACATTATACATTGATTTAATATCTAGAAACTATTATGTCAATTATTTCTCTAACTTACTATCATTCCCTTATTTAATTATTTATATTTTCCTGTCAATAATTATGATATCATCCTTCGCCTCTGACTAGCACATGTGAAGTATCCTCAAGGCCCAATGTAGTTCAGAGTCTACGATAAAAGCTATAGTTCCCCTCATTCTACTGCCATCCTCAATGTCATCTTAACTATTTGATACCGCCTGTTGCCTCCAGCTATAAACAGGTGCAGTCGTCACTTGGAGGTTGGAGGTTTACCCAAACGTTGTAGAAGACTTTATGGGGAGTGTTGGAAACAAGATTTAACTTCTAATGGTGGAAATATGCCTGTGCAAAAATTACTCTGAAACTTTAACCACAGTATTGGAATATAATCTCAAGAAATGAGCTGCATTCCTGGTACACTATGTATTTATGTTATACACAGCTTTTATTTGTGTTTTTAAATATAACATATCTACTGTCCATTCCAAACCAGAGTTCCCTCTGATGTAAACATAAGCACGTGCCTCTGCTTGTCACAAACCCAAAAACACACTCTTATGCCAACGTAAATAGTTCGTTAATACATGTATTCTATTATGAAATATTGGAGCTGGAAAGATATAGAACTGCACATTTTATGGTTATCATAAGAACTCATCGTTAAAGGTAATGGATATATACTAGCTGTGAAGAGATTACAAAATATTATTTTCGTCTGCTATTGCGCTAACGCCGAGAACATCTTGCTTGTTAATACCAACCATATGCATGACTGCCATTCTCTTACATATACGACAAATGCAGCAATGAATTCCCAAAGGTGCTATCTGAGAACCGAATAAACACTTTGCATAACACAGGAAATATGATAAGCGAACAGTCATTCATAATATGCTAGCACATGTATGCTCAGCTCAGGTCAAATCTTGTGATTTAGTCAGTTGGTATTTGAGTTCACATGGCAGAGGAAGGTGCGTGTACTACGAATAAACTGTTCAAACACAAAAGAGGAAAACAGTTAAAAAGTGGCGAAAAACAAACAATACTTCATATATTCAACTCACTATTAGAAAAATACCCGAAACTTGCATTATTGCACATTACGAAACTAATATTGGATTTTACAGGCGTAACCAAAGCGAGCAGAGAACATAAACAGACGTAATAGAACATAGAAGAGGATAATATGTGGGAACTTGTTCTGTGCGACAGTGCTGTGGAATTGTGAATAAGCTTGTCATTATTTTGGAGAGTAGTTCTGATTCCGATATGTCAGCTGAGTCACCTTCGGAGGATTCGGATTTGGGTGTTGCACTTTTGCCCGAGGATTGTGATTAACGCAATTAAAATGTTCATTGCCGCATACTTATAAAATCGATTGTTATCTCGGGTTGCATTTTGATCATGTTTCTCACACAGGGCGCATTTTTATGGATTTAAACTGTTCAACAAGCACGTGAGAGGGGAACAAGCAGCCATTAGGGGTGGGGATTGCGAACTACTTTTGCGCGGATAATACAAAGAGTTTGTTTTCAGTGAAAGGCACTCTGGTTTGGAATGGACAGTATATAATAGCTACCAGAACCACTTTGAAAGACAGCTGAAAGACTGTAATATCAATTTAGTGTATTTGAATGCTTATTTCAAGAAATAGGTTATGTGTACTTTTTGTGGGATTATAATTCATGCACGGAAACATTAAGGGAATTCTTAATTCAGCATATAATGGAAACAGGAGTTGATCTACATCTTTATTTTCTTCCTTGTGTCATGTTTTGCTATTTTATTTAGATCATACTTTACACAGAGTTAAAGGATTTTAACAGCCACATGAAGGGCTGACTTAACACATGTTTCAGACAATTGTGATGTCATGTGCTATGACTAACAGTATAACTTTTGTTTTCCTTACTTAGCATCACTTTAACTCCTAGTTCATTCATTTTTTTTTTATTTTTAATGTTCTGTTTATATGCTGTCTTTAACATCTAAGGTCATATCGGCAACTTTTTATCTTTGGAACAATTGCTGATCGGCAATGTTCACTTGTTTACAGTAGTGTTAATTTTTGGGTTGGTATTACTTTTGGTTCTTAATTAAATTCACACATGCATTCACTTTCTCATTCATACTTCCAGACTCTAGAGAGGATGGGCAATAATCCTGGCTAGAGAAAAATTTCCACCCTCAAGCCACAAGTCAACCCAGGACCTCTGGATTTGGAGGTTAGCATGCTAGCCATTAGACCACAGAGGCAGTCTAATTAATGTATTCATAGATTCAATGGTGTACATTAAGTCAGAGTGTACTATGGAGATAGCTTTATTTGTTTTTCCATACCATCTGCTTGATAATTTGCTGATAGTTGATTAGTCACCTTCCTGTGTCATCTACTTATCTAAAGATCAGATAGACTTTTAGAAGTATGGAATTGATGTTCTTTGCATTTTAGGAATACATAATTACTATTTGCCAAAGAGGTAGCTTTAGTTGCATAGTTACTTAAATAACTTCATATACTGTCTTATTAGCCTAACCTTTCCATACAAACCAGTCTTATTTCTATTTCTTTTAATCCATAGATGTAACTGGATCACAGTATCTAAATGGTCAATCCAGTATTTACCTGGTAGCTGAGGGAAGCCAAGAAAATAAATCTGATGTGTTACACTCACATGACTTTTTCTACCCTTTAGCATTTATTTTTATATATCTTCTGCAAATTATTCTTACGAAAGCTTATTTTTCTATCTAACTTCAAGTTAACTGAGCTAAACATTTGCAGAAATAACTTCATTACACGTTTCATTGTAGATAAGAGGGTAGAGAAAACCCAATATATAGTCAAATGTTAAAAAGCTAGTTGCTAAATGCTCTTCACATGACATTACAAGAAACAACTGAATAGCAACAGCACTTTAAAGAATGACAAAGCATTGAAAAATTCAAACTACTAATAACGGATATCACGGAAGTGACTGATGTCTTCAAAAAATTATTATTTGAAATAAATTGTGTGTTTTAAAGAGTTTTTCATTTTTTGTGCAGTACATTTTTGTCTATCTCTTGTGATTTACCCATTACACAACATTTTACAGAAGTCATTCAGATTGCAGAAGCTTCACAGCCGATTTGCAGAAAATTCTAGATATACATTTTATTTGTCATGTAAGTATCTTAAGTACAGGTATTTTAATCAAAGCTATTGGAGGACTTTTATGAAAATTTAATGATTTCAAACATTTTTCCATGTGAAAGTTAGTTTTAGGCGGGTGAATTTTCTTGAAAATGTTTGTGTCACATCTTTGGATGTTACTGAATTTAAATACCAAGTTTGGTATTTATCATACATTTGTTTTAGGGTTACGCTGTTCAGAGATACAGACCTTTTTCTAAAAATTCTTTTTTTGAATTCATGTGGGCTCAAAACATGTATTTCCAGTAAAATGTTGACATCAAATTTTTGGTTGAAATACAATACTTCCTCTTACCTACTATAGATTGGTGGCAGAGAAAGTAAAATCCAGTCACATTGACCAGTATATGGAATTTGAACCTGCTACCTTCTAAATGTTAGCTGCAGGCACTACTGTATAACCATCCCATTGAGTATGCTATTTTTATTCCCTTTTATTAGATGTTTAAATAAAACCATTAATTTTGATTATTGTATTTCTTTAAATCTAGACATGTGATAAAACTAACCAAAATTTTGATAATTTTGATTTTGGATGGATAAATGATACTAGTATAACAAGCTATCTTGAAACAAAAAACTGCATTGTTACTTTCTCTAGCATTTACATTGTTGATAGAGAAGGTATTATATTCCACCCAAAAATTTGATATCAAGATTTCACCAGATATATATGTTTTGAGGATCCCTGAATTCAAAAAAAGCATTCTTAGACAAAGGTCTCTGTGTGCGTGCGCATGAGAGAGAGAGAGGGAGAGAGAGAGAGGGGGGGGGGGAGAGAACAGCATAACTCAAAAATGAAAAGTTGAATGGATACCAAACTTAGTGTTTAAGTTCAATATCTTCCAAAGATGTGGCACAATTTCAAAAAAAATTCCCCCACCCCAACTACCTTTTACATGGAATATTTTTCGAAATTTTTATTTTTAAAAAATGGCTCTAATGATTTTGATTAAAATGCCTTATATTAAAGATATTTACATGACAAATAAAATGTATATCTCAAATTTTCTGGGAATAGCCTGTGAAGTCCTCTTCATTCAGAAGGAACTGGTAAACATTAAATGATGGATGAAAATGTACTACACAAAACATGTAGAACGTATTAACTCTCTGTTTACACGATTGTCACAAACAAGTGACTACACCTATGCATCTGAAACTTTACAGTGTGCCATGTAAAGTACAATACTTAACAGCTATTACAGTAATTTAGCCATCTTCACATCATCCCGTCATATTATAAGTGACTGCCTCTGTTGTCTGGTGATTAGCATGCTAACTTCCAAATCCAGAGTTCCTGGATTCAATTCAGTGGTGGTAATTTTTCTTTAGCCAGGACTATTCTTTAACCACCCGAGAGAAAGAGAGAATAAATAAATAAATAAATAAATATATATATACAGGGTATTCAAAAAAGAAGGAGCAGACTTTAAATATTTATTTCTAATGAACGACAATAGACAATAGATGGCGACACGTGCGATTCATCACTGAATAGAGAAAAGTTCAAAATATTTATTTTATGTGTTCAAAATGAGCACCATTTGTTATGCGAGGACGACCAGTGCTTTTCCGTTTGCATACGCAATGGTCTTCTACGAATTTATTGTATCAATTGTAAATTTTTTATGGCAAGGCAGCTCGTTGTTGATCATACAATGAAATGCATGCTGCAATGAAACAATGGATTCACTCTTTGCATATTGCAGCACACAAAACAACTTTTCCTGTGGCATCACCATTTTCTCGTAAGCAAACTCGGTGCTACTGCAGGCACGGAATGGAACTAATAGTTGGGGTTTAAAACTTTGAACTTTCCTCTATTCAATGATGTGTCGTATGTGTAGCTACCTATTGTCGTTCATTTAAAATGAATATTTAAAACCTGTTCCTACTTTTTGAATAGCCCTGTGTGCGTGCATGTGCATGCACATGTGTGTGTGTGTGTGTGTGTGTGTGTGTGTGTGTTTTATTTATTTATTTTTTAAAAAAAAAACCTAAAGTAACACCCGATGATTAATACTTAAATGTATATCAGTGAACATATTTGTCAGTAATCAATTGTTTAAAAGAATTTGTGCTCCTAAATTGTTTTTAAGTTGACAAAATCTCATTTAATAAGTTTATCAGGCAATTCCACTATTTTTTAATCCCTTTGATACCTAGAGTGTTTTTTTTAGTGTTTACCTCCTAAATTTAAAATCATAACATAATGATGTTCTTAGTTTTCCCACAGATGAGTAAAAAAATGAGACTCACATTAGAGAAATCAGCGTTCCAAGACTCACAAATTGTGAGCATTGCTGCAAGACCAGGAGGCCCTGATGCAGTTAACATTGTGCCAACTGGTAAGCTAGCATTATATAACCTGTCTTTAATGATTGGCTTTTGATCAAGTTTAAATCAAAGAAACATCACTAGTCAGTTAAACTAACCTTTATAGATCTTTTATTTTGCATAATACATTTTCAGCAGTACTGTTTCATCAACTCAGCTTTCAGATATATCACTACAAAAAACTTTTGGTACAACGTTTTTGTTTCAGGAATTCAGAACCTCATTGATGTCATGAAGAAAAATGCATTTATACCAGAACGTCAGACATCACAACCTTTGCTGTTTGCTGTTGACCATTGCTTCAGCATCCGTGGACAGGGAACTGTCATGACTGGCACCGTGTTACAAGGAGCTGTAAAGATAAATGATGTAAGGCCACTCAAAATGTTTTCAGACTGAAATTTCTGTATTTGGTTTTCTGTACAGGGTGTTGAAATTCATTCATTCTTAACCGCCAGTCATTTTTAAAATTAACGCCGTCACTGATAGCTTAGTTTTATTTTCTCTAGCACTTGCTTGTTGTAGGTAGAGAAGTATACACGAGGGCTGATCAATAAACACTGAGATTGATTTTTTTTCACAGATATTTATTACTCCATTTCAATGTTGACATGATCTTTTTCAAAGTAGTCCCCTCCTAACTGAATGCACTTTTTATAGCGTCTCTGCCAGTCCTCGAACACATGGTGCAGGCCATTCTTTGTCAAGTCAGAATCGCCTCACTTTACTTTAGCACTGCTTCAGTGCTCTCAAATCGAATGCCCCGGAGCTTTGCCTTTAGTAATGGGAATAAAAAGAAATCACAGGTGGCAAGACCGGGGCTTTAAGGCGGATGCAGCACACAGGTAATGTTGAATTTAGCCAAACATTCCTGGACTTGATGTGCGACGTGAGGCCACGCGTTATCATGATAAAGTCGCCACCCATTCCAATGATGTTCTGGACGTTTCCTTGTAATGTGCTTCCTCAGTGTAGCCAATACTGACGTGTAGTAGCTGCTGTAACAGTAGTGTGAGGTGGGGAACTGCATGCTGGTAAATCATTCCATTCCGAAACACCAGGCCTACCTTGCTTAGCACAGAGGACTCGCCCTTCTTTGAAGTCCTTGAAACACCGTTGCACGAGGTAGTGCATCTTCACCATATGCTTGCTTCAGCTTTTCGAAAGTTTCCAGGCTGTATGATTTAAACGAAAATAAAATTTTATTGCGCTGTATTGCTCCTCTCGTGTCACCTCCATTTTGTGGTATGCGAAATTCAAGTAGGGTCAACAATATACAGCATTACTACCAACCTACCGTTACGAGACTGCTGTCACTTATGGACATTATACATGAAACCCTGCTCTTTTCAAGTATTTGTGGTAGAGACATAAAGCTATCAAGGAAACTACAGAAAAGAATCAGTCTCAGTCTTTATTGATCAGCCCTCGTATTTCACCCATCCTTGGAGTGATGATGATCTTCTAAAGATGAATCACTAACATTTTCCAGAAAATTCCCCAACCCCACTCCACCCCACTCCAAATTACCCTTTATGTGGAAAAATGTTCATTATTTTTATTTTTTCAAAAATGCCTTTAACAATTTTGATTAAAATATCATATGTTATATTTTGAATTTTCTGTGAATAGTCTATTAAGTCCTCTTCATTCTCATTGAATTTTGTTTAATTGTTAAATCACAGGAGATATACCAAAAGTCACTACACAAAAAAAAAGATCTCAATAAAACACACAATTTATTTCAAAGTTATTTCTGGCGATAACCACTTCACAGAGATTGATTGCTATTAGTTGGAATTTTCCAATAGTTTAGCTTACATTTTTTGAAGTGCTAGTCACTGTTTATTTTTCAATTTTCCATTTAACATCTAAAGTCAAATCGACAGCCTTTTACCTTTGGAACAATTGCTCATCAAGTCATCAGGAATAATGTTCACTCATTTACTGTCGTGTTATTCTTTGAATTACATTGATTATTACATTAAATTTACACATACATTCACACTCTCATTCACACTTCCAGACTCTAGAGAGGATGGTGAATAATCCTGGCTAAAGAAAAATGTCCATCCTCCAACCGGGAATCGAACCCAGAACCTCCGGATTTGGAGGTTAGCATGCTAACTACCAGACTACAGAGGCAGTCACCGTTTATTTGTTTCTTGCAAAATGATACAAAGAGTATGGAATTTCATAGTCAGCCTATAATGATCCATTTAAAAGATATGACTTGCTCCAGCCTCCTGTATCCTTTAGTTTGTTTAATAATACTTGCAACTACCATTGCTAGTGTACCAAAATTTTGGCCCACAGAAGGCTGTCATATTAAAGGACTTCTAAATGATAGTGTCCTGCCCTAAACAGAAAGGCAGCACTCACTCTCTCGCACACGCATGGGGCTTTTTCTAAAAATGCTCTATTTTTATTTAGTGGTTCTCAAAACATTTATTTCAAATGAAATCGTGATACCAAATTGTTGGGTAAAATACAACACTTCCTCTATCTACTATATACTATTTTCATTCCAAGGTTGATCCATGCCAAAACAAATCCACATGACCGGTGCACCATGGTACAACACAAGAGCAATGCGCGCAGGAAAGCAGTCCCATACTAATAATCTAAATTTTAGAATGTATTTGTCCTTAAATGGTATACTATTCTATGCAGATACCTAAGAGTTTAATTAAGGCTGATTTATACCATTAAACAGAACTACAAGTCCCAATATGCAACTCGTATGACTCACCTGACATTGATGCAGTAATTTGTATCACAAATTATTTAAATGTAAAGAGTGATTATAGTATGAATATGCATTATTATGTGACATTGATTTGAGATGTTTGTTGATTGTAATTAATGTTGCGAAGTAAGTTTATACTGCCTTACTGAAACTGACAATAATAGCATGCAATAATGCAGCGAGGGGGTGAGCTGTTTATCATTATTGGAAACGAGGAAGTTACGTAATGTTGGCGCGTTTTTCTGTAGAATTTGCTGGAACATTGTCCCTAGAGCATATGTATTCATAATTTTCATTGGATATAAAAATAGACGCTAATGTTGGCACGTTTTATTAGCCAATTGCAGCTCAGTTATAATCTTTAGGCATATCGGGGTGTATGAGTATAAAAGGGCTAGGTTAGAGATAGACCCCGTCAGTTCATCGAAAATATTTGTATGATACACGTCTCCTTCAGTCCAGCAGAAATATTACACGTCGGCTATCGATTCGCAAGTTACGCGTATAAGAGTTATGAAAAATCTCAAGTATGGTAAAGTTAATTATACAAAAGGTTGAAGTACGTGAATTAAAAGTGATCAGTAAGAAGTTGTTATAACAGTTTCAGTTTGGCGAGTGTCTAGATCAATGTGTAAATGTGATAGTAAAAGTGTTCGACAATAAAAGTATAAAAGAAATTCTTTCATCAGTGTTATCTTTGGATAAAAGATTCCTTTCCGTTTACACAACCTGTATAAAGAGAAGTGCTCGACCCAAAAGGATAATAGCTAGCCGGAGGACAGTAAACCAAAATTAAATAAAATAACAGTAGCATTCCTTCAAACAAACACTAATACTACCACAAATTGCTAACACCAGATGGAGCTACAAACCTAACAAAGAATCACGTCACAAAATGACTTCACCACGTGAAGTAAACACACATACACAAATAACATTATAAATTTACCATCGCAAATTGGCTCCCAAACGAGGGGCTCAATAAATAAATTAAATATAACATTAAACCACTTCAACATCCGGGTATGCGCAGAATATTGTTTACTGCCAGAAACCAACACTTTCTGTTTAATATTCAGCAAACAGTGAAATTGCTCTTACGTCTTCGTCAACCTGTGTAAATAAGGTGGGAAAATCATTGACTAGTGGTGAAAATACAATAATGTTAAATGTTTTGGTATAAACGGCGCTCATAAAGAAAAATCTGAAATGGGAAAACTGGTTACACCCGGAAAGAAAAGAAAACATGTGAAATGCGCGATGTAAGAATGTGATGATTTTGTGAAGAATGCAATTTGGAAAGGGTGCACAATTTTATTTCTTTTTTAAAAATGAGTCACCAACAATTCATAAAGTGCCGCTTCCAGAGAGCAAATAAACGGAAGTTATCGTATACCTGTTACTTTTCTTTTTGCTCGTTTCTTATAGAATTAACTGTTATTATATGTGCAAACTTTTTTTGTTGTAACTATCAACGTTATCTCCTTTAACCCCTTACAGAATATGATAATCACCATTTACGTTGTCGGAATAAGGACTCTGTTCTCTTTGCATTATGTGCGGCATATAATCACCACATTGCCGTGAAAGTGTGAGTATTCCTGGCACGAATGGTGGAAGGATACATTACATTATAACGGTGCACTGGTCACCTGAGTTTTGTTTTGGCGTGGATCAAGCTAAGAGTGAATACAGTGTAGTTCAGTAGTAGAGAAAGTAAAGATAAAACAGGCTATGGATAAGAGTGTGCATAAAATATTATCTCTATTAAGGGTGAAATATACAGCACCTAAACAAACAGTGATCAGTTTTAATGGTTGCACTGGAAAATGTTCATCTGGTAAAGGATTGCTATACCACAGGAGATAAAAGTAGCAATATGACAAAAATAATTTTATTAACTGTGTTTTGTCCACCACTAGATATGGTTTATGCATGACTATGCACTATACCAACGATCTACTGAAGCTGACCTACAATAATCTCCAAATAAATTTCACCTTGTATAGAGACCTTATAGTTTTAATCGTGCACATGTTATTACAGAGCCTTCGTTTTGATGCATGGCATATTAGAGAAATTTTCCTAGCACTGCACTGTTTCTAACCATTTCTGTTCCCCCTCCACTTTTCCTCCTCTCTGTATGCTGGCCAATCTGTTGATGCAAAGTCTTTGCACAGAGGTTGATATGTTGCGAGACCATGTTTCAGTATTATGGTGTGATAGTGTTGTTATAATACCAAAAAATCCATATACCTTAGTGTCTTCATGTATGATTCCTAAGTGACAACAAACTCATGCAGAGAAGTGAAACAGCCGTTTATATGAGGGTTGGAACTTAAATAGTAGCAACACTGCTGTAGAGACGCTATGCAACGGAATCTAATATTGTTGCTGATAGCACACGTTAGTTACATACCTACCTTACCTCAGAACAAATGGACTCTCCCTTCCCACTTCACCTGCGTGCGCACAGTCAAGAGAAGCAGTCACTTGTGAGCTAGCGGTCTAACGTAGTATTGTCACAATGTTTTCGAAACTGGAACAACGGAGTTGGATCAAGATTGAATATGCCAGAGGTTGTACAGCACAATAGTGTCATCAAGGTCTTCAAGAGGCTTGCGGGGAATCTGCATTGCCTTACAGAACAGTGGCACGTTGAGTAAAAGCCTTCAACGATGCTCAGGAAACTGTGGCAGACATGCATCAGGTAGGTCGTCTTAGCGTCAGTGAAGAAGTGCATGCTCTTGCCGCGTTGCTGGACAGTAATCAATGCCAGACGATTCGTGCGCTCGCCCAAAAAACCGGATTAGTGCATACGACTGTGCTTCACATCCTGAAGGAACGCCTGGGCATGCGAAAAATTGCATCACGATGGGTTCCGCATGATTTGACAGAAATGCAGAAATTGTTGCGTTACGACGCTGCTAGGACGTACTTGGAGCGCTATGAGCACGAAGGAGAGGCTTTCTTACGCTTTATCATAACGCTGGATGAGACATGGGCCAAATCATATGAGCCAAAACTGAAATGCCAATCGAACGAATGGCATCATTATGGGTCGCCATGAAAATCAAAAGATCGTCAGAGCCCCAGCAATATGAAAGTTATGGTGATTCTCATGTACGACTGTGAGGGTGTATCCTAATGCATTACATTCCTCCACAGCAGACCGTCAATGCACAGTATTACCATTCGTTTTTGGAGCACCACCTGCGACCAGCTGTGAGAAAGCAGCGGCAACGCTTTCTGCAGAATCCACCCATCATTTTGCACGACAATGCACAGCGCAGGCTGTGGCTGATTTGTTCGGTCGATGGGACTGGGAAGTGCTGTACCATCCACCATACTCTCAGGCAGTAGACCTCTCCATTCACACTATCAACAGAACAGGCTCAGCTAAATGTATACTACAGCTTCCACATCACTGGCAACGGGTTATACACAATGCTGGTGACTACATTGAAGGGCAGTAAAGGTTGAGGTTGCTAACATGTAGCTCTTTTGTATCGGCTGTAAATAAATAGTTATCACTATTTAAGTTCCAACCCTAGTAGATAGATTCCCCGCTGTTCATGCGCCTTACAGAGAAATGGTTCTATTGTGAGTAGATTTAGGGAAACGGCAACTATTCTTGATAAGAAACCCAAATTAAATTGCCATGTTCTTACAGAGTAAAATCCTTAGCATTGCTTCCTTTGGAAGGGAAGTAAAGCTGGTAGTCCCATGTTGTAGATTTATGGTACATAAAAGAACCTCAAGCCTGATAAAGAGGCCTCTGAGCAAAATTTTTGGTCTTTCACACCCAATGTAGAATGGGACGCTAAGAACCATAGCAGTTAAAGAGCATCCACAAATAACACTCAATATCATTTTCCAGTAATTTGACCTGTCTGTAGTTATACTTTTCACGAGAAATCTATCTGCTTGAATTTAAGGGACTATGAACATGTACCTCTGCTGACAAACAGCATGGTTCCCAGTGCCAAGAAAATTTCTGTTATACCAGCCATGCATCTAAGGGAGGCTCTGTAGGTTGATGTAATGCAAGAGAAATTGATTGTTTTCTTTTGTTCCTTCCAGACAGTTGAAATTCCATCTTTACATGTGACAAAGAAAGTGAAGTCAATGCAGATGTTTAAACAGCCAGTAGATCTAGCTGTCCAGGGGGACAGGTTGGGCATATGTGTGACACAGTTTGATCCAAAACAACTGGAGCGAGGTATCGTTTGTGCCCCAGGCTATGTAACAACTCTCATGGCAGCTATTATTGACGTCCAAAAGATAAAGTACTTTAAACTAAGTGTAAAAACAAAGTCAAAATTCCACATAAGCATTGGTCATGAAACAGTCATGGCGAAGTTGACATTTTTTGCTTCAGTTGGTGGTAACAAGAAGGAAGGAAGTTGTTTTGATTTCAGTAAAGAATATAAATACCAAGATGAGCTGTTGCTGGAAACAGAGCTGAAGCGAGATGATGCAGTGGTTGTACCAGATGAGCAGTATGCACTCGTGGAGTTTGAGAAACCTGTACAAGCAGCTCCCATGTCATTAGTGATAGGCTCTAAGTTGGATATTGACATTTACACATCGAGTTGTAGGCTTGCGTTTTGGGGACATTTACTGGAAGTGATAGAGGATAAGAATTATACCTCAACTGTACTGCCAAAGCTAAAGATCTTCAAGGAGAAGTCGAAGAAGGGTATTGTTGACAGGGCACCCAATATGCAGAGTGTCATTGGAAAAAATATGTTCAAAAAAGAAACTAACATGCAGCTGTTTATGGGTTTAAAAGTGCAGCTAACCTCTGGTGAGAATGGTGTCATAGCAGGATCTTTTGGTCAGAGTGGCAAATTCAAAGTGGACGTTCCAGGTAAGTTCCTTTAGAGAAATTGTGCTTTAATTTCTTTTGTAATGTTTAAAGCAACTCTATACTTGAGGTGCAGTAACCAATTTTTTATTAAATTGTAGCAGATATTTGGTTATAGTGATGTCACTAATAATCTAATTAACATTTTAGTTGATTTGTATTACTTATTTATCATTTCATATTCATTCAGAACATGTTTTGAAAGCCATCACTTTCATTCGTCAGCTTTTTGTTGACTGCCAGCATTGCTCAAAGTGGAATAGGACGTCACCAAGTGGATTTCAAAATTCATAATTCTGTCTTTGTTCTTTCAGATGTGTATATTTTCCCATGTTGCTATAGTGGTTTCACTTTAAGTTTAAAGGAGTTGTAAACAAAACCACGTGACAAGAGAATGCCTCATTGGCTCGTGGGCAAACTACAACTTTTCCTGTCTCTTCCTCTACATAAAACAGCTCAGTTTAGATTGTAACATTTTGGGGTTATTCTCGTACAGAGAAAGTTAAAAAACCCATTGTTGTAACAGTTCAGTTTATGAAACAATGTGTGTTTGTTCACATTCACCTGTAACTAAATGAACCATTATAGCAAAGGGTTTAAGAGGCTATGCCTAGGGCACTGCAGTTCATTTCCAGTTTCCAGACAAGCCACCAGTGTACTTACTTTGCAACATGTTGAGAAAATGAGTTTCATGGCTCATATCCTCTGCCATTGTGGAATACAAACATGAGAAATGGAAAGAAGACAATTGCATTAAATGCTCTTAACAAAGTCTGTGAAATCTACCCACCTTTAATCGACAATGAATATTGTTGGCCATTATGTAGCAATAATTAACCCTTTGTTAGTGATGCACAATTGTTGCTCGGAGTGCTTGGGTCGCATTTGTTTTCTAACCTATAGTGCTAATCATTTTCTTAACTCATTCATTTACTGTTTAACCTCATCTTATGTAGGACTTACACCCCCCAGGACTTACAGGCGGGTGCCTGGGGTCAGAGGCCCGTCGAGGAGCAGACACTCATGGAGCACACAGAATACTGAGGTCACTGCCATCTCAGCTGATACGCATATAAGGCAGTTGTGACCTTGGCATAAAACGAAGGCACTGTATTAATCAATAGGAGATATTCGTTAATATGTGTATATCAATATTTTTGCCACTCTTTGTAGTAAAAATATACTTGAACTTACTTTGTTGCAGACTATTAGTTTGTTTGTCCCATGTGAATTGTTTATCCAGTATTATTCCTAAAAGGTTTGAATTGTTTACCTCAATAATTTCTTCATAATTTATATTTATATTATAATTGGATTGTTTGTATGTTCATATCTGTATACTATCTATGCGAAGCAAAACAAAATAAAATAAATTTGTTACATAGATTTCTGACTATGAATGGTTTTTTTGTGTGCAGAAGGCCTGAAAGAGAGCACATATGCACAGTTAGGTGGTGGCTCCAAGAAGAAAGGCAAACAAAGTAATGCAGAAGATACTGATCCGATTTTCATCACCTTGGAGTTTGTGAGATATATCTTTGATCCAGAGAAGAAAATGATTCAACTTAGTTGATTCCGTGAGAGGAACATAATTTTTATTGATGCATTATGTGTTAATATTTGTAATATGTATGTCGCAGACAAATTAATTCATTCTTTTTATAAAACTCCAGCGAAGTATTTCTATTCTGCAACTTAACTGGTTACTCTCCATGCATATTAAAACAGCCATGGAGTCAGTCAGACAGGGGAATAATAGAAAAAAAATGTTGGCTTCATTTAAAACATGTTAGCTCTGTAATTTGACTGTTTACCTTTTGGGCATATTAATAAAAAGAAAAGAAAAAGAAACGGAATGGAGTCAGTTAAATTGAAGCAAATTTTACAGAAAAAACAGTGTTAGAGCGATTTTTGAGAAAATAAAAAAATTTCGAAAAATCTTTCATATAAACGGTAGTTGGAGTTGGGGGATTATTTTAAACATTCTCATGTCACATTTTTGGAAGATACTATATCGAAGACCAAGTTTGGTATTTATCCGACTTTTCGTTTTTGGTTTATACTGGTCATAGACACACATACCTTTTTCTAAAAATACATTTTTTTGAATTTAGGTAATCTCAAAACATATTTCCAATGAAATCAGTATTGAAGTTTTGTGCAGAATACAATACCTCCTCTAACTACTGTATATGCGGCACAGAAAGTAAAAAAATCTGATGTATTACACTCACATGACTTTCTCTACTCTTGTACAAACTATTTTTTCAAACGCTTATTCTCCATATGCTTCATGTTAATCGAGATGTTTAATCTTATTACTAATTTTCTTGTACGTGCAAGAGGAATATGGCTTTAAGCGATAGTCAAATGTTTTAAGAACTGGTTGCTATGTTGAGCATTCCATTCTCTTTGAATGTACAGGACATAAAAAAATGAATAACGAATTCCCATTTGAGAGAAAGTATAGGTATTGAAAAATTTAAGGGAATAACAAGCAATATCTCGAAAATGGTTCACTCAACAAAGAAAACGTATATGACATAAATTGTGTATTTTAACGCGATCTACATTTTTTGTGTAGTAAAATTTTGTCTATCTCTTATGGTTTACCAGTATGCAAAAGTCGTTCACAATGAAGAATACTTTTGGAGACATTCCCAGAAAATTCAAGATATACATTTTATTTGTCATGAAAATATCTTAAACGTATGATATTTTAATCAAAATCGTTAGAGCCATTTTTGAGAAAATTAACATTTTCGAAAAATGTTCCATGTAAAGGGTAATCTGAGGTGGGGGGATTTTCTTGATAACCTTCGTGTCGCATCTCTGGAAGATACTGAACCTAAATACCAAGTTTGGTGTTTATCCGACTGTTCGTTTCTGAGTTATGCTGTTCACAGTCTCTCTCTCCCCCTCCCCCCTCTCTCTCTCTGGATTCAGGGATCTCAAAACACATATATTTCCGGTGAAATCTCTGTATCGAATTTTTGGGTGGAATATAACACTTCCCCTACTTACTACATGTAGTAGAGAAAGTAAAAATGGCTCTAAGGCTGTTTTTTCTGTAAAATTTGCTGCAATGTGACTGAACTCCATTCTGGTTATTTTAATATTCCTGAAGTGTGGCAAGTCAAATTGCAAAATGAATGTTTTATTAATAATTTGCTGGCCTTTTGTAAAAAGATTGAATTAACCATTTGCCTGCGACATATATAAATAGAAAATGTTACGTTTGTTGGGAAATGGGAATATTTGCTTCTCTTGTATATCTACATTTTCCTTTTTACAGTTCAGTCACATGTAAATGTTTGCAAAATAAGAGCCAGGAGATGTGATAAAACATCTTAAAACTGGGGTATTGACTATTTGAACATTTAATTATAGACAAGTAGTAACCGTTTTGCACATTCCCCTCTCAAATTGTATGATGTGATAGCTAGTTTTAATAAAAGTCAGAATTAAAGGTTTTAGAAATAGATTTTTGATATACTGGATTCAGAATACTTCTATGAAGTTCTATAGGCAGTAGTGTGGATGATAAGCTTTAAAAAGTGTACAAGTTTGTGATTTTTACAGAGAGATGTGCGAAAAAGGCAGAAATGTATAGAACGTAGTATAACCTCATTTATCCAGACTAGTTGACTATAATTAACGAAAATCTGGAGAATTCAGAAAATCAAGTTGAAAAATGTAAATTACATGCAGTAGAAATAAGTTACTACCTTTACTGTGCTATGCATAGAGGTATTTCTGTATTTTAAACAAAAAATTCTCTTCTGATTTGGATATAGCTGATGTTCCAACTCCTAATTGAGTCTACTTCCTTTGTCAATTCTATTATGTCATCCAATTTTCTATCAATGATTTGAATTTTAAAAGAGCTGTTGAAGACACAAGGCACCTAGCCATAAGCTTTTCTTTTCTTTTCTTTTCTTTTTTTTTTGCACTCCCTTCATAGTTACTGATCTCTCTTTTCAGAAAGATCTAAGACCTTTCTTATAAAGTATGTTTTTATCATAGATGTAATTTCTTTCTTTATCTTCAGTGCACAAACTACCCAAAATTTAATAACAATTCACTGTAGAATATATGTTCTTAACCTGCAAAGGATTAACAAAGATTGATTGGGAAGTTGGAAAAACTGAAAGGAAAGCATGTCATGATTTGTAATGATAGGAGTATTGCCCAGCTTATGAGGACAGCTTATAGCTTGCGTTAGCTGGTAAAAATCTGACACTCCTGACAGCTGAACATTAGGAAAGGAGATAGTAAATTTGCAGTAACTACAAAAATCCAAAGGAAACCTGTCACCAGTGGAAAATCCCTGCGTGACTATCCTGACATAAAACTAAAGGCATATAGGTACAAAGGGGATACAGGATGAAACAAATCAAATCTGCTAGCTGTGAAATTCTGTACTGTTTCCATGATATTGCAAGAAACAACTGAATGGTGACCATTTCAAAAAAGGATAAACTTATCGGAAAATTCAAATAACAATGAATATTTCGGAAATGGTTGATGCCTCAAAAAAATTATTTAAAATAAATTCTGTGTTTTAAAGAGCTGTACATTCTTTGTGTAGTAAGTTTCTGTCTCTCTTTTGGTTTGCCAGTTATACTACAAAATCGCAAAATTCATTCAGAATGAAGAGGACTTCACAAAAAGTCCAAGATAAAGTAGACCCTTGCTAATTTGAAATCGGATAAATCAAAAACTCGGTTAATCCATAGTAGCTGCTCAGTCTCTGCCAAATTACATGAAAAAATCTACCGCCTAAACTGAATTTCGGATAATTCCTACTACAAACTAAAATTTGGTCCCCTCATTACATATTCCATAGGTTATTCTTCGTATAAACCAAATATGTATGTTGTGCTGTGCTTTACGGTATTTTCCGTTACGCCTTTCACATAATTTTTTCAATACTGTACTGTAATTTCTCAACAATGGTCCAATTGCTTACTTGCTGCTTATGTATCACTTCCACAGCATATGATGCAAGGCCAGAGAAAGAGGGGGTTGGTCAGCAGACCGCACATGGCGCGTGACTTGCAACAATTCAGAGAACTGTTTGTCTCTGCTTGTGAACAGTGAATGTTTGTTTTTCTTTCTTTTTCTTCCTTCCTTTCGCTCCATTACTCGCTATTCCGAAGTATACTCTCTCATCAATTATAAGTTCAAAACAGAAAATAGAGACAAGTCTGACAAGCTATTCATTTAGTGGCAATAGCAAGGGTATGACACCAGCGAAACATGAAGAGTTGGAGGATTCATTGTTAGAATGGTTCCAACACATGTGTTCACATCAAATTTCACTGTCCGGGCCCCATGCTTCAAAAATAAAAGGCTCGAGAAATCCCCAAGAAAGAAGGAATTTCTGGGTTTGTGTCTCTGAGGGATGGCTATGGCATTTTCAGAAGAACATAAAATCAGTGCTGTCAGTGTCTGTGGTGAGGCACATAGAATAAACAAGGAAGATGGCAATGACTGGGCAGGGAGCTTCAATCTAAGCTCTCTCATCATCACCCAAGAAATGTGTTTAATATGGGTGAAGCAAGTGTTTTCTATAACTTGATGCCTGAAAAAACACTATGTGCCAAGGGCAGAAAATGCCGTAGAGGAAAACACAGCAAGGAGAGACTGATGGTGGTCTTATGTTGTAATTCAGATGGTTCTGAGAAGCTCAAACAGTTAGTGAATGGAAAATACAAAAATCCACGTTGTTTTAAAAATGTCAACCTATTCAATCTGCTAAGTCAGTACGAGAATAACAATAAAGCTTGAATGACCAAATCTCTTGAAGATTCAACAACAAATGGCTGCGAGAAAGAGGAACATTTTGCTAACTTTGGACTACTGCTCGGCACATCAGTTCAATGACCTGGAACTTCTGAACATAGAAGTTGTCTTCTTACTAGATAACACCATGAGCCGTCTGCAACCATTGGATCAAGGAATAATCGCCTCAATGAAGTGTAATTACAGATGCCAACTGGTTAAGGCTGCCATCAGTGCAATAGAACTACAAGAAACAGTTTAACATTGGAATGTACTGCAAGCTATCCGCAACATATCTGCTGCTAGGGATATGAAGTTACAACAGACACCATAACTGTTTAAGAAGGCCTGGACAGCAACTGATAATGCCTCTGAAAGTGAACAAGAAACTGATGATCCACATCTGAACTTATAATGTGGATATAATTGATGCTCTTGTACATGCTTACTCATACACCTGGTTGGTGCCCTCTTTTACCGTCATTATGGAAGAATGGATGTAGGTAGACAACATCTGTGCTGCTGAAGAACCAGTTATCTGCTGATGATGCAGAAAATAATGATAATTCTTTACTGTCATCTTCTGAGGAGGAACATGAAGATGCGACACTGCGACCCCGTTCTTGAGAGATTTGCTGCCACTTCTGATGTCTCCATGGCATTTCAGGCTGTCCTGGATGTAATATCTTCAGAGAGTGTCATAATATTATGACCAACAGTCCACCAAACAACAATTAATGATTTTTTTAAATTATAGAACTAAAATGTGTAATGGGGAGTTGTAACTAAAACATGTGTTTCGATTAAAATTTAGTGTTAAAAGAACGGTATATTTAAAGTGTTTTTTAAGGTTAGTGTTTGTTGTATTATACGACTCACTAATTCAATGAGTACAATATTGTTCCAAATAGTACTGTTTAAAAATAAACAACTACAAGCATTTGACAGTATACTTTCTCAATTAAACAAATGCCAGATATACCATATACAGCAGTTATTTTTACTTTTTCCTAACGGCCATGAAAGTGGAACACCCTCATTCATTGGTACGCATAACAAGAGAGAAAGTGAACTTAACAGTTGCACTTTACCATTAAAAGTAATACGGGACTATTTTTACAAAACCTTGTTAATTCACACTTCGTTAAACTGAACCGGCTATTTTTCGGTCCCTTGGAATTCGGTTAAATGAGGGTCTACTGTATACATTTTATTACCCCTATAAAATTTTAAATGTATGGTATTTCAATTAAAATCATTAGAACCATTTTGAGAAAATAAAAAATGATTAAAAATTTTCCATATAAAGGGTAGGTTGGATGAGAAGGGACATTATTTTTTTTAAAAAAAGTTATGAGGGTGGTTCAATAAGTATCTGTGTTAGAAATGAAGACATCATTTTTTCAAACACAAACTATTTATTTCTTAACACAGTTCCCTTTTAGGGATATACACTTCTCCCAACTTTCTTGCCAGATTTTTAACCCCTCCAAAAATAGGGATTGTCAAGCTCTGCAAAATATGCCTCTGTCTCAACGATGACCTCCTCATTTGATCTAAATGTTGTTCCCCCAAGCCATTTCCTCAAGTTTAGGAGCAAGAAGAAATCGCAGGTCAGGCAAATATTGGGCATGTGGCAGGGAGCCATGATGCAATTCATGCAGTTTGGCGGCAACAACTCTGGATGAATGTACTTGTGAATTGTCATGGTGAAACAGCCTTTCTTCTTTGCCAAATAGGTCAGTGTCTCCTTCAACTTCTTGTTGAATCAATCCAGTAACCCACTGTAGTATTGTCCAGTGATCGTTTTTCCTTTTTGTAAGAAATCAATGAATATGACACCCTTTGCATCTCAAAAAGTCCTTCCATCACTTTTCCCACCAATGGCTTCTTTGGAGCAGATTCACTGGAAGCAACCCATTGTTTTGATTGTTGCTTGGTTTCTGGAATATAATGATGAATCCAGGCCTCATCACCAGTGACAGCTCGATACAAAAGTCCTTCGGATTCCGCTTAAATTGCTCCAAACACAGTTTTGAAGTTGAGAGCCGCACCTGCTTGTTGTCCAATCGGGCACTCGTCAACCTTTTCATCTCCAACTTATCATGCAAAATATGAATTGCCATTCCCGTTGATACACATTGGCCTCTGCCACTTCTCAAGCTTTCATTTAGTGGTCAGCAAGCATCATCATGGACTTTTTCAATGATTTGCTCAGCAACCACATCTGCTGGATGTCCTGGGTGCTACTCATCAAAAACGGATGTTCGACCATGTTTAAAGTCATTGAACCAATATCTAATGGTTGTCATAGATGGTGAAAGATTTCCCTAAGTGCATCCAATTTCATTTTTATCTCCTTGCGCTTTCCCATCCAAAAGTTAAAAAGCTAATCACTGAACAATACTGCACTTTTCCATTTTAGCGAAAACACGCTGAATGATTAACTGAAATGTCTGCCAAATCCAAACTAACCAATGAATCAGTACCGAATTTGTTTTGGTGACATCTAACAAATGACAATACATGATGGTAACACTAACTTGCCTTAGCAACACAATCTATTTTGAAACATGGGTACTTATCAACTGCCCTTGTAAATACAAAGATTCATATTTATTCACTTGTCATTTTGAGTTATGGTATTCTAAACCACAAGATGCACCATTATTTTTTTTATTTATTCGGGAATAAATTTTGTGTGGAATATAATACTTCTTCTTATCTACTATAATTAGGTGTTGGAGAAAGGAAGCATTAAAAGGTCCAAAATTACCTGGATAATCCAGAGATCCAAATTAAAAGGGGCTGGATAAAAGAGGTTCTACTGCACTTTGTGAGCTGATATGTGATTTTTATGAGTGCTGAACTGAATAAAATTGCCAAGTTAGTTTTGTTATTGTTTATAAAATCTTATAGCAATTTACTTAAACCTTATAAGATTCTAGGAGACTCTCAAATCAAACCACCGTTAATTTTGCATAAATTTCTTTTAAATTTGAAACATTTCAACAAATTATAATGTGTAGTGGCTCTTTAGTTTTTTTGAGCATGCATACGGTGGATGGATAAACTGGACTTAATCAGAGCTTCACAGTAGCAAGTGCATAAAAGAATGGACATCTACATTTGCTCTTCTGAGGTTTTAAGTTTTTTTTTTGAGCTGTTTTATTTCATGTGGGCTATTTAGTTTGTAAAATCTGATAAAAGTACCTAATTTTAAAAACAAGTTTTTGAAATTAATTTAACTCAATACTGTATAAACTGCCAAAGGTTTATTTGATATACTTTATATTATTGTTTCCAATAAGCTCAAACTGTTATAAAATTAATGATGAAAGTAAGTGTTGACAATTTTCTCTACATGTTGTATCAGTAAATTGTAACTTTGTGTTAGATATGTAAATAAATGTTATTGAAAGCAAATGTATGACTACTACCACTGTTATCATAATTTTATACTGAAAGAAAGAAAAAGAAATCTGATGTGCTATGTTCACCTTTGCAGAAATAGTTTCATTATACATTTTGTTATAGGTTTAAGAGAGATACAGGAAGCAGAATCGGCAGTCATATATCTCTATATGCTGGCCTTGAATTTCCATAATCTTTCCATGACTACGTGAGAAACAACTGAATAGTGGCACACTATAAAAAATTACAAAAGTACTGAAAAATTCACACCAATAATAATGGATGTCTCGGATATGGCTGATACCACAGAAAGCGTTATTTGATATAAATTGTGTGTTTTAAAGAGATCTATGTAGTTAGTTTTGTCTGTGTATCTTATGGTTAGCCCGTTATATAAAATCATATAAAATTCCTTCCAGATGAAGAGGACTTCACAGGTTATTCCCAGAAAATGCAATATATACATTTTATTTGGTCTTGAGCCGTGGCATTGCGGGCTAGAGCATGGAGCTCTGATTTCTGGCCATAGAATGTTCCCAGGTTCAGTCCCACCCATCGGGATGCAGATTTTAAGTCCTAGATATAGGACTGGTGTCCACTCAGCATTGTGAGGAAAGTGACAAGCTGTATAATAGGCAGGCAGTGGTCCTGACCTTGTGAGCCAACTTTTTGGCTGCAGGAAGCAGGCCCACACCACCTCTCTGTATTGGTTGGATTGGCAGACCAAACCGCCCCCCCCCCCACAGACTGTAGCACCTTAGAATATTATTTACATTTTATTTGTCATATATATATGGCATTTTAATCAAAATCGTTAAGAGTTATTTTTGAGAAAATCAAAATTTATGAAAATCTTTCCATGTAAAAGGTTGTTTGGGTTGGGGGAATTTACTTGAAAATCTCTGTGTCAGGAACGTCTTTCCGGTTCTTCCTCAAGGTTCCACAGTGTACAACTTTCTCACTATATAAAGCTGTAGTGAGTGGTAAACTTATCTGTAAAATAAAAATTAACTGCATACAGAAATCTACCGTTTTACATTGATACATGACAAGAGTTGATTACAATTCCTTTCGTTTCCTCCTGTGCATATTATAATATTCAGAGCTAAACCTCAATAGTACAGAGTTATATAGTTGATGCCATATTTGTGCGTTTTATTTGGGATAAATTTTAAAAATTAGCCTCCCTTAAATGTTACCACGGACTCTTCTATAACAATCTCTTTTTCAGGCTGAAGATTATTTTGAAAGTTTTTCAATATCATATCACCTGGCTGGTCCCATAGCTCAGTCAGTAGATCATCTGCCTACTATGTGATTCCTGGTTGGGAGTGGGAATTTTTTTGTTGCCAAGATTATTCCCTATCCTCCCGAAAGTCTGGAAGTATGAATGAGACTGTGAATGTTTGTGTGTGTGAACTAATGTATAAAACCCAAAGAAAAAGTGAGAGATCCAATTACAACTGTATAAGAGTTAACACCATTGCTGATAGGCAATATTGTCACATCCATGACTGGTTGGACATAGGGGGAATAGCAGTTTCAGGGTAGAACATCTCAAGCTTGGCGTAATATTAATTACTTAGTTTATTAAATTTAGATATTTGCAATGTTGAGTTTACATTGATAAGGGGGAACAAAGCTAGAGTACATGTAGGATCTTACCTTGAAGCACTTGTCGTGTGTGATGTGGACGGACCTGTGAGCCCATCGTTGAGGATAGCAGATTAGGATGCTGACAGGTAGCTATTCGACCCCTGTCTAGCATGTGTCGGTCTCCCCCGAGCGGCGCTCAGGCGCTTGCTTAAATAGGCAAGAACCGACTCAATCTTAATGACGTCTATATCCTGTTTGTGGTAAGCCGACGCCATACTTTAAGTATGATTGAGCGGAAACACGTGATTGGTTCCATGTTGCAAAAGGCAACATTATTCTAAGAATTTCCATGGGAAATGACGCAAATGAAAAAGTCCCTTGGGCCAAACCTAGGAAATGAGGTAGCCCACATACGTTCTGTCACGTACACATCTTAAGAAAGTTTCTTAAGGCAGAAAATGTAAAATATGATTCTATCAGAATTTATAAGAATGAGCCATATTAATGTTAAGACCCAAATTAATGTAAAATAAATGAGTCCGTCTAACATCACATGCAACAATATGTTCCAAAGGTAAAAGGCCTTCGATATGACCATTGTAGTTAAAGCTGGGGTATAAATGGATTTAAAAACAAGTATCATATTAAGAACTTACTCTATTTTGCACAGGTGGATTTGATTATTCAGCCTCTTCATTGTTGCCAAAACGGAGATTTCTTAATATTGTTAAATATCAATTATAATCTATCTCTTGTGTGAAACAAATCCATTTCTAAATATTTTATCATTAGACCAATAACAATGTAGGAATGGCGGATGTACCAAACCCATTGTCATAATAATTGAAAAAAGTTAAAAATTTCTTCGCATTCCTATCTTGCTATGGATTGTTTATTGACTTACTAGACCCAGATTAAGCTTTTGGTTTTGCTGCATACGTGTTGGTCTCCTCTACAATCAATTCAACATTTCCATGTTATAAAATCTTTAGAGGTGTATCTGCCTCCATGTGAGCATTACTTGTGACTTCTCAGCAATATTTATTTAAATTCACTGTTTGATTTCAATACAGAAATATTGGCTTCGTCAACAATACAATTATTAATACAAAAAGAACTGATCTAATTAGATGTAATACACAAATACAGAAATCCTATTTTCTTACATGAGTAGGTACCTAAACTAACTTTTGGAATTGTAAAACATTGTATGTTGCATAACAAAGCTTATAAACTAACTCATTTCTAGATATTCTTCTACTGAATAAGAACAACCCTGTATTAGGAATTTTTGCAAATCCTTTTGGAAGACTATTAATACAATAATACAAAAAATATAAACATAAAAACCAAATAGAAAATTACAGGAAAAATACAATCATAATGGTCACTATAGTACACAATGAAGAGTTTTTGGTACAAATACAATTGAAACGTGAAATCTGTAGATATTATTCATATAAATACACGTATAATAACAAAGAGTTAAATACAAGCATGCTATCTTACAACAGCTAACAATGATATCCGAAATATTGAAAAAATTCTTTGAGTACTATAGAAACTATGATTAGAAATCTTTTTGCATCTCTTCTGAATTTTTTTTTATCCTTACGTTTTATTTTCGCATTGATTAAGTTGTACGTGTGAATACCTTTATGTAAAATGCAGTTAACTCTTTTAGTAAATCTGGAACTTTGTAAATGTATTTTATTGCTGTTCCTTGTTTTATGATCATGTACTGTATTATTCATCTGGAAATTTTGAATGTTATCTATGATGCAAACAGTTTCTAAAATATACATTACGTGATCAAACGTATCTGGACACCTGGCTGAAAATGACGTACAAGTTCGTGGCGATCTCCATCGGTAATGCTGGAAGTCAATATGGTGTTGGCCCACCCTTAGCCTTGATGACAGCGTTCATTCTTGCAGGCATACCTTCAATCAGGTGCTGGAAGGTTTCTTGGGGAATGGCAGGCCATTCTTCACGGAGTGCAGAACTGAGGAGAGGTATCGATGTAGGTCAGTGAGGCCTGGCATGAAGTTGGCATTCCAAAACTTCCCAAAGGTGTTCTATAGGATTCAAGTCAGAACTCTGTGCAGGCCAGAACATTACAGGGATGTTATTGTCGTGTAACCACTCCATCACAACCCGTGCAGTATGAACATGTGCTCGATCGTGTTGAAAGATGCAATCGCCATCCCCGAATTTCTCATCAACAGTGGGAAGCAAGAAGGTGCTTAAAATATCAATGTAGGTCTGTGCTGTGATCGTGCCACGCAAAACAACAAGGGGTGCAAACTCCCTCCAGGAAAAACACGACCGCACCATAACACCACCACCTCCGAATTTCATTGTTAGCACTACACACGCTGGCAGATGACGTTCACTGGGCATTCACCATACCCACACCCTGCCATCGGATCGCCACATTGTGTACCGTGATTCGTCACTCCACACAACGTTTTGCCACTGTTCAATCGTGTAATGTTGACACTCCTTACACCAAGCAAGGCATTGTTTGGCATTTTCCTGCCTGATGTGTAGCTTATGAGCAGCCACTCCACCATGGAATCCAAGGCTTCTCACCTCACGTCTAACTCTCATAGTACTTGGAGTGAATCCTGATGTAGTTTGGAATTCCTGTGTGATGGTCTGGATAGATGTCTGCCCATTACACTTTATGACCCTCTTCAAATGTCGGCAGTCTCTGTCAGTCAACAGATGAGGTCGGCCTGTACGCTTTTGTGCTGTACATGTCCCTTCACGTTTCCACTTCACTATCACATCAGAAACAGTGGACCTAGGGATGTTTAGGAGTGTGGAAATCTCACATACAGACTTCTGACAAAAGTGACACCCAATCACCTGACCTCGTTCGAAATCCGTGAATTCCACGGAGCGTCCCATTCTGCTGTTTCATGATGTCTAATGACTACTGAGGTCGCGGATAATGAGTACCAGGCAGTAGGTGGCAGCACAATGCACCTAAGTTGAAAAACGCATGCTTGTGGGGGTGTCTGGATACTTTTGATCACATAGTGTATAAGCAGGGTAAGATAAATTATGTTGTTTTCCTTAAAATAAGTTTTACGGTGAGTCATCCTATTTAGACTAAACATCTTTCTTATTATTTTCATTTGTGCTACATTGAAACACTGGAGCTGTGATCTAAATAGGTGTTGCCAGGGATTGACAGCATCATTTGTTTCATGTGCAGTGTCCTCTGAATCAATGTCCATGATTTCTTCAATATATCTTGATCCATCAATCTCTGTTGGTTGGTAATATTTGTCCTGAATGCTATCATCACTTTCAGTTTCTTTATTACCAGAATTGTTAATTTCATCATTTTCAAGCATATTCAATGCTAACTCAGCTAACTTCCTACTTCATGACATTCTGACTTCCAAATAATATTGTGACATACATAATATAATAATTGGAACTCACAGTCAACAACAGCTTGCTAAATCTTTCAAGAAAAAGCAGCAAAACCTTATGCATATCTGCCAATCGTTAGAGGGTAGTGCCATACTTTATTTATCTACATGATTGATATGGTAATGGTTCTCTACAAGGTGATGCAAGATAAATATGTATAATTGATATAGTAATATCAACATTTCTTTCCACGGTTTTAAAAACTGTATGGTATAAAAATTGTAATTTATATTACCTCTATAAGTTACATAAAAGAAGAAGCAATCCTAACGTTAAATAAGGAATGAGCACCATTGGACTTCTGTAACCAGTCAGCAGTCAAAAGGTTAAGAATTTACCACCCTCCCTCCAAATTTCCATCATCCAACATACAAATCTTAATTGCTTAGTGATCTAGAAAAAAAATATTGCAAACTTAACACTTTAGGGTCCAACAGTATAATGCATTTAAAGCTTAATTTTATTTGCAATTTATTTTTGTATGTATGAGCTTAATGTCTTTTAATTAACAAGGTCATATCGGACATTTAAAAGAAAGAAATCAAAGAATGAATAGGATTCATAAAGTTTAAGAGTTATCTAACATTCATCCTCTGTCCAGATAACTTGTACCAGCCAAGATTCAAACCAGGACCTCCTAAATGTGGGGCAGATATCATTACAATGGAGATGACTTATAATTTTTTTACTAACATCAAAAGTAACATAATAAATGTAACAACTATGAAAGCTTGAAAACATATTTTATTTTATTAAATTCTTATTTGTAAACAAAATCTTACAAATCTGCATATTCTGGAACTACTTGTGTCAGCATTTAAGTAAATATGTATTGTTTCTTTAGAAGTCCATATACAGCAGGCTCACAATTAACCAAGGGAGGTATAGGGAAATAAACATACATATTTTAGGTATGTGCAGTGCTGATAGCCATGAGAGGCAAAAGGTTTGCCCAAAAATTTGAAATACTTTTCCAAAAAGTAATCTCATTCAGTATTTTAATTTCTTTATATTTTTATTAACCTTATGAAGCATTCAATATAAATTTTAAGGAATTATGTTGTAATAAACAATTACTATGCAGTTTTAAGCATTATTTTTGTCATTTATGACCTATTAGCACACTATCTCCACATTATCTGAGTTTTTCATATCCAAGGTGGTCTCTGTCCCAATTAGCTTGGATAATCACGACACCAGTCACAATAACTAATAGCAAAGATTGCTATGGTTTCAGTATCAATCTGTTGAAGAAAATATTGTAGGTTATAATTGATCCACTTATGGTTATAAATCAATGTTTATATCAAGGTAGCTTTCCTGATATACTTAAGATTTAAAAAAACAATACCACTTTTTAAGAAAGGTGAAAAAGATCTTATTTCTAACTATAAACCAACCTCTCTTGTGCCTATTTTTTCTTAAGTCTTTGAATTAGTAATAGTTAATCAGTTGTCTCTTTATTTTGAAAGCCATGGGTTATTTCATGAAACACCAGTTTGGTTTTAGTAAAGGAAGATCAAGTATTCATGCTATCTCTCAATTAATTTTTTGGATTTTTGAACCTCTTGAAGCAAAGAAAAGCCTTCTCCTATATATGATTTGTCTAGGGCTTTTGACTGTTTGCCCCTGATATTTTATTTAAAAAATTAGCCCATTATGGTATATGTAGAAAAGAAAATGCATTTATTGCCTCCTATCTTAGCAACAGAACACAATTTGAGGAAGTGAATGGTAGGGTTCTTCACCCTAAACTTTAACATATGGAGTTCCTCAAGGGACTGTTTTGGGACCTTTTTTATTTATTGTTGCTGTAAATGACTTGCCCTATTGGCTAAATAAAAGTACTATTTTATATGCAGATACTACTGTGTTTAATTCTCGAATAAATGATAATGAAGACATAATAATCTGATTGATTGGTTCAATGCTGATTCAAGCCTTAACTTGAACAAGACACAACATATTGCTTTTGATATAAAAAAGGCTAAAGGCAATAATGCTGTTAAACTTTTAGGAATTGATAGCAGCATAACTTGGAATTGCCACACTACTATTTTATGTCCGAAACTTTCTAGAATCGTATTTGTACCTAGAAGATTGAAACAGAATGTTTCTGAATCTATTTTGCTTATGCATGTTATGAACAGCTTACTTGATTATGGTATAATTTTATGGGGGAACAGTACTGGAGCCAAGGTTGCATTTTCATTGCAAAAGAAAGCCATTCGTATCATTCCTAATATATCCTCAAGAGATACATGCAGAAATTATTTTAAAGGGCTTTCTATTATGACTCTTCCATCAATATTTTTAGCTTATTACCTATGTTCATGAACATTTTAATAAATACACTTTGCATAATGATGTACATAGTCATAATACAAGAGGATGCAGTAATCTATTAGTACCATTGTATAGATTGAGTTAAATTATTGAATAGCCATTCCTGTATTAGTATGAAACTTTACAACAGATTATCAACTTGATTGAAAAGTAGTTTTAATTTAAAAAAAAATCTCAGAAATTTTTTTATTGAAAACTGTTTTTTTATGACAAATGAATATTTTAATTTGTAATACTTATAGTTCTGTTATAATGATTTTTGTTTGTTCTGTATGACAAAGCCTATTACAAATTGTATTTGTTCAATGGCTAATAAAAATCCGTATATCTACGTACCTAACTTACCTACCATATTAATTTTATGTAACCTCAACATATCGCAGTGTGTTAGATCAAAATTATGTTCCTTTTTGAACTGGTTATGCCTTTCATGCAATTAATGGTTTTCAGGGGGCTATTAGGCACTTGCATTCTGGGTCATAAATATACTGTGTACAAGTTTCTTTTCTCAATCCTTGCCACTTAGATTAATGAATAGTTACTCTCATAGTTTATGTCCTGCTCTCAGATCATATGCCTTATGGTATTCTGGCATTTTATTAGCTGAGGCATTTGTTTAGGCTGCATGTAAAAGTAGAAATAGGTTTGATCTTCTGACCAGTTTGCTGACCTTTAAGGACAATGACTAATCTGGATGTATAATGAGTATTGCTTGCTTGGAATATCCAGGTGACAGAACAGGTTACATCCATAATCATCTTATCACCATTCTTCAAGGATTAGATTATTATTGTCATGATGCATAGATTTACTTTATTAATTTTGTAGCATTGTTCTTACGCTCAGTAGTATTGGAAATTATTGCACCATAAAAGTTAAAAAGGCTGACATGCAGAATCTAGTCCAACCACTGTCGTTCCTAGGTGCAGCACCAGGTTTCATTCAACTTAGAAACATTGCGCGAATTCTGCTGATTCGGGTTAGGACATTCGCCCAAGAGGTGAAGGACAGGTAGCAGGAGTGCACCTTTAAAAACCCCTGGCTTTTGGGACAAGGGAGGATTCAAAGGGACTGCTGCATGAACCTGCATCAGTCTGATTCTTAAAGATCATTACGAAAAGTAAATCATAAATCGGCAATTCAACACCATGCATCGGGCAGCACCAGCTTTGTCTCAGGTAAGCATACTGTCTGGCTAAACTATTTGTACCATAGGCGACCTCGAGCCATGTAGTAATAAATCTATATTTTCATACACTTGCTGGGTCACTATGTAAATATTTAGGACCGTACTGGTCATACTGACACCCTCCCCTTAGTCATGTACTTTAGATGCTAGGCACCCTTAAGGACCTTCCCTTAGTCTGGAACTTCCTTCCTGTGGGAATTGCTTCACCCAGGGGCTGGAGATGTGAGGCTCTTCAGCCACCCTCTTGAGATCTCTCTAAGCTACCCCTTCTTTATCCATAATATTGTGTTGTAGTTGCCCGAGTCTTGATCCACACTCCCACCTCTCACCCCCTTCTAACCTTTTGATTCCCACCGCGACATTTGGTGAAGATGCCCCTTTGAGCTCCCCACCATTACCACTCCAAAAATCCCCCTTAATTTCCCCACAACATTAGTAATCTGTTCCGGCATCATTTAAGTTAAATAACTGGTCGATTCATCTCTTATTAGGTCAGCCACGAATTCTTTTACCTTTTGGTTTATATTTTAAAATATTAAAATTTTATTGTTGTCCATATAATACAATAATAGAGACATGTCTAAATCTATTAAAAAAAGTATGCTGTCTTAATTAAGCAAACTCAATACACTTCTCTCTCTCTCAATCACACACTCACAATTAGGCCATTTAACTATTTACAAAGAATTGTAGTAATAAATTATAAGTAAGCTGGATTAATATTTTAACATTTAGCTAAGTGTATACATTCTTCAATTTTAAAATTCTAAAGTTTAACTTCATCTATATTACTGTCAAAAAACTTTGATATATTGTGCATAATGTGGGTTTAATTCATACCACCTAGTCAAAACATGCTTAAAATAATCAAGTGAAACTAAATGTGCAGAATTATGTAATTAAAAGGTTCAATGCCTACATATCTCTATAATGAGTTTGCGTTTTACTAAGCCTAAGAAGGAGAATGTCTGTTGTTTCTTCCTAATATCATGTCTGTGCAGATCTGTCCAGTAAGAGAGGAAGGATTTGTGTTAATATATTTAGAAATTTAATACAAAGAGTTTTGGTAAATTAATTATTTTTAATGTTTTGAAGTGATTCTGACTAGAGTTATGTTAAAAAAATATTTTCAATTAACCCAATCACTTTCTTTTGCCTCTTGAAGACATCTTAAGCACTAGTGGAATTACGCCAAAGTAACACTCCATAAAGTAAGCATGTAAGAAAGAAGGCATAGTACATATTTACAAAAAAATGTAATGATAATTTTAATCTGTTTAATAAATATAAAACTGGAGCCAATTTTGAGTGTCAGGGATCCCAGACATCCCAATTTTGGCAGAACACTACCGAATTCAAGATTGTTGTCACATGTCCAGCCTAAATGCCTTATGGGGTGCATATTTGTTCTGTTTGAAAAAAAAAATAATTTTGGTTTTTAGGTATTTAAACTTTTAAACACAAAGGGTCATCTGTTGAAGCTACTTAACGTTGGTGATTTGTACTAAGGACTTTTAGTAATTTAAATGCTTTGCAGTTCTGGTTTGAAATACTGCCCTGCAATGCACAATGCACATGTATGGTTCAGCTGTTACCACCAGCAGACTTTTCTTGTTTGCAAAGATGGTTGACGTTAACAAGGTGAGATGTAACATGTGTAAGGATGTCTTTTTTTTTATACAATTCATGGTGGTAGAAATGACATACTGAAACATACAAAATCGTAAGATACTTTTACAGATCCGTGGTTCCTCCAAATGCAATCCAGCCCCTATATCAGCAGCAAGTTATATAACTTGACAGATGCCTTTGCATCAATAAATTCGTTTCTAAGTTAAAGGTAGTGCTATAGAGGGCTATCTATATTTTTATTGTACATTTTTATTTACTCGCTCTTTGCGTACATGTGCCTTTTTTTCCATTTTGAAATTATGGGATCCCTACTTCCCTAGATTACATCTACATAAGTGGATGACCTCCGTAACAGGTTGTTACTAACGTGATTTTAAATTTCGCGCGGCAAATGAAATGACGTCAATAGCTACATCATCAGGTCCCAGAACTGTCAAACGATTAACAAGTGTGCCAACAGCTTCAGTACCATATGGCACGAAATTGACATGAAATTGGAAATTAAATAAATATATATGAACAGAATAATGTAAAAAATATACGAAAAAAGAATATGCACTAATTATTAATACATATAAGCACCAAATATACGAATCAAATATTGTACTTCCATTTACCGCGTTGTCAGCAGTGGGTAGAGGTTTCGCCAGAGGGGGTTGGTGCTGGTGAATGGCTGTTATCGTGTTATGTCAGAGTATTGTAGTGGGGACAATTCCTGTACTCCTTTTACCACAAACCTTTTTTTTCCCCCCTGTTTGGTTGGTAAGGTGTATTTGATTTCTTCCTGGTTAAGACATAAATAAACAACACTCCTGATGTGTCTAATAGCACTAGGACTGTCCAGGTTTCATAACAAAAGTTCACATTACGAGTGTCGTTGAAAGCTGACATGACACTCGAAGACCCTTTTTTCGTAGTAAAAGAGTAAGTAAGGCAACTTTTTACATTTTTAAACAAAGACCTATGCAGGGTAAAATATTATTCTTTAGGTGTTACGTAACTACTGTGCCTCACATGAACTTTTATTGTAAACACCCTATACCAAGTTTCCATAAAAGGCATAAAAGTGTGTGAACTTGTTTTCAGTGAGGTTTGTAAAGCATTAAATAAGACAAGAGGTCTTTATCGTCGCTGGCTAGAGCTACAAGACGACACAACAAATAACGTCTCCAAAGATGAATTTGAATGGACCACAACAGAGCTTCGAAATGCCCTCAGGAGCATTGAATGGGATTTAGAAGACTTGGAAGATACAATTGATATCCTTTATAGCATTCATTTCGGTGTTGGCACCTATTGCTGGTTTGTTTCTTTGAAGCTGTAGGTACTAAACGCTTGCAGGTGATGCCACTGAAAGCTCAAGTTTTTTTATAAAATGGAAAAGCACTTGCTGTTTTATGCATGTGCTTTGGTTTCAGTCAAGGGGTAATAAATTACATGTAAATGGAATAACTGCAAATTTTACTGTAGAGGTTTTAAAATGAAAAATTCTCTCAGCGCATGTTGGCTACAGAAGACTAATATACAGTTTTAGAAAAGACGTACAGGTTTGAATTTAATATATTTTTGTGCCAGAGGTATGAGAAGCAGCAATAAATATACATTATTTATTTCCTGTCTATTCCAAATGAAAACTGCCTTTGATTTAGTCTCTTATTTCTTTATCACCATCAAAGTGTTCACATTTGTTAGGCTTTGCTAGTAAACCAGTGACTTGTCAAAAGAAAATTTTCCAATGAAGCATAATACAGAGTTTATCATGCGTATGTCAGTGTCAAAATCTACAAGCACAACTTTATAAATCTGTAAGTACTTTCATAAACATAATCTTGAATTTAAGCTGTTTTTAAGATGATTGTCATCCAAATATTGCTGTTTAGTAATATAATTTTTATGACTTCACAAAATTCACTATATATTTTTATTAGATTGGGATTGGGCTTGGGTAACTTTGTTTTTATTGCTATATAATTCCAGCTTTCTTCCAGTACTGTTAGTCTATGTAATCACATTATATGTTGAATACCATTACTGTGTTGTTCTGGTTGAATTGAAATTGGTAATCTTTCTAAAGAAAGAGTTAAGATTTAAAATTTGTTTTATAACACTCTGCAGGATGTTTCATTTCAGATGTTGCTATACTCCGTATTTCTTCTCATTTTCATTAATTTTTATTTTATTATACAAATCTTCCCGCAATTGCGGATTCCTGTAAAACAAAGAGTACAATTTATCAAACAGAATAATTTAAGTGAATATAAATATATGAAAGTTAAGCATTTATACATGAATATATGTGGCTTTATGCTTTATATAGAGGCTTTTTTAAAATAGCCACTGGTCTCCTGAGAGTGACTAAGGTCACATCAGTAATAACTGATGGGAAGAGATGAAGTCTTCGGAATACATTCTTCATGAACACTGGCAGTCCCTATAGCTCTGACCATAAGCCCAATTTACCACAGCAAAATCATTAGAGAAAGCTATTTGTTAATAATTCAATAAATATTTCACTTTTTAAGATTACTTAGCATATTTCCTTGCCAATTTTTTGGAATGTATATGCTGTTTGCCGAATGTTTTTTATTTTGTTACTTGATCAATACCTGGTAAGTCTTATAATAGGAAAGTTTATTTCAAATGGCTTTTTAAAAGTTATATTTCAATACCTTTACATACAGTAAGAGATAACAGCAGTAGCTTTTATGGTGCAGAATACAGAAACTAAAATTGTTTCCGTTTTAAATTTGTTAAACTTTCAAAAGAAGTATAAAATGTCTGTGTTAGTTTTTAAAACTGGAAGGTGCATGCCATTTTTTAATATGACATATCCATAATATTTTAATAAAAATCATAAGATATGTTTTTGTTGAATCATTTGTCTGAAATTTTGCACTGCTGTTTTTTTTAAAAAAATCAGAAGTTTTTAAATACTAGACATTCCTTTTAAAGACAACAGATTGTATGACATTTAGTTATTTCAGCCCAATTTAAAACAGCAGTGGCTCAGTATGGAACACAGATAAATAGCCTTGATCCAGAATGAAGGTGAACAAGCTAATAATGATTTTTCCCTCCTCCTAGAGCACCTTTCTCCCTTATGGTATACAATTTAGATTCAGTGATAACTATAAAGCAGCTAGCTATCTAGTTTTTCTAGAATACATTCCTTTTACCTTTTTTTCTTTCTTTGGCAAAATATACAGTGTTCTATGTTTCCCATGGTAATTTGCAACTTAACTTCCTGTAAGGTTAACAATCCAGAGGATCCTTGAAAAACCTGTTGTTAACTTTAATTAAATATTGCATCATTAAATGTTGAGAAGGTATGTGCCCATAAGAGCTTGCCTGGAGAACCCAGGTTTTTAAATAAAAAAAATTAAAAAAAAAAAGGGACCTTATGTCATCTTTACTCAAACATCCTTCAAGGACTTTAATTGTATTAACCTATAATTAACTGTAGCTTCTAATGTACATTAAATTGCATAAAATATATTCTGCAAGAAAAATAATTTCTACTTATAATAGGTAATTTTTTTTAACTTCCTTTATGTAAATACAAGTTTAAATATAATGGTATGAATTTTTCTTTATTTCTTTCTTTTTTTGCCATGTACATAGTACATAGAGAAGATGCATTCCATCTAAAAATTCTATTTCAATATTTCACCAGAAATAAATGTTTTGAGGCATTTTTAGAAAAAGGAATGTGTGTGCAAGTATGTGAACAGTGTAACTTAAAGACAAAAAGTTGGATAAATATCAAATCTGGTATTTAAGTTCAGTATCTTCTAAAGATGCGACGAAGATTTTGAAGACAACTCCCCTCACCCAACTACCCTTTACATGGAAAATATTTTGAAATCTTTTATTTTCTGAAAAATGACAATTTTATTAAATACCATATATTAAAGATATTTATGTGACAAATAAAATGTATATCTTGAGTTTTCTGGGAATAGCCTGTGAAGTCTGCTTCATTCGGAAGGAATTTTATACAATTTAGTATAACTGGTAAACATTAAGCCAGAGATGAAAACCAAAAGCTGTAGATTTCTCCAAAACACAATTTATTTTAAATAATTTTTATTCTGGCATTAGCTATTTCTGAAATATCTGTTATTAATGTGTCGATTTGTTTAATACTTTGTCATAATCACCATATGGTGTCCAGTTCTTAAACATTTTACTGCCGTTATTCTCTTTGCATTTATAATCAAATGATAAGGTAGCTACTTCTGCAAAGGCTTATCTCAATTAAAATTAAGTAGGCAGAAAAGCAAGCTTTGGTAAGATAAGCTTTTATAAGCATTAATAAATGATACAGGAAAGAGAAAGATGTGTATGCAACACATCAGAAATTTTTTTTCTGTGCCATGCAAACACTGGGTTGGATATTCAATACCTCAATCCCAAATTCCAGCTACAGAAGAAAAGAAACAAAAGTACATGTTACATGAAGGTAACTATGTAACTGTGATTATGTGCACCCAAAGAACAACCAGCAGTTCTGTGATCCCAAAGTCCCTATTCTGCCAAAACTCAGTTACCATGTAGTACAGGAACATGCAACTAAAGGCTGGTTGGTATTCACTGCCCCAGTTAAACCAACAAAGTAATGAAATCAAGAATTTTTAAACTCATGATCAAATCAGTTAAAGCTTTATTGGTACCATTTTGGGATCAGTATACTTCCTTACATTTTGAGAATGGTGGTTTGTTACGTTATTTGCACCACACTTTGGGCATCAATTTGAAGGTGTATTGTTGTATTGATATTTGCCTCACATATGGAAAAGCCGATTTGAGATGTAGTTGTATTGTGGTTCAACTGTTGGGGAGCCGAACTTGTAGTAGTTGCAACTGCACAAACAGTTTCCCTTAGCCTTCGCCCCAAATTTAAAAAAAATATTAACTTTGTAATTTGACTGTTTCTTTAAATATTATATATTTATGTTTGCCTCGGCTGCGTCAGTATTTATTTTAGAGACATGGATATCTTGGCAGGGTGTGATGTGACAAGAATGTAGGCTTACACAGATTATAACTTTACTTACTCCTTTTATTAATACTTGATACAATTAAAATAGCACTTCACTGATATAAGAGCTGTGAGATTCTTTAATTAATTACTTGTACTTTTTAACATGTAGACTTATTTTTCGTCTCACATGAATACGTATTTAATTTCTCGAGGACACATCTCGCATCTGGTTATGAGCACTATCTAGAAGCAACATGTTTGGTTATGAGCACTGTTTGGAGGCAACTGACTTGATTTCAACCGTCTAAACTTGTAAATTTCTGTATTTCAAGTCTCTGATTGGCTAATCCTACTCCAATAGAATACCTTCATTTAACTAAAGCTTTTTCTGGTTGTTGATTGGCTATTTTATGAACTGTCACAAAATTTACATTATTGTTGCTCCAATAATGACTAGTATTATTAAACTCTTAAACTCATTATTGCCTCAAGGTTACCTCATTGTTAGCAACTTTTAACTTATTATTCTCACAGCTCCTACATTATTAAATTACGTAATACATTCACATAACATTATTGAACATGTTTACAATAATATAAGCATATGCAATGACTGTTACATACATTTTACAAATTATTACATATACATGTTGCTTCAAGGCGGACTATTATTGAATTTGCATATTATATAATTAGATAATTAGACTGAAATCATTTAAGTGTTAAAAATACTGCCTCAATTTAAAGACAGAGCACAAAATTGGACATTATCTAGTTAATCACAAATTTTTTTTCTCAGGATGTCATGTTTAAATATTGACATAACAGCTTTGTGCATTATGTGCACACATGAAGTTTCTATTAAACCATCTCAGAAACTCTGTAGCTTGCATTTCCAGCTGGAAGCAATCAGTGTGTACACATGCAGGTGCAGTGAAGAGGTGTTGATATGAACACTGCAATCAGTATCATTTATCTGATACCTTTTGTATCAGAAAAGGCTTAAGTACAGCATTAAGAGGGTCAGGAGCGTTAAGCTTATCTTGGGCCTTTCGATGGAATAAGTGGTTTGAGCAACCTAGTTGGATTTGTTTAGAACAACAGGGCAAAATATCCAACAGTAGGATTCTATGAAAACTGAACTACTTTGGCTCAAATCTTGGGGTTTACTACCCTACTCCATGAAGAAACAGAAGAATTAACACTGTGTACTTGAAAAATACCCTCTTTTTACAGTTAACATTTAATAAAAAAAATCTGATGTGTAACATTCACATTACTTTCTCTACCCGCTATCACTTATTAGTGGGTGTACAAATTATTCTTACGACATTTATTTTCCTATCTACTTCACTTTATAATTGGGATAAAGCTATCCGAAAATAGCTTGCACTACACATTTTGTTATAGATACAAAGGGAACGGTGACAACCAAATGTTTTATAACTAGATGCTATATGCTGGCCTTAAAATTCTATACTCTTTCATGACATTGCGAGAAACAGCTAAAAGTGATCAGGACATGAACCATTAATAACAGATATCTCAGAAATGGTAGATGCCACAAAAAAAGTTATTTTGAATAAAGTGTGTGTTTTAAAGAGATCTACATTTTTTGTGTAGTATGTTTTTGTCTATCGCTTAACGTTTACCAGTTATGCAAGATTATACAAAATTTCTTCCGAGTGAAAAGGAATTCACAGGCTACTCCCAGAAAATTCAAGATATACATTTTATATGCCTAGTAAATATCTTTAACTATATAGTCTTTTTAATAAAAATCATTAGAGCTATTTTTCAGAAAAAAAAAACATGAAAAAAATGTTATACATAAAGGGTAGTTTGGAGTAGGGAGATATTCTTGAAAATCTTCATGCCACATCTTTGGAAGATACTGAACATAATCTCTCTCTCTCACACATACACCCGTGCGCGCATCTATTTCCAGTTAAATCTCAATATTGAGCTTTTTGGTGGAATGCAATACCTTCTCTACCTATGTATGTAGTAGGGAAAGTAATATAGGTACCAATAATGTTTCATTCTTATATTATTGTTTGTATGTTTTTTTTTATAGGGTTTGCTTTAATCTTCACTATGTAGGGTTTGCCTGCATAGCAAAGCAATATTTGAATGATTTTATGATCTTGCAACTTTTTTTCTTTTTTTCCTTGTGGTCTTTGTATATTTCAAGTTGAAATCCTCAGTATTGTATGTGGTAGCATATGCCAGCTCTATCCTAAGGTTGCTTTCAAATGAGATTATATTTGTCTTTGAGCACCACGAGACTCAACCAATGGGAGTCTTGAGTCTTTTTATATTGTGTACCTGCTAATAGGAAGTTCTATGCAACAAGTGAATCAGCCTCTAATAAATATCACTTATGCTATATTCAAGTATTCTAATTTTGCAAAAATTAATTTACAAGAAAGGTAGAGGGTAATGTTTGTAACAACCATAAAAAAACCCACATTTTTAGCTTGTATACTTTTTCATAATGCAAATGAATAAGTGTACATAGATACATAGGCACTGAAATGGCCATCATTCACTATAATGCAAACTATTGCCAGGATAGTGCTAAAGGAATTACACTGAACGAGCACAAGGAATTTGTTTCCTCTCCCTGTTCAAGATGAGAGCCAACAGCTTACTTATCCTGATAAACATAATACTGCATCGGGAGAATGCCACTGGGAATGTTTATGATGCATAAGGCCGTGGACTTTATATTTACCCTTCAGAGTTCAAATACTTCATATCAATAATCCATTTTTGCTTAAAGCAATATATCCGTAAAATTTGGAAAATAAGTAACATATCTTTGTGAAATTTATGCCAGTTATTACCCACAATAACAGTAACATTTCCACCATTTTTAAAAGTTCTAGCTTACATGGTTATTTAAATATTAACTTTTTATTGTGCAAATTCATTGTTCTAATAAAAAATGCTCTACTTGATGCATTTTTAAAACTATCCACATAAAAAAAAATTCAGGTTTTACAGTAAATGAGTGTACAAAAAGATCTACCACATTATATTTTTTATATTAACCTTAAATTATTGTAGAAAAATGATTACTTTTGGTACTCTCAAAAACTATTTATTTCCCAAAATTGTAGCATTATCTTAAAAAAGCATATGTAATTTTCTTTAATGCACTTTTGAGAGGCAATACAAACATTGTGATACAAATTATTAAAAAAGTTACATCATGTTGAGAATTTTGAGTATGGAAAAATGTTGAAAGAAACTTTGCGAGAAAACAAAGTTTAAAGTTGAGCGTGCCTATTTATAAAAATCTGATGTGTTACACTCACATGACTTTCTCTAATCTTGTAAAAACTATTTTTACAAACACTTATTTTCCATCTAGTTCATGTTAATCGAGATAAACATTTGCAGGCTCTATCTTATTGCTAATTTCCTTGTAGATGTAAGGGGAATATATATATTTACAAGGGCAATATAGAAATACAGTAGACTTTAAGCATAGACATATCTCTTAATAGCTGGTTGCTAGGTGCAGCACTATTCCCTTTTGCCACAGATTAATACTCTTTGCATATCCAAGACAAAAAAATGAATAACGAATTCCCAAAATAAGTATTGAAAAATTTAAGGGAATAACAAGCAATATCTCGAAAATAGTTCACTCAACAACAAAAATGTATATGACATAAATTGTGTATTTTAACGCGATGTACATTTTTTGTGTAGTAAAATTTTGTCTATCTCTTATGGTTTACCAGTTATGCAAAAGTCGTTCACAATGGAGAATACTTTTGGAGACATTCCCAGAAAATTCAAGATATACATTGTATTTGTCATGAAAATATCTTAAACATATGATATTTCAATCAAAATCGTTAGAGCCATTTTTGAGAAAATTAAACTTTTCGAAAAATGTTCCATGTAAAGGGTAATCTGGGGTGGGGGGATTTTCTTGAAAACCTTCGTGTCGCATCTCTGGAAGATACTGAACCTAAATACCAAGTTTTGTGTTTATCCAACAGTTCGTTTCTGAGTTATGCTGTTCACAGACAGACACACAGACACACACATGGACATGTTTCCAAAAATGCTTTTTTTGGATTCAGGGGGTCTCAAAACATGTATTTCTGGTGAAATCTCGGTATCGAATTTTTGGGTGGAATACTATACTTCCCCTACTTACTATACGTAGTAGAGAAAGTAAACATGCGCCTGTCCATTTATAGCTTCAGTTAATTGGTGGTTTAAATGTGTTAGGTGGGAAAAATGTTATATACTTCTTATAGTTTATGAAAAATGTTATGCAACAAGAGAGATCACAAGTGGTAACATAATTATCTAGGATTATATTGTGAAGTTTCAACGAGATAATGGAAATGCTGTTATTCATCAAGAGAAGTCTCAAATAGTAACATAATGTTCTAAGATTATACGCGGGTGGTCTGAAAAGTTTCCGACCTCAACATGAAGATGGCAGCACTCGTAAATAAAAGCTAGTGAATTTCGTTGTTCATCTGTTGACAGCTACTAACCAAAGTTTCTGCCATTTTGGACGCTCAGTTGTTATGTAACAGTCGTTTGAGTGAGGTGATGTGAGTGTTTTTTATGAAAATGGACAAAATCGAGTATCAAGCTGTCATTAAATATTTGTTTTTGAAAGGTAATACGCCTACGCAAATCAAAGATGAGTTGGATTCTGTGTATGGGGACTCTGCACCATCATTTACCACAGTGAAATTTTGGGCAGCTGAATTTAAACGTGGCCGTAAGAGCTTGGGAGACGAACATTCGGGACTCCAAAAATTGCAACTACATCGCCAAAGTTCACTAAATGGTGCTAGACGACCACCGAATTAAAGTGAGAGAGATAGCAGAGGCAATGAACATGTCAAAAGAATGTGTTTGTCACATATTAAATCAACATTTAGACATGAGAAAGCTGTCCGCGCGTTGGGTGCCGTGTTTGCTCACGTTTGACCAAAAACGTGTTCGAATGAACATTTCCAACACTCTGTTGGCACATTTTAGGCGCAATAAATCCGAGTTTTGGCGCCGATTAGTTACTGTAGATGAAACTTGGATACACCATTATACGCCCGAAACAAAAATACAGTCCAAACAGTGGACTGAAAAGGGGGAACCGGCTCCAAAAAAAGCAAAAACTGTTTTTTCGGCTGGGAAAGTGATGGTGACTGTTTTTTGGGATAGTCATGGAGTTATTTTAATTGATTATCTTCAAAAAGGAAAAACCATTACAAGAGCATACTACGCATCATTACTTGACAAGCTGAAGGCAGATCTTGCGGTAAAACGGCCACATTTGCAGAAAAAGAAAATCCTGTTTCACCAAGACAACGCACCTTCTCACACCTCAGCGGTTGCAATGGCGAAAATCCACGAATTACGGTTTGAACTGTTTGACCATCTGTCTTACCAGATCTAGCCCCCAAGCGACTTCTTTTTGTTCCCTCATCTGAAAATTGCACTCGGAAGACAGAGATTTTCATCAAATGAAGAGGCAATCACCTTTGTGAACAATTATTTTGCAGAGAAAAATGCAGAGTACTATTTGGACGGGTTACAGAGATGGGAGCATCGCTGGGAGAAGTGTGTAGAGTTACAAGGAGACTATGTTGAAAAATAAAAACAAAAATTCTGAAAAAATGTCTTGTATCTTTATTAGGTCGGAAACCTTTCAGACCACCCTCATATTATGAAGTTTCAAAGAGATAATGTAAATGTTATCCAACAAGAGAGATCACAAATGGTAACATAATTATGTAAGATTTCAAGGAAATTCTGAATTATGAAAGCCTTTCCTTTGGCTATGCATGCCAAGGAAACTATTCCAAGGCTTTTGAAAACAATCCAAAAATGCAATAAAAGTAAATGGCTTAAATAGTAGATATGGTTCAATTAGAGCTGCATAACAGAGGAATAAGCAATTGAGCAATTGGTGCTGGAACAAAAATAGAAGGTGATCATAGGAAAATACCGGTTTGCTATGACAGTCAAAGTGGACAACATGCCTTGCAAAGAGATAAACTATACTTATCTGCTGGCTCAGCATAAGCTGTTAACTGCTATCACCTGTTATCTTTCAAGGCCGTTCATTTAAGGACTAGAGCTTTGTGAATACCTGAAGAAACATAGCAGCATATGCTGCTAGAATCAAAGATATAGGGATATTAATAAAATTGTGCTTCACAGCAAATTATTAACTTGCATTTCACTGTAAATGCTAAGTTACTTTGCAAGGCACTAGTTAGGCATTTTCTTCCCCTCCATATCTGCTGTGTTTATTTTCCATTTTCCATATCTATAAGCACTTTTCATCACTGCAAGAGTTTTTGTTTTTCTTGATATAAAATTTAGGAGAGGTCACTGACTTAGGTAGATCAAACATCAGTATGGCTACTGCTGCTATGGGACTGATCATTTGGTATTATTGCCTTCAATTAGAATCCAAGCAAATTTGGAAGGGTGGGCTGTTTTATATTCGTCATAAGTCATAATTCTTTGTGATAGTTTCTCCAAAATTTAATTCTGTATTTTATTTAACTGTGTTAAAAATATGCTTCCAAAATTATTTCAGCATTAAAAATAATCTGCTACAGCTGATTTATAAATTCATTTATACTTCAAATATTGAAAATAAAATATCTTTAACTCTGTTTTCGTAGTTAATGTTTAGCTTTTTTGATTTAAGTTTGATCATAATCCATACAGATTTGATTTATGACAAAGCTCTTTATTTTCTGAAATTTTTCCGTTTTTAAGTTTTCAGTCTTTCTATTCATTGACTTCTCTATTGATGCCATTTATTAAAGTGAACAATATGTTCATATTCTTTATCAATTTCAACTTTCTTAAAGGTACATTTTTCAATCTATAAACTTAGCTGTTTAAAAAAAATCTGATGTGTTACACTCACATGACTTTCTCTAATCTTGTACAAACTATTATTCCAAAGGCTTATTCTCCATCTACTTCATGTTAATCGAGGTAAACATTTGCAGAGTCCATCTTATTGCTAATTTTCTTGTAGATGTAAGGGGAATATATATTTACAAGGGCAATTTGGAAATACAGTAGCCTTTAAGCACATATATATCTCTTAATAGCTGGTTGCTAGGTGCAGCACCATTCCCTTTGCCACAGATTAATACTCTTTGCATATCAAAGACAAAAAAATGAAAACGAATTCCATTTGAGAAAATAAATATTGAAAAATTTAAGGGAATAACAAGCAATATCTCGAAAATGGTTCACTCAACAAAAAAAAATGTATATGACATGAATTGTGTATTTTAACGCGATCTACATTTTTTGTGTAGTAAAATTTTCTCTATCTCTTATGGTTTACCAGTTATGCAAAAGTCGTTCACAATGAAGAACACTTTTGGAGACATTCCCAGAAAATTCAAGATATACGTTTTATTTGTCATGAAAATATCTTAAACATATGATATTTTAATCAAAATCGTTAGAGCCGTTTTTGAGAAAATTAAAATTTTCGAAAAATCTTCCATGTAAAGGGTATCCTGGGGTGGGGGGATTTTGTTGAAAACATTCTTGTTGCATCCCTGGAAGATATTGAACCTAAATACCAAGTTTGGTGTTTGTTCGTTTCTGAGTTATGCTGTTCTCTCTCTCTCACACACACACACACACACACACACACACACACACACACACACACACACACACACGCACACGCACACGCACACACGCGCACGTACGTACGTTTCCAAAAATGCTTTTTTTGGATTCATGGAGTCTCAAAACATATATTTCCGGTGAAATCTCGGTATCGAATTTTTGGGTGGATACAATACTTCCCCTACTTACTATACGTAGTAGAGAAAGTAATACCAAACTTATATAAACTCAGTCTTTTTTTTAATTAACGATATTTGGTTTTGTATAAATAATAGTTTGTTGTTCTTCTGAATGCCAGGATATTCCATATTTGTATTTAAAACCTAGCAATGAATCTAAGATGGAAGTAACTCCAATTTAACAAGGAATGTGAATTAGCAGTAAAGTTATTTGCATTTAAAGCTCTGGTTCTGACCAACTTGCATGGGTTATGCAGTGGTACACACTTTCCCATTGCACAAAAGCAGTAAAGTTCAGATGAACATTACAGAAAGAAAAAGTAAGGGCTATACTATAAATGGAAATTAATAAGTGGTACGAAGTTAACTTTAATCCTAAACTCATAATCTCTTGGAATGCAGACACTATTAAGAAGCATTTATCTGCCAGATTATCTTTATTAAAACACATTCTATGGAAAACGTTTATAATTTTGTTATATAACTATGAATTAGCTTGTACATGCTATCCAAAAATCCTTGCATCAACATGTATTTAATATGTTTTTATCCAACACAGTTAATACACATTTTCTCATGATGCTTCATTTACCCAAAATGTTTGCACATGAAACATTTGAATCTGGTCATTTTGCACCTTTTGGAAAAATAGAAGCCATAAATTCTTCCTTTTGGAGTTTCCCAAAATGCTACCTTGATTTTGTATTTTAGGCTACACTCCGAAGATGAGATACAAAATGTTACAAATTACAAATTTTGAATTACAATCTAGTTAAAAAATAATATACTGTATTTCCTTTTTGTTAAGTCCACATTTAGTTATAATTACTCAAAAAAAAAATGCTGATACAAAACTTGACATTATTCATAAGCTTTTGTCTCTCAGACAAAGTTGAGAACACATGTAATCATACAGTGCTTATGGGCAGCTATCAGCTACGCTAGAAGTGCATGGAAATAAACACCAAAACATGATACATTATGGCCTAAGAAGTTAAAGGACAATAAATAACATATTCAAGTTGTGGAATATTCATTGTATAGCCAGAAAATGTGAGCAAAATTAGGTATCACAAACCTCTCCTTTCTGCCACTGTTTCCAGAATAAGTATGGCAATTAAAGCCTTTGTAAATGAGTTGACAGTGTCAAGGAGCAATGGACTTGTATTCTAACTCTGCTGTGTTATGATTTTGGATGAACTAACAGCCCTTGAAATAACTTGGAGAATAAGGTGCTGGGCAAAATATGGAGAAGAATAGAAAATAATGGCAACTGGGTTTAAAGTCGAGTTTAAATATGTCCACCCCTCTTTAAGGCTGGATCATGAGAACCAAGGCGAGAATGGAAAGTAAACAGAGCTGAGTGACTTTGGTTCATAATATTTCAGAAATGGGAACACCTATTGATAATATTGTGACTTTGTCTAGTTTTTCAACTATCACCTCTCTTAAGTTTTCAATGTCACTTTGTTGTTTTTATGCAGTTCAACTTCACCTGAACTTCACTTCGCTCACACTGTCAGTTCACTTCCTTTGTGACATAGCCTTTAAACGGTTCGCTCGCTGGGGAGTCGAACACAAGTCCTCCATGATCTCTCACTACACAACACCACTTGCTGCATACAGCAGTATTTTCCATAAACCCGCTCGGAGAATGGCACCCCTCATCGCACTGGAAACTCACCTGCCAACTCGTTAGCTCACTGACTGACTCCTCTTGTCAGAATGCAAACCTCCAGAAAACTGTGGTTATCTGCCCATAGTGCTTCCGATGTTTACACTAGCAAGTGCTACTTATTGTTGTTTATCTCTGACTGCCTGGCACCGACTTTCCATAACCTTGACCACAGCTGCTGCGTCACAATATCAATAACAAAATGGGAAGTTCAGTTTTGCACATTGGTATGTCATTCGTTTGTTTCTGACCAATGATATTTTCTCATTTAGGAACAATTCAGTCATTGTAAGACCAACTTCGAAGTTTGATATAATAAACATTTTCTAAAAGCCATGCTACTATTTTCTAATTCTTCTTGTGAAAACATCATTCTAATATGTTTATAATAAATGGTCTATATTAAAGTCTACTTTTCTCTGCTGCTTTCTGTTATATGTTGTTCCAACCTTGCAATTAGAGAGAACTCTATTGGCAGTTATAGTTTATGGCCTCCTTGAATAATTTCTACCACATAGATAGGTGCATCAATATGAATCCAGTGTGCTGATATGGGTAGCCAAAGTCATTAAGGCACGGACTCATTAATAAAAGGTCTGTGGTTCAAAACACACCAGGACCATTCTCCCTGACTAAGGTGTCATCATCTGTGGTCTAGGGGTACTATGCTAGTCTCTAGTTCCCGGGTTTGCATTCAAACATGGCAGAGGGCGATGTATTTTCTTTGGGTGTAAAAATCCTTAGCATGGCTTCCTTTGGAAGGGAAGTAAAACCAATGGCCCTGTGTTGTAGATTTATGGCACATAAAAGAACCTCAAGCCTGATAGAGACCTCTAAGCAAAATTTCTGGTCTGTCACACCCAGCATAGAATGGGATGCTAAGGAGCATACTAGCTAAAGAGCATCCATAAACAAAACTCAATTTATTTACTTATTGACTGAGGTTTTCTCCTGGTTTTCCTGAGTCCTCATAACTGGCAGATGCCATGGAGGTACCGTAGACTTAGAATGTTTCCTTCCCAAGTTTCCTTTCCCAATGATCATTTCATGAGCTATCAGTATCCACAAGCAGTGAATTCAGTGGAGCCGAATGCAGTAAGAACAGGCATTAAACAAGACTAAAAAAGAAATGATTCCAGTTTCCTGCAAATGGGAACAGTAAAGTAGTTGAAACTTGATCAAGTATACTGCTTTCATTCACAGCCTCCACTAAGCTTCCCATTTATTGTAAGTACTCACATTGCTACACATGCATTCTAGGTTTCTGGTTTCCATTCATGTTACTATTCACAGGTACTATGAAATAGACTTTAACCAGTTTCATACTCTTGGCAATGATAATCATAGTATCGTGTTTGGTTGGATTTCAAGCATTGGTTTTTAACCAACGTCTTATGAGAGATCGTAACAGTTTGGGAATTCAGCTATGTTTTTCTAATTCTTTTCATAAAATGTATCCTTAACTCTTCACACGCATCGTCGAGAAAAATCCAAGCAAATTCAAAATCGACAACAAGGAACTCAGTAGCCGAAGAAGTTTTATAGATCAAACCAGGGAAGAGGTGAAGGTAAGGATGTTATAAACTCAATTACAATTGTATCATAGATAATGCCAACTGTGGTTACTAGTTTATGTAACAGATTATACAAATAATAATTCCTGTTTTACTTGTGTTGTTTAAAATCAAATCACCATTGTGTTTAGCTGTCAGATCACAGTATGACTACTAAATGAATTAACACTCAAATGTGTTAACGAAATGCTAACCGATACTATCAATAGTACAAATGAGAAAATAGTTAACCTCAAAATGAGCTAAAATCAGAGCATAATAGAGATTTTTTTTTTTTTTCCAAGAACATAATTTATTTGAACAGTGATACTGTTTGAATGTGCATTGGCTAAAAATACATTTAGATGACAACTTATTAATCACTACATACTGATCCTATTACAGTTCAGTAACGAGCTGACATTTTATCCATAAAATAGCATCCTTGCAAGCATATTATAAGATAAACAACTGTGATTGGTCGATATCAGAGGCATTTCTAAACATATTGGCCAATATAATATATGTAGAGTATTAATGGAATGTTCAGCATAAGTTTTGCTAATGGGCAAGAAGTATAATTAAGCCTGTGCTGTTTATTATCCGTGTCATACAGTTCAAGGCATCTAATAAAATTAATTTACAGAATAAAGGCTAAATTATTTTTTTAATTTAAATTTTTACTTTTCTGTTAATGTTTCATTGGAAATTTATACTAATATTATAAAGAGAAAATATGTGTGTGTTTATTAGATAAACCAAGTAAACACTCGTTTGATTTTGGTAATCATCCTGCTATTAAAAAGTGCTATTCTCCCTTAAAAGCCAGCTTATAATATAAGTTCTGAAATGGTTTAAAGATTAAAAAGAATTTACAAAAATGCGTATAAAATAAGTCTGATGTGTTACATTCACATGACTTTGTCTACCCTCTATTGCTTATTGGTATGTATACAAATTCTTGTGAAAGCTATTCCATTTTAATTAAGATAAACCATTCCAGAAATAGCGACATTACACGTTTCATTATAGATACAAAGAGAACAGTAATAGTCAAATGTTTTAGAACTGGTCGGTATATGCTGGCCTTAAAATTGCATACTCTTTTTGGGACATCGTGTGAAAGAACTGAAAATTGACAAGACTGTAAAAGAATGGCTCAGTATTGAACAATTTGAACTATTAATAACAGAAGTCTCGGAAATGGCTGAAGCCACAAAAAGAAGTTATTTGAAATAAATTGTGTTTTTTAAAGAGATCTACAGTTTTTGTGGACTACTAACATTTACCAGTTATGCAAATTCCTTCTGAATGAAGAGGGCTTCAAAGGCTATTCCCAGAAAATTCAAGATATACATTATACTTGTGATGTAAATATCTTTAATATATGGTATTTTAATAAAAATCAATAAGAGCCATTTTTAGAAAATCAAAAGTTTTGAACACTATTTATCTAATTTTCATTTCTGAGGTATGCTGTTCACAGACAGGCAGACACACATATGGACCTTTTTCTAAAAATGCTTTTTTTTATTATTCAGGGAGTCTCAAAACATGTATTTCCTGTGAAATCTTGATATCAAATTTTTGGGTGGAAAGCAATACCTTCTCTACCTACTAGGTATAGAGAAAGTAAAAATGGATTCAGGGAACCTCAAAACCTGTATTTCCAATAAAATTTCAGTGTCAAATTGTTGAGTAGAATGCAATACTTTCTCTACTTAAGTAGGTAAGTAGTAGAGAGTAAAAATCAGATGTAACTTTTCCAAAATAAAATATATAGACAAAGGATAAATAAATGTATTGACTTTTTCTGTTGTTTTTTTCTGCCTTACAGACAATGAAAGACAAGATGAATATTTCAAGAGGAAGAGATCGTGACCGCACCGCAAGACAGGTGGGTGTATTTGCTTTAGACCGGAGCCAGTGATGAAAGAGGGCAGCGGTAATGTTTGCTATCAGATTAGTAACCACTTAGCATTGCTCCGTGAACTGGTAGTAATGATCCGGATATACGGCTTGTGTAGATGAAACACCATTCATATTCTATATGTGTAGAGGAAACTGCTGGAGCTCGGTGAATTACTACAAGGACACACAAATAGTACATAGGAATCTGTTTCTTCCGCTTTATTCCTTAGTGGAAATCAGCATCATTTAAAAAAGAAAAAGTATTACACTTTCTTTTTAAGAATTAATTTATAAAATATAATTTCTATTGCTTTCATCAGTATCATAATGCACTTAAAAACTTTGAGATCAATTATTAAAGAAGAATATTGAGAGTTTTGTTAAATGAGTACTTTTATCATATTAAGTGTTATTAAAATACAGGGGTGCCTCATCCATTAGAGCTGTAGCACTTCTGCTTTGACAGAAAAATTACAAAAAAAATTTTGTTTTGTAACTTTCAAGTGGGCTTTTCAATTTTTATTAGATATATTCCATTATTTTTCTTAACATGGTCAAAATTTATTTGAAGCATCTTCTCTTTGCATCAATAGTCAGCAATGCTGAAATTGATCCCCTTTGCATGCCTCTCACACTTTGCTACATCAGTTGTATTCTTTACATTCTTAAAACCAGATATTTACTCAGATTTCAGATATGTAGGGTCGTGAAAGGTTGCCAGTTAAGATTGCCATCAACCTTGCTATTATATATCTAAATGAAAAAATATCTGACATGTTAAATTTACATGACTTTCTCAACCCTCTATCGTTTATTAGTGGGTATACAAACTATTCTTATGAAAGCGTATTTTTCTGCCTACTTCATTTTAATTGAGAAAAACTTAAATTACATGTTTTGTTATAAATACAAAGGGAATGATGGTCAAATGTTTAAGAGCTGGATGCTATATGCTGTCCTTAAAATTTCACCCATTCCATGTAATTGTGAGAAACAACTGACTATCGAAGGACAAAGAATGAGAAAAGTATTGAACAAGTAATAACGTGTATCTCACAAATGGCGTATGGCCCCAAAAAAAGTTATTTGGAATAAATTGTGTGTTTTAAAGGGATCTATATATTTTGTATAGTACATTTTCATATATTGCTTAACATTTACCAGTTACACAAGATTCCTTCCAAATGAAAAGGGCTTCACAGACTATACCCAGAAAATTCCAGATATACATTTTATTTGTCATATCTTTAATATACAGCGTGAATCACCTAAAACTTGCACCGCAGATATTTCGGAAAATGGAAAGTGCTATTGATGTGCAGTTTTCACAGCTTTGATTGGTAGTCAGGCACTCATACATTTAGCCTATAAACAGATTTTAATAATACTGAGAAAGTGTATTTTTTGAGCAAACATACAATTTTTTAAATGGAACAATGCCTAGTTACCCTAACAGAATAAAGGTAGGGTAAATTAGAATGTCAGTGGCATTTGTTGCAAGATTCTAGTACAAGTGGTTTATGAGAAATCTTATTTTGAAACTTTTATGCACCAACACTTGTAGAACCTGTGGTAGCACAAACTAAAGAAAACCAAAGGGAATTACAGTACTTCCGTGGATTCTTAGAAGCAAAGAGCACATGCCCTTCAAAGGTTGTGTTCAAAATGACCACCGGCAGCTTCAATACACACTTCCAGTCTGCTATGGAAAGACTGCTGCACACGTTCTAGCATTTCAGCGGAAATTTCAGAGCAGGCAGCAGTAATACGTCATTTCATATCGTCTGGTGTAGTTGGTACAGTGTCTTTCAGCCTTCCCCACAGATAAAAGTCTAAAGGGGTCAGATCCGGTGGACGGGCTGGCCAAGGTACAGGTCCTCTTCATCCAATCCAATGATTTGGAAACAATCTGTTAAGACAAGCTGTAGTAATTGTTGCACTAAGGACTGGTCAGCCATCATGTTGTTACCACAGGTTCCTCCTAGTCTGCAAAGGAACGTCTTGTAGCATCTGTGGCAGATGGTCTGTCAGGAGGCTGCAATACTTGTGCGAGTTCATTGTCCCTTCTACATATGAACAAAGGGCCTATGAGCTGATGGTGCACTATCCCACACCACACGTTTAAGCTCCATGGACGCTGACATTCCACCTGATGAAGCCAACGGGGATTGTCAACAGACCAATAGTGCATGTTTCTGCGGTTTACCTGGCCATTAGTAAATGTTGCCTCATCACTAAACAAGATACATGATGGATCTGGAGTATCATGTCTTAATGCCCATGTACAAAAGTTAACACGATTCTCAAAATCGTTTCCATGCAGCTCTTGATGGAGAGAGATGTGATAGGGATGGAACCTATGTCAATGGAGAATGCGCAGTACACTTGCCTGACTTATGCCACTTCCACCTGCAATTGTGCGGGAACTAATTTGCGGATCTACTGCAATGGCAGCCAAAACATTAATTTCTGCCTCTTCTCCAGTCATTTGTTTGTTTCTGTCATGTTTTCTAGGTGTTACAGTACCAGTAATTGGTTGAAGAGGTTGATAAATAATTGCCGAGATGGTTGATGTCTATTGGGATGAATGAAGACAACCTGGATCCTTAATTGGAGATGATCAAATTTATAATGTTATTGTAATAACTGCACACGCTACTTTCAACTACGATAGGTATGAAACTGTGGTTTGCTCCACAAGTTTATGACCATAAAATACTCTGCATACACCGGACAGGAACGAACTGCATTCTTCCTACTCCATACGCCATGAGCATGTCTGCTTTTTCTGCATTAGTAAACCCCATCTTCCACTCACGACTTACTGCTTGAACTGTCCCAAACTAACTGACCAGAAAGTCGCAACACGATCAATGAACAAAAAACACAATGCAAACAAACATAACAACGTCGTGCCTAGCAACTAAGCAGGTTGAATGGGACAAACCATTGTCGGGGTGGAAACTTTTCAAAATACGATTTCTCGTAAACCATTGACTTTCTAATTTACCCTACCTTTATTATGTTGATGTAACTAGGCATTGTTCCATTTAAAAATTGGAAGTTTGCTCAAAAAGTACACTTTCAGGTATTATTAAAATCTGTTTATAGGCTAAATGTACGAGCCCCTGACTACTAATCAATGCTGTGAAAATTGCACAACAATAGCACTTTCCATTTCCGAAATATTTGCGGTGCAAGTTTTAGGTGATTCGCCCTGTATAGGACAATCATATTAAATAACAAGTCTGGCAAAGATGGTCCTTTAGATTTCCAGGAATTTCAGCCTTAAAATCATTAAGCTCTGAACAGTCATTTGGCAATACTTGAATTGAAGAAACTGAATTCAGCTCACCTTGTCATCTCAATACCCTCTTTTTGACAGATATTATGCTGCACTTTGGACTTCAAACATTGAAAACAAAGAAGCAAGCTTTTATTTCACCTCATTTATGGCAACTCTTGGTGAATGTGAACACATTGGAATCCTGTGAACAGCAATTTGTTTTCAGATTTAACTCCACTGTTCTGCAGTCTGTAATAGAGAAAGTAACCCTAATGTCATTTTTGCAGCCTCTTCTGGAGAATAGTCCCGTGAGAGTTCCAACAAGCCACGGTACCACCAAGTATTCCAAGCTGGAGAATGAACTGGACAGTCCAAATCGCCAGTTCCTGGACGACACACTGCAGCAGCAGAACCATATTGTGAGGACACAGGATGAACAGCTTGACATGATCAGTGATTCCATTGGCACACTCAAGACTGTCTCCAGACAGATTGGTAGCGAACTGGATGAACAGGCTGTGTAAGTTGAACAAAGACTGAGAGTGGTTCACATTCACTACTTTGTCGCCGCCACCAAATATATACTTGCTTACTAGTAGGCATTTGTCATTACTTTAAACTTATTTTTGTTCTGAAAATAAAATCGGCAGGCATTATCACTAGAGAAGAATTTTGAAATGAATTGATGAATTTTGCAAACATAAATAAGTTTCTTGGAATGTTTTTCAACCAAACAAGAAATATGTGTGTAATATTTATTGTGTGCCAAGATATTTACAACTGTATTGGAAGTGACAGCTACTGGCTCTGGCCATTTTATAGTCATCTCCCCTCCTTTGGTGATAATAGTAATAATAATATATTAATTTATGAACATTAACTTCTTACATGTTACACTGCCTTCTCTATTTGGCCCTGGCCATTAAGATGGGCAGTCATGTAAATTACAATTACATGTTAATACAATTAGTAATTCTTATATTTATTTATATTTACATTATTTTTCCTCTTTTAACCGCCCATATCCATTTTTTTTTTTTACTTTCTCTAAGTATTTACCCATATTTTTAAATTTTTTGTCTAAAATTGTATATATCTCTTTATTCCTATTCATTCCATACCAAGTCGTCCTCCGTGGACTAGTGGTACTGTGCTAGCTTCTAGTTCCCAAGGTCGCAGGATTTTTCAGCCGTAAAAATCCTTAGCATGGCTTCCTTTGGAAGGGAAGCAAAGCCAGTGGTCCCATGTCATAGATTTACGGCACATAAAAGAACCTCAAGCCTGATAAAGAGGCCTCTGAGCGCGCCCAATATAGAATGGGACGCTAAGGACCACAGTAGTTAAAGAGCGTCCATAAATAAAACTCAATTTAATTTTTTTTTTTAAATGTTATTTTCATTGAGAGGCCCGGGACTTATCAGCCGATCCTCGTATATCTGCTCTTTTTTATAAGACAAATTCTAAATTGTTTGTTTTAAATAAAGATGTGCATAATTATTAAACCAGATCCAATTCATACAGGACAACTAAATTTAGTCACCAATTTGTTCAGTTAATAATATTTTAAACAAATTGCCTTTTGAAATTCTTTCCATTATATCTTTTAGTTAAATTTTAAAACATTCAAAAAATAATATCTGTAGCAGATATTTTTATTGTTTGCATGGAGTTTGCATGGATTTCTCTTATCTGTTTCCTTTCTCATGTGCCAGTCTGTATCATGTATTGCAGCTGACTATTAAATAATAGTAATAATAATTATAATAATAATCATCATCATCATCAGGTATACACACAAACTGCAAGAGAACATCTGGAATGAAATGAACAACATTCTTAAGGTTATTATTTGAAAAATATTGTATGTGAAGGGAATTTAATTATGTTTGTATGCAGCCAAAATATGTGTCCAACATTTACCATTATTTAATGTTAAGTGATTAAAATGGTAAGGTTTATATTGATCTCCTTCTACCATTGAAGGTGTTTTTACTGCACATCATAGAAAGCAACCAAAACTGTTACCCTTATTCAGCATTTCCTTATGTTTTAAAATATAAATATTTATTGTAAAACTGGGGAAATAATTTTAGAGGGTACACACAAATAAAAACATAAAAACAGCCTTTGTTTGCTAATATTTATGCTTTTCAATTCACAGGATGCTAGATGAATTTGGGAATGAAATAGAAAACACAGATTCTAAACTTGATACAACAATGAAAAAGGTTGCAAAGGCTCTTCATATGTCAAATGGTAAGTAGCACGGATATGTTATTCTCCCAGTAGTTTAAAAGGAAGTCTTAGATTATGTAGTGGTGACTTAGTTCCTATCAGCTATTTGATGAAGGTTGCTCAGTTACAAACACTTTCAGAATTAAAATTTTGGGATGTTAATAAAATGTTAAAACACTTGTTGCTCCACTTACTTAAAAATCTGATGTGTTACACTCACATGACTTTCTCTACTCTTGTACAAACTATTTTTACAAACTCTTATTCTCCATGTATTTCATATTATTCGAGATAAACATTTGCAGAAACGATCTTTTGACATGCAAAGAGAATTACATTTTACACATAGCAACCAGTTCTAAAAACATTTGACTATCGCTTAAGGCGTACTATGTTCCCCTTGTTTTGTATTTGCAAGGGCCATATAGAAATACAGTAGCCTTTAAGCATGGACATATCTCTTAATAGCTGGTTGCTATGTGCAGCACCATTTTCTTTGCCACAGATTAATACTCTTTGCATATCGAAGACAAAAAAATGAATAACGAATTCCCATTTGAGAAAATAAGTATTGAAAAATTTAAGGGAATAGCAAGCAATATCTCGAAAATGGTTCACTCAACAAAAAAAGTGTATATGGCATAAATTGTGTATTTTAACACGATCTACATTTTTTGTGTAGTAAAATTGTGTGAATCTCTTATGGTTTACCAGTTATGCAAAAGTCATTCACAATGAAGAATACTTTTAGAGACGTCCCAGAAAATTCAAGATATACATTTTATTTGTCATGATGATATTTTATTCAAAATCGTTAGAGCCATTTTTGAGAAAATTAAAATGTTCAAAAAATGTACCGAGTAAAGGGTAATTTGGGGTGGGGGATTTTCTTGAAAACCTTTGTGTCGCATCTCTAGGAGATACTGAACCTAAATATCAAATTTGGTGTTTATCCAACTTCGTTTCTGGGTTATGCTGTTCACAGACACACACACGGGCATGTATCCAAAAATGCTTTTTTTGGATTCAGGGGGTCTCAAAACATGTATTTCTGGTGAAATCTCGGTATCAAATTTTTGGGTGGAATACAATACTTCCCCTACTTACTATACGTAGTAGAGAAAGTAAGAATTCTTTCTAACATGTTTCAAAGAGACGTGCTCTTCATCCTCAACGAGCCGGCCGACTGATGTACACGTCAGGTAACTTCTTCCACTGTCTTGTTGCCCGGTGTGCCTCTCTCTCTCTATTGGTCAGATTTATGTTTTTAATGATGTGTATATTTTCCCATACCGTTAATTCACTATGGTTCTTGGCTGATTTTAAAAGTTTAATTTCGTGACTAATATTATGATTATGTGTCCAAAAATGATGGGCTATACCTGATTTATCCGTCTGTTTATGTTTTATATTTCTGATATGTTCTTTTAAGCTGGTTTCCAAATTTCTCTTTGTCTTTCCAACATATATTTTATGACAATCTTCACAATTGATGGAGTAAATTCCTGATAATTTATTACTCGGACTAGTATTTTTTAAAGGATGGTTGAGCAAATTTCTCACACTATATTTATTTTGTGGAGCCAGTTTTATGTTATACTGACCAATAGAAAGAGAGGCACACCGGGCAACAAAGAAGTGGAAGAAGTCACTTGACGTGTACATCAGTCGGCCGGCTCGCTGAGGATAAAGAGCATGTCTCTTCGAAACATGTTCCAATAGAATTTTTAAGTAAGTGGAGCAACAAGTGTTTTTAATCTGCTGACAGTGTTTTAACATTTTATTGACATGCTCCACTACTTTAAACACTTCGTTTTAATTATCAGTTTTATACTTTGGGATGTTAAATTGGAAACAAACTTTTAGTTTAATGTTAGTGGAAAAAGCTATTAACACTTACAAAACTGGCCAAGTTATTGACAAAAATATTTAATACATAAAGTTATAACCAAAGGTTCTGCGTGCAACTGTGGATTCTGGAATACACTGTATGATGACCTTTGCAAAATTCAGCAGAGATTCATACTCTGAATTATCAGAGGATACAGGACAATTTCCATCGATACTGCTTTAATTCTTTCCGGTATAGAGCCACTCCAGCTTTTGGCAATGTACAACATAAAGAACCTATAAGCTAATTCCTTACATGTTCCTCTTGTTATCAAAGGTAGAGTTCCATTGCTGGAAGCTGGGCATCCTGGTGTACACTGTGAACTGGTTAAGCAAAACTACTGTAATGATTGACCAATTTTGAAGATTTAGAAGCTAGTAACAGTGATGTGTCATAATTTAAGATAAAGAGAGTTGAGGGTTGTTACACTACATCACTAAAATATTCTTACTTGAACGCGTTTCGGGAGACGGCTTGTTCCCATCGTCAGCATGTTCTCATGAGTTGAGAACGTTCAAGTTGAGTTGCGTTCAAGTAAGAATATTTTAGTGATGATGTGTAACAACCCTCAACTCTCTTTATCTTAAAATATTGTAATGATATTCACGATGTTGAGATCTTTATCAATGGCTCACAAATAGTTGAAGAAGCAGATAAAACCAGTTATGTAGGATACGCTTTTGTGATTTACAACTGCAACGATTATGACACAGAAATGTTCAGCAAAGGATTTTGTCTAGCTCCTACCTGCTCCATTTTCCAAGCAGAAATGCTTGCTTTAAATCAAGCTATAAGACGGAGTATTGAAAATCAAATGCCTCTCTCCTAGCCATTCAAGACAAGTACAACAACAGTCCTCTGGCAAATACAATTAGAAAGAGCATTATTCAAAATACCAAACTTGTTTGCCTACCGTGGGTTAAGGGCCATGCTGGAATTGTTGGAAACAAGACAGCTGATCAAATCACAAAACTTTCTGCCAAACCCAACTGGAATTAAGCTATTTTTATTTCCAAATTCATATTTTAAAACTTTTCTAAAAAAATAAATAGTAGAAAAGTGAAATAACCTCTGATTAAACAGCTTAAATGGACAACTAACAAGAAATTTATTTCTTCCTTTAGTTTTGATAGCATTTCTCGCAAATACTTCACACCAAATTATATTCTTATGCAATTCATTACTGAACACAAAAAATTTAAAAGTTACCTGCAACATTTTCATCTAGAGTCACCAAATAGTTAGAAGAAACCGTATTCCATCTGCTGCTCCAGTGCAATTGACAACATATCAGAAGATATGTTCTGTTCATTGTGAAGTAAATTATTCACTAAATCACCTCTGCTTTTATATCCTTTATTTCTGGCATTTATTCATGCATTTAATTATTTGTAAAAAGTTAATTTGTTATTTGTATTTATAACCCTAACATGTCATTTGGTGCACTAGAGTTCAAATGGTGTTGGAGAATAAAAAATAAATACATAAAGCTGTGCATCTATTGTTTTCTAAAAACTGTTTACTTCACATACTCTTAATTTGTAACTTATTGCATAAAAGTGCACAGACATTTTTCTCACTGAAATCAAAATCATTACAACCATTCTTGAGAAAGAAATAATATTTTTTCTATATAAAGGATCATTAGGGTTGAGGGAAATCTCATTAAAACCTCTGTATTTTAAGGCTGGCATATTTCAAGTATGTAATGCAAAGTTGGCATTTATCATCTCTTCAGGTTTGAGTTATTGTGTATATAGACACAGAGACAAAAATTCCTTCTTTGGATGCAGGAGACCTCAAAATCTATATTTCCAATGAAATCTGATTTTTGAAAGCAAATGCATCCTCTATCTTAGGTACCTAAACAGCAAAGAAAGTAAAAATTGGTGAATTTGATTCTAATTTTGTAGCTAAGCACTAATTTATCAGGATGTTAGCGTAAAACAGGCTGATACACAATTAAAACATTAAATATCTGGCATTTGTCATATATGCTTTAACAATAACATTGTATTTTTCATACATAAAATAAGTAATATTGACATAATGCAAGCAGAGGAACAAAAATGCCCCTAGATGTCCTATACCTGTAATCATATTTCTTGAAAAATAAATACATTAGGGCATTATTATGACAGTTTGCTTCTACTTTGTAAACTTTTTAACAATAGCAAGTTGAAATATAGAGTTTGTCTTTCTCCTCTTTAAGTGCTGGTGTAAGAATAAATTGGAAATATATAATTAATTTATGTGTGAGGGCTAATTAATATAGTTTTGAGTGATTAGATTCTCTTCTGTCTTCTCAGATTTGTATGCTTGAGAGAAGAAATTTTTTAACTGTAACAAATAAACACAGTATTTTGTGTTTTCTAGTCTTTGTATATTTCCATTCCTTTTTGATTTCTTAACATTGAAGGAATGCTCTTTGCTTACTTCTCGCATCCCTATTATGGTGATTATTAAAGTAATTATCACAGAGGTTTAAAATGCTTGACACATCTTCCTTGCTTGGTGTGTGACTCTATATAATATTTAATTATGATAAGGACAGCTAACTAAGCAAAGTAATTAATTTTGAAGATTGAGAAGCTAGTAACAGTGATGTGTGATAATTTAAAATAAAGAGAGTTGGAGGTTGTTACACTACATCACTAAAAGGTTTTTTTTACTTTGAACGTGTTTCGGGAGAACGGTTTGCTCCCATTGTCAGCATGAGCGAGTTGGAAACATGCTGACGATGGGAGCAAACCATTCTCCCAAAACGGGTTTTCAAAGTAAAAAACCTTTAAGTGAAGTATTATACACCATGGAAACTAAAATGGTCAACATGTCTTTCTAGCTTCGTTCATCAAATCTGACTGACTACTTCTTTGGTACAACATGCATAAGTCAGTGTTAGAAATTACTTGTCTGATTAGATTAGTTCTGCATTTGGCTAAACATTTTTGTAATACTGCTTGTTATTGGTTACTTACTACAGTTGCGGTGATTTTAAACTTATACTGAAAACAATGAATGAACATACTGCAATTTTGTCCAGTTTTCACTGTCATTTCACTAATATGATCTAGTTCAATTTTTCTGTCACTTATCTCTTCTTCACAATATAGTGGCGTAATGAAATATGTGCAAAGTAGAGCTTCGTCTTCCTTCTGCTTCATTCACTGGGGAGTCAAACACAAGACCTCTCTAATCTCTTGCAGTAGCAGCATTCATGTAGGTCACAACTATTGTCACAACCTTACTCAGAGAATGCACTGAATAACCAGCACTTTAAGTCACATCAACAAGTCACTATCATAATTAATGACTGACTTACTCACAAGCACACTCGCTTATATTGCTGCTGCATGTTTTGAGAGAGTTCTAGAGAGGAGAAAAGGTTCCAGAAAAATCCTGTTATCTTTCGATAATGCTTCTGATATTTACACTGGATGAGAGTGTTATACCTTTGACTTCTCTCTTCACCTGGGCAGGCAGTCGGTCAATTGGTCGGCACCTTTGATGCAATAATTGGGACCCATAACTGCATCACAAGAGAGTCTTTCACCTAATATGAAGGAATTAAAAATAGTGAAGCCTACTGCATTAATAGAAGATATGAGGGTTATTCAAATATAAACGGTAATTGAGCCAGTATTCTGAGTAATCGGTAACAAGCAGGATGGTGGAGTGGGGGGTTGGAGGTCAGTGTGCTAGGGAGGGGGAACCAGCTTGGTTAGCTGCTTCACTCTGTTCTGGCATCAGTACAACCATGAGTGAACAACAGGTTCCTTCATCTGTTGCGCATTGCATTATTATAGTTTTTTTTAACCAATGAAGCGGTTAAACCCTCTGAGATTTTAACTCACAGTTTGGGGACGCTACACTGTCCCAGAACCGAGTGTTTGCTTGAGCCAGAGAATTTAAGGGCAGCAGAGAAATTGTAGAAAATAAAGATCATGCTCAATGCCGAAGGTCAAGTCTCACAGATGACAACATCCATGCCATTCAAGAGTTTATCAAAGGTAATCACCGGTGCACTGTTGAAGAAATCACATCAAATCAGCATTGAGAGTGTTCATACCATTATCAGTGAACATCTTGGCTTTAGAAAAATTAGTGCTCGGTGGGTTCCAAAATGGCTAATTCAAGAAAAACAGGTCAGATTGCAGATCTGCGAGAGTCTTCAGAAGCGATTCCGCATGAAGGGGAGGATTTTTTTAATCACATCATTGCATGTAATGAGACATGTATCCATTATTATACTCCAGAGTCCAAAATGGCGAGTAAGTAGTGGTGAAGAAAAATTAAAGTTAAATTGAGTTTTATTTATGGACGCTCTTTTAACTGCTGTGGTTCTTAACGTCCCATTCTATATTGGGCATGAAAGACTGGTAATTTTTCTCAGAGTCCTCTTTATCAGGCTTAAGGTTCTTTTACGTGCCGTAAATTTACGATACAGGACCACCAGCTTTACTTCCCTTCCGAAGGAAGCCATGCTAAGGATTTTTATGTCTGAAAAAATCCCTGGCCCTCTGCTGGGTTTGAACCCGCAACCTTGGGAACTAGAGGCTAGCATGGTAACCATGGAGAACGGCAGTGATGAAGAAAGGATGAAGCTTGCCCAGTGAAGGCCAAAACCTGCCTCTCAGCCGGAAAAGTTCTTGCAATGGTGTTTTTTTTACTACAGAGGAATTTTACCCATTAATTTTCTTTACAATCCATGTATGGTGAATGCGGTTTACTATTGCCAGTTGTTAAAAGTCAGCAAAAACCACCTACTGAAACAAAATACATCATATGCCCATCAGAGATGTCATCCTTCTTCATGACAGTGCTAAGCCTCACACTGCGACTTTGACGACACATTGAATAACATGTATTAAGAAACTCTCAATCATCCTCCCTATAGCCCAGATTTGTCCCTTCCTGACTATTTTTTGTATGCATCTATGAAGGAATAGCTTGGAGGGCAATGATTTGAAAACAATAAAGAGGTTGAGGAGCAAGGCACGACTGGTTGACAACATGCCCTCAAACCTTTTCTTGAACAAGGAATGTTCAAACTTCTAAATCATTGGCAAAAGTGTGTAGAGCGTGGAGGCAATGTAGAGAAAAACTGAAGATGTCACTTGTGTATTTGATTAATTAATAGATGTATAAAAAAATTACTGTTTATATCTGAATCACCCTCGTAGATGACATGACTTAACACACTGCATTTTGAAGACATGTTTCACAGACCATGTCTACATCATCAGCTTGTCAAATTTTTCGATATAGGAACTCCTGAGTACTGCTGATGGAGACTTGATGAGCTTGAAAATCATGTTATCCTAAGGGATGCCAAAGTTCACAAGTTTGTTGAACTTGTTTATAAAGATAATCTCCTATGTGCTGAGGTCGATGGCCTTATTTACCAGTTTTAGTCAAAATTAAATTCCATCTACTTCTTGATAATGAAGATAAACTTTCATTACACATTTTGACGTAGGTATAAGAAAGAGAGCGAGTCAGATTTTTAAATAGTGGATCACTATGCAATGGTTTTGAAATTCCACACTCTGTTCATTCATTCATTCATTCATTATCTGTTTACCCTCCTCTTATGTAGGACTTACACCCCCCAGGACTTACAAGCGGGTGCCTGGGGTCAGAGGCCCGTCGAGGAGCAGACACTCATGGATCAGACAGAGCATCCAGGATGGGTGATCAGCCCGATGCCTGGTATGGGATGAAGGAAGTAGATGAAACGAAATGTTGGTGAAATGGATGAAAGGAAAGGTGATGATGGAGCAGTTGGTGGAATGAATGGTGGGGGAAACCGGAGAACCCGGAGGAAACCCGCCCAGACGCCGCTTCGTCCACCACATGCAGGTCCCTGGGATTGAACCCGGGCCGCCTCGGTGGGAGGCGAGCGGTCTAACCACTCGGCCACGGCGCCGCCACACTGTTCAATTCATGAGAAAAAATTAATAGCGACTTAGCACATGAAAATTCAACCAATTAACAAAAGAATATCTTGGAAATGGCTAAGGCAACAGAAACATTTGACATAAACTGCGTGTTTTAATGAGATCTACATTTTTTGTTTAGTAAGTTTTTGCCTACCTCTTTCAGCCTACAAATCAGAAAAAGAGGACTTCACGTGCTATTCCCACAAAATTTATGATATGCATTTTATTTGTCATGCAAATATCTAAACATAAGTGGTATTTTAATAAAAATTCTTAGCCATTTTTGAGAATATCTAAAATAACAAAAAGTTTTACATCTAAGGGCAGTTTGGGATGGGGGATTTTCTTGAAAATCTTTGCTCACATCTGTGGAAGATGCTGAACTTAAATCTCTCTCTCTCTCTGAATTCAGGAAGTCTCAAATTTTGGGGTGCAAAATAGTAGAGAAAGTAAAAAGGGTTGAAGTCTGAATTGAGAATGTTGCACATGAGTGCGATAGTTTGCAAGTTTGCTAGTGCCAATGCAGACAGTTAACAGGTATCAATTTGTTGTTTCAGATCGACGGCAGTGGATCGCCATAGCAATTTTATCAGGTATCATGGTAGTAGTGATCATCCTTTTCATCTTTACTTGAAGAACACTGCAGCGAGGGCTGAAGACAACAGTGCTTCACCAGCACAACTCTTTGTTTGCTGAAACATCTCAAAATTATGCACCTATCATGTGATAGGAACTGTTGCAAAGTGATGGGGGGTGCTTGCATTACACGAAATCTATTTATTACAATTTTTCCCCAGTAGTTATGTTCCATTTCTTATTAAATCCTAAAAGAGAAGAATAAATAATATATTGTAACTACAGATTTTAAATATTTAGATATGGCAGCTCTATTAGCATATTCCCCATCAATGTCTTGTTCTTTCAATGAATAGAGTGAAGATTAAACACTTTTCCAGTTTTTGGCTCTTCTTGTTAGAGACATTTCAAATTGAATTGTAGAGAAACTAGGGAAGGGAGGGGGGAATTGGGCAAAGTGATTCTATTAATACAGTACAATCAACTGCATACTCGTTAGTGAGAAGTGCATTCCTCTCTTGATTGTTTTATTTCGTAGGTGCGAGACTGCAAAATAATGAGAACATTGTAGCGTCAGGAATACAAAATAGGAAAGCATGTTTGGTGCAGTGTGTTATGTATGCATAAATGCAAGAATGCATAAACTAATCGTCAGTTAATTTTACTGCATAAAACATGTCGTAATACTCTTCTTGATATTCGATTACAAACTGAGAGCTTTACAATTAGTGGTGGCAATATTTTTTAAAAAAGATGTGATAGTTAAAATTAATGAAAATGTGATGGGGGTAAAAGTGGTTTCTTGTGATGAAAATTAATTTCAAAATTTATATCCAAATAAACTGTCTAGTAGCACAAAAATTAGCATGCCAGACTATCATATCCACTTCTCAAGTTGTGTTGAGTTACAATTTATGACAGTGTTTACTCATCCATTACTCTTTCGAATGGTGCTTTTACATGCTTTCTTACAAATGGAATGTTCTCATAACTTTTGCCTGCTGGCAGCAGAAAAACTGAGTGCAATATCACATGTCTAGCTTAGAAACAATTTCATATTAGCAGTCTTTCTTGCTGAAACTATGTGTTAAGGGTGCTGAACTGCTTTTGGTCAGCATCTCTATCAAGCAATTTATTGCAGCTGCTGCCATGATACTTAATGTTCCCAAAGATCTTCACAATTTGTTGGTACTAATTGACTGAAATTTTTTTATCACCCCGTTCAAACATGAATTGTATAGGTGCACTAGAGTTGTAAATATATGGGGAATTTATTTAAATAAATTTTGGTATATATACATAGCAGTTTTGAATATTATACTAGGAGAAATAAAGATCAGTGAACTGTTTTAAACGATCTTGTTTTATCTGTTATTGTCTGTAGGTGCTAGTGTTCGTAAAGACAAGGCAAAAAAATGAAATTTTATTTTTCACTTTACCGCTGGCTTGAAATTATGATGCAGAAAAATTTCACCAGATATATATTAATATAGCATATGCTGTTGTACATAGCATTTAGCATAGATTTCGTCAAATACATAATCGTATACATAGCTATTTCTTGAGAAATAGAGCAGATTTAAGTGGCAATATGGCATTTTGTTAAATATTTTTCAAATTTGTTAGCATGGCCTCTATTACCTGTAAAGAAAAAAAAAAGGTCCAATACAAATAATTTTATGTTGTAAATTGTTGTGGTCGGAATGGATGGAAGGTTGTAAAGTAGCTTTGTCGGTAGTAATTTGTGTCAATCTCTTATTTATTCAAGCATTTACTTTTGTGAATGTGTAAAATATTATGTTATGTTGAAAACTGTTGGTATAAATAAATGTAGCAAGGTGCTGATGTGCATCAAAATGAGTGAAAATGTTTATTAATTGTGAGTACAAGATCCAGTAACCTATGACAGACAGTGGTGCTCATTTTTGAATTGCTTTCATTAGTTGTACTGCAGTTTGCTAATTAGAGTGCAGAAAATGTGAAGGATTTATTTAAAACCATATTTTATGACAGCGTTACACGTGTCTTCAAAGGCTGGATTTTGTTTGCAACATTTAGTATGGTCTCCAGAAGGTGATGAACTTCAAAAGAGAAATTTTTCCCTTGTCTTTTATCACCATACACTGACTTATATGAACGATTTTAGGTACCCAAGGATTATAATAATCCTTTCTCCAGAAAGTTTCCCTCTCCCTTTTATGTGATGCCTTTAACACCTAAGGATATGCTTGGAAGCACCCATTAGCAGTGATGCTCGCATTTGGGAAGTCCCAGGTTCGATTCCCAATGGCCGCCCACTCTCACCATGTGTTTTCCCTGGTTGCCAAAGACAAATGCTGGAGTGGTGTATTCTACCATGGATTTCCTCCCTCCCCCATTTCCTTTCATTTCCCTCTTTCTGTTTCAGGTTGACTCTTGGGCTGTAGTTCAGACAAGTGGCGCAGAGGCTTGCGAATTGGAATTCTTTTCTGCCCTGCTAGAGAGAAGTTTATCGAGCTCCCCTGCTGGATTGTGTTTCCCCAGTCCCACTAGAGGGACATCTTTGAGCAAGCCTGGAACTATAAGGGAACCTGTGCATCACTGTCGACTTGCGCCGGCCTGCTATGCAGCCCATATGTCTCCTGCAGTTTCCTCACCTCATCCATTCCTCCTGGGGGTGTGTATACAAAAATCCATTGGGGCTAGGTGTCCCCTCAGTCGACTGGTCGTAGTCATAACTCCTTTGAATTGCATACCCATTCTCACTCCCAGACTATAATGAGAATAGAGAATCATCCTAATTAAAGAAAAATCCTATTTTCAGTTGGAACCTCTGAATTAATCTTTTTTTTTTCTTCTTTGTTCTCTCTCTTTATGCTTATATCTTGCTTTAACTGCAAGGTCATATTTAGAGATAGGCAAAATGTGAAGAAAGAAAAAAAAATCCCAAAATATAATGAAATACATCTTTTGAAGTTTTTAATCATAAAATAATTTTAATCAAGCCCAAGAGAAGTTATTTCCATTTTAATCATTGTAAAAATCTTAAAAATTAGAAGAAAAAAAAAATTACTGGTTGCTCTGTTCCTTGCATAAAACTAATTAAAATGTACCACTAAAAGCATCAGTGCATGAAAATAAAAACTCCTCAAGAATAGAGGGCATTTAATGTCACACATCACAGAGAAAATGCAATATTTTCTCAACTGTATCTGCCTGTTTTCCAGACATGTTTCCTGGAAAGAGCAGCTTGGATTTTATAAATTGCTTTTGGCCATGGCGATAATGGATGTATGAACTGGTTTATTGTCTTGATGAAACAGAACTTTCTTTTTTGCTAAATGCAGCCATTTTTGCTTAATTTCATCATTCAAATGCTGCAATAAGTTTTCATAATACTCGACATTGATTGATTTTCCTTCTTGAAGATAATCAATGAAAATTATCGCACGCGAATCCCAAAAAATTGACGCCATGACCTAGCCTGCAGATGGAATTGTCTGTTCCTTGATCTCCGGTGTGAAGTGATGTACCCATGTTTCATCCATGGTTATGGATCAACACAAAAACTCGGATTTATTGCAGCCAAACACTCGACTGAAACATCCTTATGATGCTGCTTTTGTTCCATTGTGAATAAATGCGGCACCCATCTTGTGCACAGCTTTCTCATGTCTAAATTTTCAGTTAGTATGCAATGTACAGCACTTTTTGAAATGCCTACGATATCTGCTAGCTCGCGCACTTTCAGTCAACGGTCATCCAATACCATTTTGTAGATTTCCTTCACAATTTCTGGCATAGTCACCTTATTTGGTCAACCACTGGGATGTTTGTTTGGCAGCTCGTACGCCCTCACTTAAACTCTGCCACTCAACATTTTACTATTGTAAACGAAGGAGCAGATTCCCCCAGAGTAGAATCTAGCTCAGGTTTAATATTGGAATTAATACCTTTCAAATGAAAGTATTGTTTCGCATAACGATGGCCAGTTTTATCCATGTTTATAAATTTGCTGAGAGTGTTCACACTATTAGTGGCTGCCAAACAATTACTAAACAACGTAGCATCGTAAAACTTCAAACTTAAGCTTTATAAGGTGGTACTTTTTACCACAGTTATTTGTTTGAAACAACCACTGCTATATATACGTCAGGTCGGGTACTTCTGGGACTGCCCTTGTACTTTTTTTCTATAATGATGCACATGAATCGATGCATGCCAAACAAGCCTCAGTTGGATAGACACCTTCCATGCTATCTAATATTTTATTTCCTTTGATTTAGTTTGAGGCGGTGCTGTGGCCGAGTGGTTAGACCGCTCGCCTCTCACTGAGGCGGCCCGGGTTCAATTCCAGGGAACCACATGTGGGATTTGTGGTGGACAAAGCGGCATCTGGGCGGTTTTCTCCGGGTTCTCCAGTTTCCCCCCGCCATTCATTCCACCAACTGCTCCATCATCATCTTTCCTTTCATCCATTTCACTATCATTTTGTTTCATCTACTTCCTTCCTCCCATACCAGGCATTGGGCTGATCACCCATCCTGGATATTCTGTCTGATCCATGAGTGTCTGCTCCTTGATGAGCCTCTGTAAGTCCTACATAAGAGAAGGTTAAATAGAGAAAGAAGAAGAAGAAGATTTAATTTGAGTGTGAACTTTTTGAAGTTAATTTTTCTGTGGGTTCGGGAACACAAACTGCAATGTCATGCAATTGATTTTAGCTGCATAATCACCTTCCTATTCCATCTGTTTTTATTTAAGTTCATGTTTATCTATGGGTAAACCCATGTGCCCTGGTATTTACATTGTGGCTGAGGGAAATCACAAAATAGCCCAATTAGATTGATAGATGTGCAGAATTTGAAACTAGGCCTGTCAAATTCAAGCCACAGACTCTTCCACATGAGTCAACTAATCAATATGGTCTTTACATTTTGCTCTTTGCCATAAATTACAATATGTTAAATATGTGTGCTAAATTTGAAATACATTTCCTATGTATTTTGTTCTAAATGCTATCTGAAGATAAATATCATCCGGTTTCTCTTACTTTTTTTAGTGCAATACATTCTGTAACTCTGTAGTTGAGGTAAATGTTAACAAGTAAAGCATGTACTTATATACTCGTATATCTTTTAATCATTAATTAAAATGAGCATTGCAGCTGATGCTCTGCACTTATTTTTGAAGGATCCAATGAACCATTCTAAAACAAGGGAGCTTATAGCAAGAAAGTAAATCCTAGATCAACACTGAACACCTGAAGGAAACTGGACTTGTGCTCACATTTGGGATGACAGTCTTTCAATAATTCACAATGTAGTCAGTTGATATTTAAGGAAATAAGCTAAAATTATGGTTGGGAATCTTTGTATTCCATTTATAAATGTGTGTACGAATGTTTTTGTGCTGTGATATACGTCAGTAATTTCTTATTTTGGTAGCAAATGTTGTATAGCAACAATATCTTATCTTTTCAGAAGTAAACTATATAGTGTCTCTCATAAAAACATGCAAATAAAATTAGAAAGCATTTAAAATATTTTAAAATTTTACATTGATTTTATTTTTTATTATAATAAAGTGTGTATGTTTGCATACAGTGTCCCATACTAGCATATTTTAGTTATCAAAAAATCATGTTGTATTTTTATTATAGTGTTGACCTAATCCTACGAATGCAAGCAATTGGGATTTATACAGGATGTTACAGAAATTTGAAATAACACAAAGTAGTAGTATTTTAAATGGAACACTAGTGTTTCATTCCATAAATTTGTTTCTTGTTTTCCTAAATCAAGTGATACAGGCATGATTTGTATCATAGGTTTGTATTTATGTAAGCAAAAACAACTTAAATATCTCTATTTACAGCTGTTACTATACTGTTTATGAAACTTTGTTTTATCTGTCCATAAAATTTCATTTAGGAAACTGGGGTCACCAGTTATTTTAACCATTATGTTGAAAGCAAAGTTGAGTTGATTCATGATTTATAACATGCTTACATTATTTGAATCAAAATGTTCCATACAAAAAATGCACAATTTTCAGTTATAAATTTCTGAAACTTCCTGTATAATTCCCAGTTGTTCAAAGTTGACAGCTTTCATCAGCACAATAACGTAAATAAAGATACACTAAAGCATGTTAGTTATGGAACACTCAGTATAGTGGTAGAAAAGAGCAGTGTTTATAATCTATCTTTTGTTTAGTTTAATTTATATTTTTGTATCCTATTAATTTCACTTCTAGTGTTGTCAGGAATATTTTTTAAATGAGGTGATTGATGCAAAGTTTGCAAGCAGGTGGAATAACACATATATACATCTTGCATTTCAGAGTAACTCAATATTGACAGACAACAGATCAGTAAAGCACTGCAATCGTGATTCTTTATTGTTTTTTATCTCTCAAAACCTGATTCTCATCCTGTTATATCTAGTGGAGTCCCATGATTAATGCCATTCATTTAACCATGAATCAGGTGTGCTACAGTAGATGTTGTATTAAAATTTTACTTTAAAAACTTGTGGCTGGTAACTGCAGCCTTCATTGAAGAAGAGGAAAGGGATACAAAACATACTTTTTACTTTCTTTACTACATTTTTACAGTAAGTAGAAGTATTGTATTCCATCCAAAAATTCAATACCAATATTTCACCAAAAATACATGTTTTGAGACCCCCTGAACCTTAAAAAAGCCTTTTAGATTATCTGTGTATGTCTATGAACATTGGTTAAATGTGAAACTTGGTTTTAAATTCAGGACCTTCCAAGGATGCGACAGAAAGTTTTTCAAGAAAATCCTCCCAACCCCAAAACTACCTTTTATATGGAAAGCTCTTTGATCTTCTCAAAAATTGCTTAATGACTGATTAAAATACTGTAAGTTTAAGTTATTTACATGACAAATGAAATACATATCTTGAATTTTCTTGAATAGCTTGTGAAGTCTTCTTGGAGAAATCGAGATAAACTTTCACTACCCATTTACACATTCTTGTAGGTATAAGGATACAGTAAGCTAAAGTGATCATCAAGTTTTTAAAGAAATTTACTATTCTTTGCATGACCATGAGAAAAAACAAATAGAGATTTTCCACTCGAGACAAGTATGAACAATTGAAAGTTCAAATCAATAATAAGGAATATCTAAGAAATGGTTAATGCCACAAGAAATTTTATTTTACATAAATTGTGTGCTTTAGCGAGATCTAATTTTTTTGTGTAGTAAGATGTTTAGTCAATAGCTTATGGTTTACCAGTTCTACAAAAGTAATTCAGAAAAGAGGACTTTACAAGATATTCCCAGAAAATTCAAGATATACATTTTATTTGTGTTTTAAAAATAGCGCAAATATATGTTTTAATCAAAACTGTTAGAGCCATTTTTTAAAAAAAATTAATAAAATTTTCTATGCCAGGGTAGTTTGGGTAGGGGGGGGATTTTCTTGTAAAGGTTTGTTTTGCATCTTTGAAAGATGCTGAATTTAAATACCAAGTTTAGTATGTATCAAACTTTTCATTTTGAGTTATGCTGCTCTCTCTCTCTCTCTCTCTCTCTCTCTCTCTCTCTCTCTCTCTCTCTCTCTCTCTCTCACGCATGCACACATTTTTTAAAAATGCCTTTTTGGGCTTCAGATTTCCTCAAAACATGTATTTCTGGTGAAACTGACAACTGCTGTGAAGGAAGCAGTAATGCCTTAAGCCCCAAATAGTAATCTGGATGATGTTAATACCAAACATATCTTCCAAGGATGTTCTTGCTGTGGGCTAGAGCGTGGAGCTCTGGTTCCTGGCCATGGAATGCACCCAGGTTTGATGCCACCCATTAGTTTGCAGATTTTTAAGTCCTGGGTATAAGACCAGTGCCCACTCAGCACTGTGAGGAAAGTGAGGAGCTGTGATAGGCAGCAGTCCCAGTCATGAAAGCCAACATTCTGACTGGGATGCATGATGCTGGCCGCATCACCCCTCATATTGGTTGAATGATCTAACACTTTTGATTAAAGTACCATATTTTAAAATATTTGCACGATAAAACACTTATATCTTGGATATTCCATGAATAGCTTGTTAAGTCCTCTTCATTTTGAATGTATTTTGTATGATTCATAAACAAAATATTACTAGGTACACAAAAGATGTAGATCTCGTTAAAATATGCAAATTTATCTCAACATTTTTGTGTCGTTAACTATTATGAGATATTCAATTGAATTTTTAAATACTTTTTTTCAAGTGGCGATTCGCTATTCATTTCTTCTCAGGGATATACAAAGAACATGGAATTTCAAAGCCAACACATAATGATTCACCTTTTAAAAATCTTACTATTACTTTGGCCTACTATATTCTTCTCATACCTACAACGAATGTGTAAATTTGTAATGAAAGTTTTCTCTCTTTTTAACGAGAAGTAGACAGAAGAATATGATTCTGTAAGTTAAATTTGTAGAAGAGTGATTAGAGAAAATCATGTGAATGTAGCACATCAGTTATTTTCTTTTTTAAAGCAAAAACCAACTATGTGCAACTGTCTGAGAAGGGCAGACAATATCTCACTCTGAAGGGATTATGCATAGAGTTCTTTGAGACCGCATCCTCTCCATTACTCAATGAATTATGCTAATCCACAAGAAATGGACACAGCTGAAAACATGTGCCTTTAGAAGGAGGAGAGTAAATAAAGTTAAGTCAGTAAATTAATTGGAATACAGTGGTATATTATCCTGTTTACCAGGCCTTAAAAAGTACTGCCCCGGATAATAATTAACACCATAAAGCATGCTACTAGCTAAAAGAACAACACAAAGACTGAAACCAATAGTAAAATAAAACAAACTGAAACTTCATTACAAGTATCAACAAATGTTGGGAAAACTATACAATGCTGTATCAGAATTACATGGTGGTTGTACAACATTTTATGTTAACTAAGATATACCTAGCTGCATAAAAATATTTCTGTGAAATAGTAACATTTGCAATTAAAAATGTATACAGGCGCTTTTTAAATACTTTCCCATTTTTAATCTGGTCTTTGGGCTATTAAGTCAGCATAGAGTGGGCAAAGACGACAAAAATGCAAAATTATACAGTGATTTACTAGCAGCATTAAACTCGATAAATGATAAGCACAATACAAACCCAATAGCCTCTGATATAAGGTTAATAGCACAGCTAATAAGCTTATCAGCATTGCTCCCACACCCGTGATTCCTGGGTTCGTACTATCGGAAATGAGAAAGCGAAGCTACTAGTAAAAGAATCTGCAAAATCTACTATGGAAGGTTCATATGATAGAGCCCCTATATGTTAACTGCAAAAGAAAATTAAAAACCACATGACTCCAAAGAAACAACAAGTGGACCACAGCCCAGAAAGGTCACATTATGAGAGAAATATTTTTTCCTGAGATCCAGCTTTGACTCCAGTGCAAAATACTTGTGCCAAACTTTGTGCTTACTTAATTCCTATTTGGAAATGGCAAATTTAAGTTATATTTTGAGTGATTTAAGATCAGTGTCCAAGATGATTATTCATGCTTCTATGGATCCCCTTAAACAGTACAGCACTTAATTTTTGAGTGTCCTGTGTTTGGAAAATCAAGATATCCCCTGGACAATTGCCTGAACTTTTGTGGGAATGAACTGGCAAAACGCTATTTCATATACTCAAAAAACAATGTTGTTATCTCAGTTTCCAACATTCATTTATTGCATCTTATTAAAGCTTCTATCATAAAGTTCAATCTGTTTGTTAATATTATGTAATCATGTCCAACCACAACCATAATATGCTTTGCACAATAGGGCTTCTTTTCTTTTCTGGAAATCCAATAATAATAATAATAATAATAATAATAATAATAATAATAATAATAATAATAATAATAATAATAATAATAATAATAATAATAATAATAATAATAATAATAACAACAACAACAACAACAACAACAACAACAACAACAACAACAACAACAACAACCCATATAATCATGTGCAATGTAGCTAATAGCTATGAAAATGCATAACCCCAAATAGAGTTTCATTTTATGTTGCTTTAATTGACATTTTTATAGGTAATAACCAGGAACTTTTTATTAAATTACTTCGATTTTAAAGGACTACAGCAGCCCAAACTCTTACAATAAAACACTAATGGTATGGCATTTTGAACAAACAGCACATGGTCTGTATATTACCATTCAACATATGAATAAAATCCGTCTTGTAATTAAAGTATGATGGAGTTCTGGCTGTGTTTAACCTGACTTTGGACATGGTAACAATACTCATATTATTTAATTTGCTGACAGTGAGGCAAAAACTGCTTTTATTCCCTCTACTGCATATTCACAGTAAGTAGAGGAAGTATTGCATTTCACCTAAATATTCAATGTTGAGATTTCACTGGAAATACACTTTTTGGGCCTCCTGAACCCAAAAAGAAAATATGTTTTTAGAAAAATGTTCATGTGTGTTTAGCATAACTAAAAAAACAAAAATTTCGTTGAATACCAAACTTTTTATTTAACTCTAGGATCTTCCAAAGATGTGACATGTTTTTGAAGAAGATCTGCCATCTGGAAAAGATTTTGTTATTTTTGATTTCCTCAAAAATGGCTCTTAATGAGCCATTTTTGTATAATTGCTTTCTCTACTGCGTATAGTAAGTAGGGAAAGTATTGTATTCCACCCAAAAATTCAGTACCGAGATTTCACCGGAAATATATGTTTTGAGACCCCCTGAATCCAAAAAAAGATTTTTGGAAACATGTCTGTGTGTGTCTGTGAACAGCATAACTCAGAAACGAACAGTCAGATAAACACCAAACTTGGTATTTAGGTTCAGTATCTTCCGGAGATGCGACACGAAGGTTTTCAAGAAAATCCCCCACCCCAGATTACCCTTTACATGGAACATTTTTTGAAAATTTTGATTTTCTCAAAAATGGCTAACGATTTTGATTAAAATATCATATGTTTTTAGATATTTTCATGACAAATGAATGTATATCTGAAATTTTCTGGGTATGTCTCCAAAAGTATTCTTCATTGTGAACGACTTTTGCATAACTGGTAAACCATAAGAGATAGACAAAATTGTACTACACAAATAGTTTAGATCGCGTTAAAATACACAATTTATGTCATATACATTTTTGTTGTTGAGTGAACCATTTTCAAGATATCGCTTGTTATTCCCTTAAATTTTCCAATACTTATACTTTTTCTCAAATGGAAATTCATTATTCATTTTTTTTTGTCCTGGTAATGCAAAGAGAATGGAATAGTCCACATAGCAACCAGCTCTTAAAATATTTGACTATCGCTTAAAGCCTACCAATTCCCCTTGCATCTACAAAAAAATTAGCAATAAGATTATCATCTCGATACCTTGATTAACATGAAGCATATAGAGAATAAGCGTTTGTAAAAATAGTTTGTACAAGAGTAGAGAAAGTCATGTGAGTGTAACAGATCAGATTTTTTTTGTAGCTTTCACCATTTCTGAGATATTCTTTGTTGTTGATTCCTTTTTTCAAATACTTAATGCTTTTCTCAGCTGAAAATAGGCAATGTTTTTTTCCTTTATTTTTTCGTGTTCATGCAAAAAGAACTGAATTTTTAAGCTGTCGCATAGCGACCAGCTTTGAAAAGATATGACTATAGCTTTAGATTAATGCACTCCTCTTGTACCAACAACGAAATGTGTAAATAAGAAATGAAAGTTTATCTGTATTAACAAGAAGCAGATAGAGGAATAAGCTTTTGTAAGGATAGTTTGTAGAATAGTGAGTAGATAAAATCATGTTAATGTAACACATTGGGACGAATTTGTTTATATATATTAGGGATGGGACCTTGATATCATCAATACTCCCAATACTTGGTGGTATCGAAATAGAAGTCTAATACGTTGAGATAAACCTTTGATACTTTTAAATGTTTAAGTTTTGCATTATTGAAAGTTGTTGCCTTTAAGTTTATGTTAGATAAAGAATGAGAGACTTTACATTACTGCCTCACACGTGTCCCCAAACAATTGCTGGACTATAGTCCTCAATAGACCTTGACTGCATTTCTTGTAGATGAATGCAACTTCCATAGACTTCTGTCTAAATGAAAACATTCAAAACAATGGGGGAAGAGGAGAGGTACCCATGTAACATGCAGCGTTATCTGAGTTGTTAATAAAGCTGATTTAGCTGATGTATTAAATCACGTTTCTGGAATAGTCTGGCTTCGTTTTACCCTCTGTCATTACCTGTACCTACTCCAATGACCAAAATCTGTAAATCCAGCAGAAGCAAATCAGAACTCAAGACGTGAGATAATACCGTACATGGAAATATACATTAGTTTATGTTTTCAAGGTTTCAGAATAAACAATTACTAGTATAAAAATACTGCCAATTGAATGTAAAACAAGAACAATTTTGAAATTAGCATACAATACAAAATTGGTTACAGGCAATAATAAAACATAATATCAGTGAACAAGCCTTTGCAGCTTTCTATAAAGTGAGTAATGAGTATTAGTGTTCAAAAATCAGTATCAGTATTGAGTATCAACAAATAGTGGTATTGTCCAATCACTAATATGTATACACACACACACTCCATTGAGGATCCCTCTAATTTAATGTTTGAATTTGAAAGACTCCCATTAATTCAGCATCCTATGCTATTTGAACTGTTCTCTCATTGATTTCTTTGTGGCAAGGTTTACAGTTTTATTTCAAGCTCTTCCTTAAAGGAAAATACTTAATTCCAATGTCAATAAGCTTGGGCAGCAAGCAACCTACTCATTCTTCTGAGAACATTTTTAGTTTCATCACTAAGTGTACAGCACTAATGTTAATAATTACTTTTAGTTTTATAGATTCTTTAAATGAAACATATATTTTAAGAAATATAATAAGAATGAATGTATCTATATGACTTTGAATTAATTATCTTTTGATGTTCATTTCCAAATGGAGCTTATAAATATTTTTTTAAAAAGTTAAAAAACTAAAACAAATATAATGCAGATATTTACAATTTAATGAGATAACCTGAAATTGAAATGGAAAAGAAAATAAAGAAATTCCAAGAAACTTGGAGTGACAAAGTTTTGAAATGCAAGAGCCATAATCCCTGCACCTCGATGAGGTGTATAATCAACGAGGATTATATTTGCTGCAATTTTGTCACTGGCATGAGAGAGAAATAATGAAATTTTACTGAATTAGTTCACAAAACCCAAACTACCCCACATAAAATAATGATAAACTATAGTTCATAAGTATACTGGTATCTTTTTAGCATGGCTCATACCAATTTGCATATATTAAAGTTGTTTTGAACTTCCCAGGTCACACTCCAGCATTAGGAACATCAGTTCAATTTTGGCCTGGACGGAGGGGAGGGGGAGTACAGTTTGCTGAATTTTCATGTGAATGATAAGCGACACATTTAGCTTAAAAAATATTTTATTTCTTAAATGTGAAATATTTTTTTCTTTTGTTAGAGCAATAATAAGCAGTAACCTAATTATTTCTAGTAGCTTAGGAGGACTTTTGCTCCCTCCCCCCCTAATGTTTTGATTGTCTATTAAGAGGTGGATTTATAGTTAGTTTAATGTGTTTATGTCAAGTGGATATAAAAGCACTAATTGCTTATTCATCTGTAGCTCATATAGGATTAGTTGTTAGAGGATTAATAACATTAAATGTTTGAAATGGAATCTGTCTACTTGTAAGAAAAACTACTTTAGTAGAACCAATGCTTTGAGAAAAACTTTAAATCAAATTGGGCTAATTCCTTTTTTTTAGGGAAAAACTTTTTTGAAAAATTTTACTTATTTTTTATTTTTGGTTAATTTTTTTAGAAATTTTTTATACATTACTTAATTTATGTTTTAATTATTTTATTTATTAATTTTATTTAAAATGTTATATGTTCCGTTGTTTTATTTAAAAGATTAAAAGTTTTGTTCTTGCTTAAGATTGTTTGTTTTAATATTAAACTATATGTAAATGTGTATATTATAATTTTCTTAAAGAAAATTTATAGTTTGATTGTGCAGCAGGTAATTTTATTGATATTAAGTTAATCTAGATTTAGCAAATATAAAAATTTGTGAAAATTGTGCCAGCATCTGCGGTTATACAATAAAATTAAATGAACATTATTAGCTTTTAAATAATTAACATTGAGTAAATATTACATAATAATTATTATATTTTAAGGTGTAGGTTAAGGTTGGAAAGGTAGAATCAGACTAGAGGTGTCTCACAAGGTTCTATACTTGGTTCTTTGTTACTTTTAATATTTATAAACGATCTGCTGTACTATCTTAGCAAAGTTTCAATAGCTGTGCTTTTTGCAGATAATACCAGTGTACTTATATGCGAAAAGTCACATCAGTAATTAAGAAATTCTGTCAATAAAGTGTTCGAACAGCTCAACTTTTGGTTTGAAGCTAATAAGCTTTCATTAAACTATGATAAAACCAATTTTATTCAATTTAAAACTAAGCATAAACAAGTGAGTAAATTAACAATCAGGTACAACAATTACACCATAAATAAAGTATCTGATACAAAATTTCTTGGGCTTCAAATAGATGGAGAGCTCAACTGGAGAAAACAAATAAAAATCATGCTGCCAAAACTCAGCTCGGCTTGCTTTGCCTTAAGAACAGCATACTTTGCCTACTTTCATTCCCTGTTGATATATGGAATAATGTTCTGGGGTAATTCGGCACATAGCAAGCAACTATTTATATTACAAAAAAAGACCATGCGTATTCTTTGTGGGTGTTGGGTCCCATCATTCCTGTAGACCCTTGTTCAAAACCCAAAAAATTCTTACTCTCACTGGTGAATACGTATATTCTCTCTTGAGCTACCTTACAGATAATTATGATAACTTCACAATGAACCTTGCTGTGCATGACCACAATACAAGGCATGCAGGCGATTTGCATAGACCAGCAAATAGCTCAAAACTGTTCCAAAAAGGATGTTACTATTTAGCAATAACAATTTATAAAAAACCTTCCATGCTATTTAAAACTATTACGCAAGCCTAATCAACATAACATCTTTAAGAAAGAGCTAAAGTCTTTCTTATATACTCACTCCCCATATACTATGGAAGAATTTCTTAATATGTCGTACAATATATAAATTTCAATACATAGGGCAGATGGCATGTGATAGTAACTTACACTTATTTGTTATTGTCCTACTGTAATGCATGTTGAGATGTTTACTCTTGGAATGGTGATGGTTTAAAAATTTTCATTTATTAGATAATGCATGGTGTGGAGAGAGAGAGAGAACGACAGGGAGAAATGTTCTTGGTGTTGGGTATGTTATTATTTAAGAACTTCTTGGTGCTGGGTATGTTTTTATTAGTTATGCTGCATATTTCATAACTGTATGACCTGTTCAATGTCCCTGAGCGTTGCTCACAGTGGGACCAACGGAACAAACAAAAGACTGAAAAATTCAATGCCATTGCTGCGATTCAAACCACGAATCTTCCGCTTTCTATCAATTGGTTAGAACAACCGCACAGAAAGCCGGAGATCCGTGGTTCAAATCCCAGTTATAGCATTGCATTTTTCAGTCTGATTCTTTCCGTACTGTTCGCTATTATGTGTGCCCACCAATTCAGTACGGCTAAAGAAAACGATAACTTCTTGGTTATGATGATAACCTGTCGGAACCAAGATTTTGGCATACTTCCTCCAGAAGAGGAAGAATTAAAATGTAAATCTCTATCCAAACCTGCATTTTAATGAAAAAGCGTCATTTGGATTTATCCTGTTTGTAAGAGTTTTTTTTATCTTCTGTTTATGCTGGATAGCCTTAGTGAATGTTATTATAGTTAAGAATAGCTTAATACCATTCCAGGAATATTAAACGAGAACGTACTCCTGAAAAACGGCGTTAGAATGAGCTCCGTACTTTCTTGATGCTATTTTAAAAGCAATTTTAGCGGCAAAGAAGCTTCAAAAATAAAATCCGCTCGGTTAAATAGATGCCTAAGGGTGCTTTGTGTATAAAGATGCATGGGTGTATACCAGAGAAAGAACTGCAGAAACAATTCTTTGCACACAAAAACTGGGTTAAGTGACACAGCTTAACACTTACCTTGTACTCTAAACGGTTGCTTTTTAATGCTCGGAATGGCAGTGTCTCGCAAAAAAATTTCCATGAGGGCTCGAGCGTCCAACGATCAGAAGTGTAATCCAGTCAGTATAGCATAGGTATATGACACTCATCAGAACAAGCCAGGCTGGCCAGTCATTTCTACTTTTTCGACTCTTTTCGAATATTCTCCTATCTCCCTTCGTGATGAATTATGCATTAGAATGCACTAATTTCTATTCAATTAAAAATATACCTAGGTGCAAGAAAGAAGAAATAATAAAGGCCCCTTTAGCACCAGCTATTGCTGGAAATATTGCGATTCCTTGATAGGTAGCCCTGTCAACAATAGGTTTGATGCACAAGACTACGCTGTATCAGTGGTACCACGTTTGCTAAAAAAAAAAGCAACCTCCTTTTACTTTCTCTGCTATAATGCGTTCGTCATATTGTTGCCGTGCCGAGGATCGGGCATGAGTGCTCCGTGCATTATTATTCTAGGGAGCTTTCCGTTCTAAAACTCCCGCGTTATTTGCGAGTGATAGTAACATGCAGTATAATGAGTTGTTATAAGATGTGTTGAAAGCGGTGTCCATTTGCAGTGACACATTCCTGGCATCTTCGAATGAAATCTCCATTCACACCTTTTTCAACGTCACGAGGTTGTAATTCATTAACTATAGTCCACTCTGTAGGATTTCAGTTTTAAAAGTTGAGCAGCTGTATGAACAGAGGCTTTTGAAGCACCCAAATACTGTGCAACACGTCTTTGGAAAGCGCTCGAATTATGCACCATTTCGTCAATTTTTTTCCTCCGTTAGAACATTTTTTGTTCACTTATTAGGTTTAGCGTTTAGCGGTCCTGTTGTCTAAACTTATTAACCAGACATCTAACAGTTTCTCTACCGGGAAATGTTTCCTGAAATTGTTTACACACCTGTCTACGAGATTTGGATTAAATTGAGTTTTATTTATGGATGCTCTTTAACTACTATGGTCCTTAGCGTCCCATTCTATATTGGGCGTGAAAGACTGGTAATTTTGCTCAGAGGCCTCTTTATCAGGCTTGAGGTTCTTTCACGTACCGTAAATCTACGACACGGGACCACCGGCTTCACTTCCCTTCCGAAGGAAGCCATTCTAAGGACTTTTACGCCCGAAAAAGTCTATCGCCCTCCTCCGGGTTTGAACCCGCGACCTCGGGAACTAGAGGCTAGCATGGTAACCACTACACCACGGAGGACAAACCCTTGAGTGGGTCATTCACCGCCAATGCGCTAGCGAAAAAATTCCAAGGTCACTGGAGTGAAAGGGAACTACGCATATACGCGATCTGTGGCCCGGCTATAAATCGAACGCATGGTGCTTACTTCTAGTAAATAAAGGAAGCATCATATTCCGCCAAAAGTTTGATACGGATGCTTAACTGAACAGAATAACTCAAATACGAAAAGCGGTTAAATACCAAACCTGGTATTTAAGTTCAGCGTGCTCCAAGGATGAGACACGAACATTTTCAAGAAAATCTCCTACCCCAAACTACTCTTTACATAGACCAACTTTCGTTATTTTTAATTTTTCCAAAAATGGCTCTAACGATTTTGATTAAAATACCTTATGCTTAAGATATGTGCATGACAAATAAAATGTTTATCTTGAATTTTCTGGAACAGCCTGAGAACTGCTCTACGAATGAATTTTTTATAACTTGAGAACTGAAAAGAGCTAGATAAAAACTTATTGCACAAAACATGATGTAGATTTATGTCAAATAAAATGCTTGTGGCGTTAACCATTACCGAGATATTCTTTATTATAGGTTTGAATTGTTAAAATACTTTGTTCAACGCTTTTCTTTCATTCTTTCTCTTTTCTCTTCTTTTCTCGTGATAATGCAAATAGAACGGAATTTCAAAGCCACAACATAGCGATCTGTTCTTGAAAGATTTGACTATCCTTTAAGGCTTCTGTATTCCTAATTCCCCCTATACTTATAAGGATATATATATATATATATATCATAAAATAATTTCTGGATTAACATGACGTAAATAGAAGAATAAGCTTTTGTAAGAATATTTTGAAGAATGGCTAGAGAAAGTCATGTGAATGTAACAAATCAGATTTTTCTACTGCTTACCTATAGATAGTAAGAAGAGGAAGTATTGAATTCCACCCAAAAATTCGATACCAAGTTTGGTTTAGAAAAATGTGTGTGTGTGTGTGTGTGTGTGTGTGTGTGTGTGTGTGTGTGTGTGTGTGAACAGCATTACTCGAAAAACAGAAAGTCGGTTAAATACAAAACTTGGTATTTTGAGTTCAGACTCTTCCAAGACTGTGACACGAAGATTTTCAAGAAAATCCCCCACCGCGAAACAACCTCCTACATGCAAAAATTGTTCGATACTTTTGATTTACTCAAAAATGTCTTTGACGATTTTAATTAAAATACCACGTGTTTAAGATATTTATATGACAAATAAAGTATATTCTCATCCTAAAGTCCAAGTCAATTTGTTTTCCTGTTCCGGATTACTTTCAGCAGTGTGCTTCGTTCATGCTAAAATGGCTTCATTACTTAATTTGTTTGTCCATTTTTACTTTCTCTATTACGTATAATAAGTAGGGGAAGTATTGCATTCCACAAAAAAATTCGATACCGAGATTTCACCGGAAATATATGTTTTGAGACCCCCTGAATCCAAAAAGGCATTTTTGGAAACATGTCCGTGTGTGTGACTGAACAGCATAACTCAGAAACGAACAGTCGGATAAACACCAAACTTGGTATTTAGGTTCAGTATTTTCCAGAGATGGGACACAAAGGTTTTCAAGAAAATCTCCCCACCCAAGATTACCCTTTACATGGAACATTTTTCGAAAATTCTAATTTTCTCAAAAATGGCCCTAACGAATTTGATTAAAATATCATACGTTTAAGATATTTTCATGACAAATGAAATGTATATCGAATTTTCTGGGAATGTCTCCAAAACTATTCTTCATTGTGAATGACTTTTGCATAACTGGTAAACCATAGGAGATAGACAAATGTTTACTGCACAGAAAATGTATATCGCGTTAAAATACACAATTTATGTCATATACATTTTTGTTGTTGAGTGAACCATTTTCGAGATATTGCTTGTTATTCCCTTAAGTTTTCCAATACTTTTTCTCAAATGGGAATTCGTTATTCATTTGTTTTGGTCCTGGTAATGCAAAGAGAATGGAATACTCCACATAGCAACCAGCTCTTAAAATATTTGACTATAGCTTAAAGCCTACCATATTCCCCTTGCATCTACAAGAAAACTAGCAATAAGATTAACATCTCGATATCTCGATTAACATGAAGCATGTGGAGAATAAGCGTTTGTAAAAATAGTTTGTACAAGAGTAGAGAAAGTCATGTGAGTGTAACACATCAGTCTTTTTTACACGTTCCGTCCTTCTCCATATGCTTCCAATAGCCTTTCCTCATTTCTTCGCAACGTCACATTTTCTGGATTAAGTATACAATGCCAGACTTCACTTCACACAAAGCACTTCACTAACATGTTGCTTAGTTAACCTTCAAGGGTCAAAGAAAACAAGGGCGTATATAGTTTTATTTGGAGCGGGGGGGCCGAAAGTGTCTAACCTGCATAAAATTAAAAATGTGGAACACTTGCAAATGAAACACAGATATATAGCTGAGCACTTTGTTGTCAAGAGTTATTATTTCAAACAAGTATACCCTTTGGCTTCTGAGGTGGAAATCTCCACTTTCTGTGTAGTATGTTTATATAATACTGATTCCTATAAAGTGGCGACATACTCCATACATACCTTACTGATTAGTTTACGTATCAGCCAGTAGTGGACGCTTTGTGTTTATCTTCGTGGAATTCATTCTGAAGGGCCGCCAACGTATGAGTAAACAATACCGCAAGATAGAAATGACTTAAAGAACAAGTATGAGGCGAGAGAAGGCCGTTAGGCCGTAGTGAGCCGCAGTGAAACCATAGCTTCGAGATTACGGTTAGTTGTGTTTATGAACTGAATTCAAATGATGGGTAAGATATCAGTAACTGGACATATGCCACCTCTAACATCGTTCTTCTCACGGATTACACTAATATGGTTGGGATGGCAGTTTCCTCCGCCCATGCACAGTATTAATGAAATAGAATATTTTGTTGACGTCGCGATGATTTTACTATTTAAGAAAGTGTGTTAAAATGGGTGGGCGGCGGGCGGGTTAGAATTTCTAAAATGTACACATCTCCTCATAAAGCCACTATTATATGCATTTTCCTTCCCTATGTTAGTATTTTTTGCCAAATTAACCAGAAGGTAAGTATAGAAGTATTACCGAAATTGGATTCTACTATTTTTCCAGAAGTGTTAGCATATTTTCAATTTAAAATTTTAGAAATACTTTAAAAATCTGATGTGTTACACTCACATGACTTTCTCTACTCTTGTACAAACTATTTTTACAAACGTTTATTCTCCACATGCTTCATGTTAATCGAAATGTTAATCTTATTGCTAATTTTCTTGTAGATGCAAGGGGAATTGGTAGGCTTTAAGTGATAGTCAAATATTTTAAGAGCTGGTTGCTATGTGGCGCATTCCATTCTCTTTGTATGTCCAGGACATAAATAAATGAATAACGAATTCCCATTTGAGAAAAAGTATTGGAAAATTTAAGAGAATAGCAAGCAATAGCTCGAAAATGGTTCACTCAACAACAAAAAAATGTATATGACATAAATCGTGTATTTTAACGCGATCTACATTTTTCGTGTAGTAACATTTTGTGTATCTCTTATGGTTTACTAGCTATGCAAAAGTCGTTCACAATGAAGAATACTTTTGGAGACATTTCCAGGAAATTCGAGATATACATTTCATTTGTCATGAAAATATTTTAAACATATGATATTTTAATCAAAATCGTTAGAGCCATTTTTGAGAAAATTAAAATTTTCGAAAAATGTTCCTTGTAAAGGATAATCTGGGGTGAGGGATTTTCTTGAAAACCTTCATGTCGCATCTCTGGAAGATATTGGACCTAAATATCAAGTTTGGTGTTTATCCGACTGTTTGTTTCTGAGTTATGCTATTCACAGACACACACACACACACACGGACATGTTTCCAAAAATGCTTTTTTTGGATTCAGGAGGTCTCAAAACATGTATTTCCGGTGAAATCTGAGTATCGAATTTTTGGGTGGGATACAATACTTCCCCTACATACTATACGTAGTAGAGAAAGTAAAAATACAGACATGTTCGTAATACAAAACCAAGTCTTCTTGGAATACTAATAAACTTCACTATCTACAACTTCATATCCGACGATGAATATCATGGTAAACTGACAGAAATATATGTCCATTTAATGTGATTCAGATGTAGTATTTCTTAAGTACATCTTTCTCTTAATACGGAAAAAACTCTTTCAGCAGAAGCAGTGGAAACCGGTTAAATGGTTAATATCTTGAGAAGAACATATGAAGAGACTACCAAAGAAGCCATGTCTTTGAAACTTCTCATGTTGCCAGATTGTTCCCTTGAAAAATAAAATGCTCCCTTTCTGAAGAATACTTCCCCCAGGACTGATTTTAGCTAAAACGTTTGCAATTACCTTTGCGATATAAAATTATTTTCACTGCTGTTGTACCAGGAAAGTATAAATTTCGTGTGGGGGGCCCTTAAATACGGTACGTAAAAGAACCTCAAGCCTGATAAAGAGGCCTCTGAGTAAAATTACCGGTCTTTCACGCACAATATAGAATTGGACGCTAAGAACCGTAGTAGTTGAAGAGCGTCCATAAATAAAACACAATTTTTGTCTAACTTCTTGACAGTAACTTTTGTTTGTACCTGTACTTTACAAGTTGAAGTTGTCCATTTGCTCCACCGCTTCATCTCAAACTCGATCAGATACCTTGCTCGTTTTTCTTCAGAAAACCATTGTCGTGGACATTTTTATTTATTTAATTTTCCTTGTTTCCGTAAGTCTCCATTTGAATGTTCCTTAGCTAGTACTGCCATATCAACAGTAAATCTTGTACACTTTATTTTTTCTCCGGTACCATTCATGTTTGTTTTGAAACAATTATCCATCAAATTCTCCAAGTACTGTGGAGATGTTGATTACGTTGGGAGATAAGTCAGGACCTTCAATACTACAGTGCGATCGTTTTATGGTGAGGCCATAGGTCGCGCGTATACGTGCAGTACAGCGCATTGTAGAGCAGCGTGTTACGCATACAGCCGGTCTGTGGCCTCACCTTAAAACGCCCGCACTGTATAAAGATGGCCCTGGATAAAGGTCTACACTCGGCATGGCCCTGTTCCACCCTGCACTGTTCCGATTGTCTAATTATTTTGTTTTAATTATCATCATTGTTAGCAGTCCACGAAGCGCTGCTGCCTGCGGTGCGAAGGGACTCGGGTTCGATTTCTAGTACCGGCATGAAGAGTTTTTCCCTGCTTTGAGGCCTGTTAAAGGGTGCACTTAGGTCCTTGGGAAACAATTGAGGAGTCATTTTACAGAAATAGCTGCTGCTGAGGTCCTGGAATCAGTTTGTAGTAAGCGGCATGTTGACGGTATACTGCCTTATTGACCACATGTCACTCCGTTACTGCATTCTAGTCCAGGATGTCCTAGGTGTGGGTGGATGGAAGAAGGCAGAGTTTGTAGCTGCCGTTTGGCCGAATGGGCATCCTTTTATTGTCACTACCGCTACTGATGTGTGCACGCTGCGATAATTGTGCTATTCCGGGCATCTGAACATCGCGGACCAAAATATGTGATAAATTAATTCTTTTCGTCTTTATTTTTCATTTACATGTAGAATTTTTCGTTATTGTTTTATTTTCTAAAAAATGTGCAAATGTTTTTTTTTTAATAAAGACACATGTTTAAGATATTTACATGTTAAATAAGATGAGCATGTTTAATATAATATATATTTTTTTCGTCTTTATTTTTAAGCCCGATCCCATAAACGTTTTTCAAATTAAGGAGCAGTAGGGGATCGAGTGTGAGTAAATATTTTGGGTGTTCACCAAGTTTTATATCCAGCTACCCCTGAAAATGTGAAGTAGTATCTGCTGTATAATAGTTGCGATTATGAACAAATTGATGCAACTGCAGCAGCTCCTAATAATAATAATAATAATAATAATAATAATAATAATAATAATAATAATAATAATAATAATAATAATGTATAACTTGCCTGACGAAAGAAGGGGTTGTTTTTACTTTCTCTACTACGTATAGTAAGTAGGGGAAGTATTGTATTCCACCCAAAAATTCGATACAGAGATTTCACCGGAAATATATGTTTTGAGACCCCCTAAATCCAAAAAAAACTTTTTTGGAAACATGTCCGTGTGTGTGTCTGTGTGTCTGTGTGTCTGTCTGTGAACAGCATAACTCAGAAACGAACAGTCGGATAAACACCAAACTTGGCATTTAGGTTCAATATCTTCCAGAGATGCTACACGAAGGTTTTCAAGAAAATCCCCCCACCCCAGATTACCCTTTACATGGAAGATTTTTCGAAAATTTTAATTTTCTCAAAAATGGCTCTAACGATATTGATTAAAATATGATATGGTTACGATATTTTCATGACAAATAAAATGTATATCTTGAATTTTCTGGGAATGTCTCCAAAAGTATTCTTCAATGTGAACGACTTTTGCATAACTGGTAAACCATAAGAGATAGACAAAATGTTACTACACAGAAAATGTAGATCGCGTTAAAATACACAATTTATGTCATATACATATTTTTTGTTGAGTGAACCATTTTCGAGATATTGCTTGTTATTCCCTTAAATTTTTCAATATTTTCTCAAATGGGAATTCGTTATTCATTTTTTTTGTCTTGGATATGCAAAGAGTGGGAAATCTGTGGGAAATGGAATGGTGCTGCATCTAGCAACCAGCTATTAAGAGATATGTATGTGCTTAAAGGCTACTGTATTTCTATATTACCCTTGTAAATATATATTCCCCTTACATCTACAAAAAATTAGCAATAAGATAGAGTCTGCAAATGTTTTATCTCGATTAACATGAAGTAGATGGAGAATAAGCGTTTGTAAAAATAGTTTGTACAAGAGTAGGGAAAGTCAGGTGAGTGTAACACATCAGATTTTTATGGATGTTTTTTGTTGTGTACATAGTAAAATACAGCTTTTTAGGGAAGGAATGAAATAATGTATAAATTAAATTGTAGTTGAGAGCAGGATGGTAATGGAGAAAGCGGAAGAAGTTTCCGCGCTCGTGTACGTTATCCTCTCCTTCTGCCGTAGTGAGCTACCACCTAGTGGCATTGACGTAAAATTGTGGAGATAGTTTGGAAATAAGAGTGCGGGAGAAGCTTCGCGCTCTGTGCACGCCTTCAAGTGTGCACGATCCGAATGTATTTTACCCTCAGGTATTACCTCATAGTAGTTGCGCATGCGTAAAAGCTCCTTAAAACGTGCACAATTACAGATGTGCTATCGACCCTGTTACCACGTTTCATCGAGCTTAAAGGAGTGGGGCGGTAGATTTAAACGCCTTAGATCTCTTAAATTACCGCATACAAGTTACGTTTTGTAGCATTCAAATAAACTAACCAATAAATCCGCAAGGCGTCAAAAGTTAGGGTGTTCACGTGCTCTTATTAGCAGCCGACACTGCTATGAGCCTTCCCTCTATCCACTCGACAACATGTTTTTCTTTTTCTATCTTCAGAATCTTTAGAAGTTTCTTCATCGCTACGTCCTAATACGATTGTTGTTCATTTGGTGTCAAAATAAAAATCAAGCACTGAAATGTTACAATTGAGAAAGAACGGTGCATGTAACTAAAGTGTGATGACGCCACAGAGATATGTTTCTATGATCCCAATTTGTTCAGTCATTTTTAGACAAGTGTAGCCTTATAGCTCTGAAGCATTGATTCATACTCATTCAGACGAAATATTAATAATTATCTTCACTAAATGCTGCATTAAAATTATGAATACAGAAATTCTATACAGAATGGGGAATTCGAGTAAATGTAATTAATCAAAAGTTGTAGTTTTCAAAAAGCGAAATCACCTAAGAAAAGTTAAGAGGTAGTAAAATGATTTGTTTATCTAGGAGTAAGATTAAGTAGGTAATGGTGGTGGTTGGAAGCACACAGCAGAAAGGTGATGGCAAACTACATAATTGCTATGTCGGGATAAATTGGAAATGTCCGTTAAATGTTTGGAGAGGATGTATGGAGCATTAGTAGAATCGCAAATGTTGTATGCAGTAGAAATATGTCGGGCTTCAGAAATAGCAAAAAAAGTAGATCAAGAATACAGATTCTTCCGCAAAGAACTTCTGGGATTAATCAGATCAGCACCAAGGGAAGTAGCATTGTTAACATAAGGAAGAACAGGTAGGAAAGGAATAATTACGGAAAGAATCCTAAAATATTCGTAAATTTGTCTTCAAAGGGAAGATGGTGACATAGGCATTAAATATTAGTATGGATCAACAGAAGATAACGTCAAATAAGAATGACTGGTGGATAGAGATGTCCTGGGCCGTAGCACAGTGGCTGGAGCGTGGTGCTCTCATTTCCGGCTACGGAATGCGCCCAGGTTAGAACCCACCCGTGAGGGTGCGGATTTTAAGTCCCGGGTATAGGAGGAGCGTTGCCCACTCAGCATAGTGAGGAACGTGAGGAACCATGATAGGTAGCGACCCTGATCTCGAGAGCCAACATGCCGGTGCTAGCCACTTCTCCTCTCCGTATCGGTTGGATGATCCCCCCACCTCTGCTGTGCTTATGTGGGCGTGAGGTCGGTAGTCGGGTTGCCAGGCCAAGGCCCTGCATGGGCCGTAGCGCTATGGGTTTAGTTTGGTGGATAGAGAAGAGAGTTGGAGAAGATAGGAAGGGAGACAAGAGGAAAGAAATATAAACAGATTTTGGAAAGTAGTGAGAAATAGGATTGGATGGAAGATATAGAGAATGACGCAGGTAATTCTTTCAGCCCCACGTTTAGGCGCAATATGACGCAGCCACGCTACGTCCTCCAACAATGGAGCAATACCTTTGCCTCACGGTTGCAGCTTGTCTCCTCCTAGATGGTTCTTCTTTTGCCACGGCTGCTCCAGCATGAAACCTTAACCTCGGGGTATGCGTGGGTGTGTACAGAGAAACACACAAACGCTGTCTTGGAACACTTTTATTCACTATTTAAAATAATACTTTAGGTTTACCGATCACTTGTAAATGCATACGATGATACTTTGTCTTTACCAAGACCGAAGAATATTAACTACAGCTAAGCGTTCCACCCTCTAGCATGTTCGCCACCAATGTTCACAACTCGACGAGAATGTCGTCCCGTCCTCGCCAGGCACTCAGGATAGACTGATCTCCCCACGCTTCTACAAGGAAAACCAACGCCTAAACTTCCCCTACTCTCTCCTCAAACTTAGCGGCATGATGCTTAGAGTGGCCTTCACCAGGCTAGGTGCAGTTGTACTCGGCTGTTTACCAGGAAAAACTTGCTTCAATGGTATTTACCCTTTCTACCTGAGGCTGGTCCCTAATTAACAAAACTGTGCCTGTCTGGTCTTTCTGTCGCTTTTAACAGTCAACAATTTTCACAATGCTTCTTCTTTTTATACATACACTGATTTTAAATGTATTATTACTTATTTTATATCACTACCCTTCTCAGAATATTATGATAATTATTGCCTTTATAATTACGGCTTCAAGAAACAGGAATCTGGGGAAGCCTTGAAAATAAAAAGTCCTTAAGTTTTTTTAAAACAACAAGGAGAAATTGGGGAAAAGAAGATTATCTTGACATATGTAGCAGATAGGAAAGGGAAGCTTTAGCATGGATAAGAATAGAGACATTAGGAAGGTTAAGAGGGAGAAAACCGGTAACATGTGTAATTGCGGAGAAAAAGAAAGTAAAACACGTTATTTAATAGAATGCAGAGTTACAGAAGGAAGACAGGCTGCTTAGGATTGAAATGGGACATAATGATTGAGGAAATGTTAGCAATAAAAATTGTTAACAGTTAAGGGAGAAAAAAAATCTGATTGTTACACTCACATGACTTGCTGTTTATTAGTGGGTATACAAACTATGCTTACCAAACCATATTTTTTTTATCTAATTCATTTTAATGCAGATAAACCTTTTTCAGAAATACCTACATTACACATTTCGTTATAGATACAAAGAGAACAGCGATAGTCAAATGTTTAACAACTGCACGCTATATGCTGGCCTTAAAATTCCATACTGTTTCCATGCAATCGCGAGAAACAACTGAAAATCGAACGGACTTTAAAAGAATGGCTAAGTATTCAACTATTCGAACCATTAATAAGAGATATTTCAGAAATGGCTGATTCCACAAAAAGTTCATTTGAAATAAACTGTGTGTTTTAAAGAGATGCGCTTTTTTTTTCTTTCTTAAGTACGTTTCCGTCTACCAGTAGGAGTAAGTCTTCGTATACAAGATTGTACAAAATTTGATCCGAATGAAGAGGACTTCACAGGCTATTCTCAGAAAATTAAACATATACATTTTATTTGTCTTGTAAATATATTTAATATAAAGTATTTTAATCAAAATCATTAGGGCTAGTTTTTAAAAAATTAAATTTTTCAATAAATGTTATATGTAAGGAATAGTTTGAGGTGGGGGTTTTCTTAAACATATTCGTGTCGCATTTTGGGAGATCCTAAACTTAAATACCAAGTTTGGTATTTATCCGAGATTTCGCTTTTGAGTTTTGCTGTCCACAGATGTACACACGGGAGGTTTCAATTTTTTCAATTCATAGGGCCTCAAAACATGCATTTACAGTGAAATCTCGGTATCGAATTTTTGAGTGGAATGCAATACCATCTCTACTTATCTGGTAGAGGAACATAAAGGACGAGAGGAAAGAGAAGAAAAGAAAGTAAGAACCAGGGTAGTGGGAAAGGAAGGGAAAGAATAGGGGTTAACCGAGAGGGCCTGTGCCAGGCACAAATAGCCCTTAAAAGAAAGAAATAATCGGTCTCAAATTGTACTTAGAATGTTAGTACGTAAATTTTGAGTGGTTTGTGTGGGTTAGTAAAAGCGTTTTGTCCGTTATTAAAGAAGTCTGGTAGAAAAGGACCTATGGATGCTCAATGGGGAAGTAATACAAAGTCTAAAGCAGGGAGCAAATCGCCTAAGTCATGAGCAGACTATATCTATTGTTCCGCTAATTCCAGCAGCTGCCAAAACAGGGCGCAGAGAGCACCATTTTCAGTAATTTTATATTTTGTCGAATGCAGGCAAGCGTCTGGGGCTGAAATGGGTGGGAGGGAGAGAGGGAGGGAGGGATTCCTCTGTAGCCGAGAGGATGATGTCATGTGGCGCGGACGTCCAGAAGGGCACAAATTAAAAATACCACTGCTGGTGTTTTTCCTTCTCAGTGTGGATGATAGCAGTAACAGGCCACCTGTGCGAGTATCTCTTGGAGCGTTTAGCATCATTGGAACTTCCTCATAATGTTGGGGTACGGGATCGACTCTTGGAATCGTTATTCTATCCGCCCACTTCTATTGTTTTGTCTTATTTTGTTATTTTCTCTGCCACATACCTAGTAGGTAGAGAAGGTGTTGCATTCCACCCAAGAATTCGATACCGAGATTTCACGGAAATACATGTTTTGAGGCCCCCCTGAATAAAAAAAGCATTTTTAAAAAACATTCCGCTTGCGTGCGTATATGTGTATGTGTATGTGTGTCTGTGAACAGCATATGTAACTGAGTCAAATAATCAGCAAACTTTTTTTTAAATTTTTTAATTTATTTTACTTTTTTTAAGTTCCCTTTTACCCAGTTTATCATTACTGTGTTTTTACGGTTTTTCATTACCCTTATTACCACATTTACACCCCCCCCACACACACACACAAAAACAAACATCCAACCCATTGCGGGACTCGAAGCCGCGACCCTCAGCTTGGCGGAGCGCCGAAGCTACACACTCCAGCGACCACGGCTACGAGGGCCGGCGCTTGGTATTTAGGTTCAGTACTTTCCAAAGCTGCGACACGAAGATTTTAAAGAAAATCCCCGACCCGAAACTATCCTTATATGGAAGATATTTCGAAAATGTTGATTTTCTAAAAAAGGCTCGAATGATTTTTATGAAAATACCATATATTAAAGATATTTACATGACAAATAAAATTCATGTCTTAAATGTTCTGGGAATAGCTTCTGAAGCCCTCTTCATTCGGAAGGAATTTTGTATAATCTTGAATAACTGCTAAACGTTAAGTAATAGACTAAAACGTACTACACAAACATTTTAGATCTCTTTAAAACACACAATTTATTTCCAATACGTTTTTTGTGGCATCAGTAATTTCCAGATATGATTAATGGTTCGAATTGTTCAATACTTAGCCATTATTTTAGTCTTGTCGATTTTCAGCTGTTTCTCGTGATGTTATAAAGTATGGAATTTTAAGGCCATTTGAAGAAGTTATTTAGCTCCACGCTTGGGACGCCAAATTTGAAGAAGTAGGGTTGTTTAACTTTGTAGTATGTGGGTGGTTCCGGAGTTGGCTCCGGATGCTGTTTTGAGTTAGCCCCATGTATGTGCGTAATTTGATGATGATTTGCTGCTGTTACGTAATGTTGCGTAATATATGTTTACGCAAACTTGAAGAGTTGTTATGTATTAATACTTGTTTTGAGCGTCGGTTTGAATTTAATGCTTACGCAATATTATTGTTTAAATCTGCCTCGGCTGCATCAATCTTGAATTTAGAGTAAGGATTCTTATGCAGGTGTGGTAATGACAATTATTATAGACATCACAGAATTAAACTGTTAGATTTTTCACTTTTATTTTCACTTCTTGCACATATTTATAAACCACTACACTTTTAAAAGAACTGAGAAACTTTTATACACTCACTTAACGAGTATATCTGTTTTACTAAACGCCCGTAGAGAACACATTTTTCCATGTACACCCTATCACGTCTTGCCAGGAACTGACTAACCTCAACGGTTAAAAACCTTAAGCTTCGGTAATGCGAGTCTCTGATTGGCTAATTCTAGTCCAATAGAATTTCTGCATTCAACTTAAAACTTTTCTTTGCTGTTGATTGGCTTATTTTAAAACTGTCACTGAAACTACATCAAAGTCGTTCTAAACATGACCAATAGGTACATTTTTAAATTCCAAACACATTATTGCCACAATTAACACATTATTACTCATTGTTAGCAACCTAATATTTACTATTCTCACAGTTCCTACATTACTAGAGTATATAAAGTATTCACATAACATTAATAAAATATGTTTACAATAAAAATAAACATGTGAAATGACAGTTACACACAATTTAAGTAATTATTTTATATATATTATTTCAAGGCGGGCTGTTATTGAATTTATCTATTATTAAATAACAATTGAAGTTATTCAGGTATTAAAATACTGCCTTACAGTGTCCAGTTCTAAAACATTTGACTGTCCCTGTTCCCTTTGTATTTATAAGAAATGTGTAATGCAGCTATTTCTGCAAAGATTTATTTTAATTAAAATGCAGTAGATGGAAAAATAAGCTTTAGTAAGAATAGTTTGTACCTACTAATAAACGTTAGAGGGTAGAGTAGGTCATGTGAATGTATTACTTCAGATTTGTTACTTTGTTGCAACACAGATTTTGTAATTAATAATATTATGATGAATAATAATTATAGTTCAATAACGTTTAAATACAACGGAATAATGAACAATAATTAAAACCGTACAACTAGCTTGTTTTGTTGTGATCAGTGAATGTCTCTTACATTATAACTTACGACTATTTCTATAAACACCGTTAATTCCCAATTTCAAGTTGATATTACAGTCGGACAAGGGTAAAAATAATTTTTTTTGTCTCTCCTGAAAAGTTTATGATTTGGCGGACAAGATCTTTTAACAAATAGCCTTATTATGGCATAATTTGCATTTTATTCTACACGTTTTCCCGTAGTGGATTTTATTTTCCCTCATGAGTGCCCAAATATACAATCATTACGAATAATAAGGACGAAAATTTGGTGGAAAGTTCAAGACACATTATTTTGTTCCTTATGCGAATATAATCCAGACACGGAAGGTCCGCGGTTCAAAGCCACGCCGGGGAGGTACCCTAATTTAGGCCTTGAATATTATCTTCCCAAACAGTTAATCAATAATTATATGTTGGTCATTTTATTATATAATCTTTGCACGAGCTTATGAGAAACAAATACTCAAGGTGTACTGCTTAAAAGGTCCAAAATATGGAACTAAATTCGGCGAATATTTAGCAATTCGCTAATGCCACATAGCATGATTTGGTGTGTAAACTTGATGTAAGATTGAATGGAAGGAATAATCCTATACCTTAGATACTCAAGGGGTAGAGAGAGTAAAGGTTGTATTAGGCACTGAAAACTTCATTGTTTTGGTAATAACATTCATAGAACGCTCCTAAAAATACGGCTATCTCATTTTTACAACTCAAGATGTTGGTTTTTGTACGAAAGACTTCGTATACAGCTGTGCTTGGCGCCGTGGGCATATTCGTGTGTGAGTGTGTGTGTGTGTGTGTGGGTGAGGGCCGAAACGAGCCCTCCCCCCACCACTGGGACCCCGGGGACAGACGCCGCATACCACGTGGTGCACTAGCCCTCATGTAAATAGCCGACTTGGCCCCCGGGTACTTAAGGTGGCCACCAGCTGCTTCAGTCCCCCACATCAGGCCAAGGAATTCTGTCCCCTCCACATCCACTTTATTCGGAATATCCCTTCTTCACAGTTTAGCAGTTATCTTGCGTTTTGTTTCATCGTGAGTAAGGGTCAGTCCATACGTCCAAACAAGGAGCTTTGCTTCGTACCTCCTGGCATTCCCAAGAAATCACACTCCACACAAATATATGCTTAGCTACGGTGCATGTACTGAGAATCAATGCTAAACTAAACTTTTTACAAGTAATTATTTAACAATATATAACATTGGCAGCCGGTGGTACCATATTATGATCATACAAGTATTTTGTTAATAAATCCATGTTCAGAAACGCTTTGTTTATGTGAAATATGCAGAAGGACGTAGGCAGTACGGATCACAAAGATAGAAACGAAGTAAATAGAATCTGATGTGGTACATTCGCATAAATTTCTCTACCCTCTTATCATTCATTAATGGGTATACAAATTATTTTTACTAAGAGCCAGTTGTACGAACTCGGAATAAACCTCTGTTATACATTATTCCATAGTTAGGCACTAAATTGTGTTGTATGACATTGGAATACAGAGTATCAAGAGAATAATCATGGAATAACTTATTCCGTGATTCTATGTGGGGATAAGCTGTTATTCCGAGAATAGAGTATCTATAAAAATCTGATGTGTTACACTCACATGACTTTCTCTACTCTTGTACAAACTACTTTTTCAAACGCTTATTCTCCATATGCTTCATGTTAATCGAGATAAACATTTGCAGACTCTATCTTATTGCTAATTTTCATGTAGATGTAAGGGGAATATATATTTACAAGGGCAATATAGAAATACAGTAGTCTTTAAGCATAGACATTACTCTTAATAGCTGGTTGCTATGTGCAGCACCATTGTCTTTGCCACAGATTAATACTCTTTGCATATCCAAGACAAAAAAATCAATAACGAATTCCCATTTGAGAAAATGAGTATTGAAAAATTTAAGGGAATAACAAGCAATATCTCGAAAATGGTTCACTCAGCAAAAAAAAAAAAAAAAAAAAAAATGTATATGACATAAATTGAGTATTTTAACGCGATCTACATTTTTTGTGCAGTAAAATTTTGTCTATCTCTTATGGTTTACCAGTTATGCAAAAGTCGTTCACAATGAATACTTTTGAAGACATTTTATATTTTATTTGTCATGAAAATATCTTAAACATATGATATTTTAATCAAAATCGTTAGAGCCATTTTTGAGAAAATTAAAATTTTCTAAAAATTTTCCATGTAAAGGGTAATCTGGGGTGGGGGGATTTTCTTGAAAAACTTCGTGTCGCATCTCTGGAAGATACTGAACGTAAATACCAAGTTTGGTGTTTATCCGACTGTTCGTTTCTGAGTTATGCTGTTCACGGACAGACACACACACGAACATGATTCCAAAAATGCTCTTTTTTTATTCAGGGTGCCTCAAAACATGTATTTCTGGTGAAATCTCGGTATGGAATTTTTGGGTGGAATACAATACTTCCCCTACTTACTATAAGATAATTTGATGGTTACTTAGAACATATAGTTACTATTTAAAACAGTATGAGGTACCTAGAATATTATCAGCAAAATATTAGTTTAATGGAAACAGTGAACTTAAATACTACTTAAGATAAACATAAAATATCTACAGTATAGCAATTCACTAACACGACGCGTAGCGATGTAAAGAGTGAGGTTAAGTTATCGATGATACATGAAGGACGGGTTACTTCATAAAGCACAAAAACATAATTCAAAATGTAACGTAGCCACAAGTGTGGATATTCTGTGCGATATTTAGTACTTGGAGTTATTGTATGTTTAACAACGGTGAAGCTAATGATCGCGATGTGGGAAGGAGGTGCATTTTAATATTAAGTTTACATTATTTGAGAGTAAAATCATAACTTGTGCATGTTTAAAAAGTGGATTCACTCCAAACGAATGCAGAGATAAACTCACTTTTATCATTGTTGCTTGTCTAGGTACGACGCAAAGCAGCTGGATGACATTAGAAACAAACATTGGTCTAATAGAGAATACGACTAGTGAAAAATAATATTCTCGGTATCATTGCTTTGATTGGTAATTTCTAGCTGTTGCATTTAGGTATTGCCTTAGAAAAATGCGAGCTGTAATTGGAGTGTCTTCCTAATATCCTACTTGTACTAAGCATTCTAATATTTCTGTTGGTTAATAATACTTGCTTAGCAAATAGGTACTTGATCTTGGTGCAGCGATTCAATTATATCTTAAGTTGAAATTAGCGTTAAAATACTTAAAATATACTTTTCAAAGCTCAAATTAAAAAGTTAAGGAATACAATGACAAGCCAGGTTAAATGCATTATTTGAAGTTGCTCTTCTTGGGCCCACCTAGAAAATGCAGAGGTAAGTGAGAAATAATGGAATAAATTACCTTAGGAGCGAATGTAGTAGTAGATGTGCACTGGCCAATATCTGGTGCCCACCTTCCCGCCCGTTTTTGGTGTGTTACTTATATAGGTGAATTGCGATACGAACACGAAGAAACGTGGCCATCTTCACGGTAGTACTGACGCTCATTCGGAAGTGCCAACTGAAGTACGGAATTGGGGAATCCGCTAAATATGCGATGTGTTGTACTTCTTCTTATTCATGTACTATAGCCGCAGAAAAAACCGACACGCATTCAGAGCAAGCTGTGCAGAAGAGGCGGAACAAGTCTAGAGTACCGCGGCATGAACTTGTGCCATTCTTCCCCTAAACCGGGATAACGTGGAAAGTTGGGGGTTTGGAGGTAATCATAACCATCGTTAATGAACGCTATCGTTAATGATGTAGCTATTGACTGCTAATTAACCTAAGTTTTTATAAAAAAACTAAACCTAACCAAACCCCCCGAAAATCACAAACCTTAGGTTTTATAATTAGGTAATCATAACCATCGTTAATGATGTAGCTATTGACTGCTAATTAACCTAAGTTTTTATAAAAAAACTAAACCTAACCAAACCCCCCGAAAATCACAAACCTTAGGTTTTATAATTAGGTAATCATAACCATCGTTAATGATGTAGCTATTGACTGCTAATTAACCTAAGTTTTTATAAAAAAACTAAACCTAACCAAACCCCCCGAAAATCACAAACCTTAGATTTTATAATTAGGTAATCATAACCATCATTAAGGAACGCACGATCGCTTCCCTCGCGTGCTTTGAGGTAGCTAAGGCTAACCTTGCGTGAATTCAGAAACGTAAGCTTATAAAAAAAAACGGAAACCGAGATAGGGATATATCTCCCTTTGGCGGCATTGCTTATTCATATGTTGCCAGCATTGCGTTACAGCCAGAGAATGACATACAGTGCCATCTGTTGGACATATAAGACATCACTTCCGTTGCTAACGTGGTCCCAAGAAAGGCAACTTATCCGCTGTTTTGAGCATAGAAAACGAAAGACACCGTAAACTGGTATAATATCAGCACAAGTTACAGCTTTGCACAAAATGTAAGGTTATACACAAAATATTCTTACCCTATCGCAACACGTCACAGCATCTGTGCATGTATATTTTATAATGTAGTTGTAAAATCATAATTTTGTATCCAAACATACCTACTTGGAAGCATTCATAATTATTTCACAGTATAGCAAACATTTCAAAAGTAACAATAATAATAATAATAATAATAATAATAATAATAATAATAATAATAATAATAGTAATAATAATAATGGTTTAGGAGCAGTTGATTGTGAAAACAATGCAAATTACTATACAATTTTCAGTAAAACAAGGCACTGATTACGTATCAAGCTGGCCATGAATGACTCCCAATGTAGCCACCATTAGTTTTAAGTCTGCAAACAGTCGAATAGCTATCTAAGGAATAAAACTGCGTTGTACAACTCATCGCCACATTTATACCCTGGATAGGGTATTCCAAGAATAACTATTCCAAGGTTTATTCCGAGTTCGTACAACAGCCCTAAAACTTATTTTTCTATCCCCTACATTTTAATCGAGATAAACTGTTCGTTTCTGAATTATGCTGTTCACAGACACACACACACACGGACATGTTTCCAAAATGACTTTTTTTTTTGGATTCAGGGGGTCTCAAAACATATATTTCCGGTGAAATCTCGATATCGAATTTTTGGGTGCAATACAATACTTCCCCTACTTACTGTACGTAGTAGAGAAAGTAAAAATATCTTTAAACATATATATATACTACTTTAGTCAAAATCGTTAGCCATTTTTGAGAAAAAGAGTTTTGAAAAAATTTCTAAGTAAAGTTTAGTTGGGGGTTGGGGGAATCTTCTTTGAAATCTTCGTGTCACATTCTTGAAAGATGCTGGGCTTAAACACCAAGCTCTGTTTTTAACCAACTTTTCGTTTTTGAGTTATGCTGTTTAGAGTCCTCACAGAAACACGCGCGCGCGGACCTTTGAAATCTCAGTAATGAATTCTTGAGTGGACTGCAATACTTCCTGTACTTGCTATAGGTAATCGAAGGAGGAGTGAGACCCAGAGAGCGGGTCTCTCCTGAAAGCAGAAGGTAGGACGTGGTTACGGACAGTTTCCGCCTTGGGGGCTGGTGCTGGGGCTCTAAACCAGGCTTGTCATTCCTCTTGGTCGAGTTGCCACGGTTTTCCAGGCTGAGGTCCATGTGATCTTATCCTGCGCTATGCATATCTACACTATGCCATGCGAACGTGCGGAGGTGCGCGTTTGCTCGGATAGTATGGCAGCCTTGAAAACCCTTAGGGCGGTTAAAACTACATCCAGACTGGTGCGTTAATGCCAGAGGATGTCGGATAGACTCTGTACCACCTGTACGGTTACACCTCTTTGGGTTCCTGGGCATGTTGGTATTAGAGGAAACGAGATGACAGACACTCTTACAAAGAGGGGATCGGGACTCGATTTTATTGGGCCTGAGCCCTTCTGCGGTGTCGAGTAACGTCGAGTCTTACGTAACCCAGCTCATCTTGAATTAAGCAAACCACTGTTAGGCAGGCCTATGCTTTGGTATCAGGGCCTGACCGGAAAGCGAGTGCGTTTCTCCTGAATTGACCAGATCTAAGCTCAGAGGAGTTGTGGGCTATCTCACGGGCCACAGCTCTCTGTACAGACGTTTGTACATAATGGGCCTTATATAAGACCCTTTATGTCGGAAATGTGCGAGGGACTGGGGACCTCACAGCATACACTATGCGGATGTTTCACTGTGCATAGGTATGTATCTTAGGGTCCATTTCGGAACCTGAGGAGATAAGAAGCAGTGTTGCCAACTTAGCTATTTTATGGCTAAATCTAGCATTTTTACTTTCTCTACTACGTATAGTAAGTAGGGAAAGTATTGCATTCCACCCAAAAATTCAATACCGAGATTTCATCGGAAATATATGTTTTGAGACCTCCTAAATGCCAAAAAACGTATTTTTGGGAACATGTCCGCGCGCGTGTGTGTGTGTGTGTCTGTGAACAGCATAACTCAGAAACGAACAGTCGGATAAACACCAAACTTGGTATTTAGGTTCGGTATCTTCCAGAGATGCGACACGAAGGTTTTCAAGAAAATCCCCCCACCCCAGATTACCCTTTACATGGAACATTTTTCGAAAATTTTAATTTTCTCAAAAATGGCTCTAACGATTTTGAATAAACTACCATAACTTTAAGACACTTTTAGGCAAATGAAATGTATATCTCGAATTTCTGGGAATGTCTCCAAAAGTATTCTTCATTGTGAACGACTTTTGCATAACTGGTAAACCATAAGAGATAGACAAAATTTTACTACACAAAAAATGTAGATCGCGTTAAAATACACAATTTATGTCACATACATTTTTACTTTCTCTACTACGTATAGTAAGTAGGGGAAGTATTGTATTCTACCCAAAATTTTGATACCGAGATTTCACCGGAAATACATGTTTTGAGACTCACTGAATCCAAAAAAACCATTTTTGGAAACATGTCCGTGTGTGTCTGTGTGTCTGTCTGTGTGTGTGTCTGTGTGTCTGTGAACAGCATAACTCAAAAACGAACAGTCGGATAAACATCAAACTTGGTATTTAGGTTCAGTATCTTTCAGAGATGCGACACGAAGGTTTTCAAGAAAATACCCCCACCCCAGACTACCCTTTACATGGAACATTTTTCGAAAATTTTAATTTTCTCAAAAACGGCTCTTAACGATTTTGATTAAAATATCATATGTTTAAAATATTGTCATGACAAATAAAATGTATATCTCGAATTTTCTGGGAATGTCTCCAAAAGTATTCTTCATTATGAACGACGTTTTCATAACTGGTAAACCATAAGAGATAGACAAAATTTTACTACACGAAAAATGTAGATCGCGTTAAAATACACAATTTATGTCATATACATTTCTTTTGTTGAGTGAACCGTTTGCGAGATATTGCTTGTTATTCCCTTAAATGTTCCAATACTTATGCTTTTTCTCAAATTCGTTATTAATTTTTTTATGTCCTGGACATGCAAAGAGAATGGAATGCACCACATAGCAACCAGCGTTAAAATATTTGACTATCGCTTAAAACCTACCATATTCCCCTTGCATCTACAAGAAAATTATCAATAAGATTGACATCTCGATATCTCGATTAACATGAAGCATATGGAGAATAAGCGTTTGTAAAAATAGTTTGTACAAGAGTAGGGAAAGTATGTGAGTGTAAGACATCAGATTTTTACAGTAGCGTTTAGCCACATAAAATGCTTATAGCCTGAAATCTGGCCTATTTAGCAAACCTCTTAGGCAAAATATAGCCTAAGTAGCACAATTTCATCTCGCTTTAGCTATGCAAACGTTTAGGGTGAATTATGTTCCTATCATGAGTCATGGCATGTCATCAAAAGATGTACTAATAATAAGGTCGACTTTCTGGAGTATGCACCTAAAATGTATGATTCTTGACACACAGAATTGGTCAGTTTTTACATATTTTACCTAAAGAACTTCAGTAAATTTCATATTTCAGTATGTTGGTGCTTAGCAAAAATATACCTTATTCCATTACAATTTTAGGTGAATCTGCATTACTTTGGTCTTCATTGAAAACGTCGGTAACCTGCATTACGTTAGTCTTCAAAGCCAACATTTGAAATCCCAACATAGCTGAAAACACTATTAAGAGCCCTCAGCCTCAAGGCGTAGCCGAGGGATCTGCGGGTCTAAAACTCAATAATTCATGTTGGCAGCAATTCCATCCAATCATCGCCTAAAACGGCTATACAAGAAGGGCCACTTAAGCGTTACTTTTTTTTAACTTTTTCAGGGAAGACCAAAGTAATGCAAGAAATCCCAATTTTATATCAAACAAATTATTCTTTCAGAATATTTAAATATTATGAAATTATCTAATCAGTTATGGTATTTAGAATGTCTCAATGGGGTTTTAGCTTCTGTAAAGAAAATATGGGTAGTTTTAGACGCCAATTATATCCAGCCCTTTTTTTTTATTAAATAATGCCTTTTTAAAGATACCATCTAGACATTATTTGCAAGAAAGTGTTGGCAACACTGAATTAAGAAGGGCAGATATCAAGGACGTGGTCCGTTTCATACGGACACTCCAACTTGAGTAATGCCTAAAGTATGAGGCACAAAGGGCTTTAAAGCCTACATACAAGGGCTCTTCAAGAGGCCAATGAGTTTTATAATGATAATAATAATATAGGTAAGCAGTAGAGAAAGTAAAAATCTACATCATTATCGTAGGATGACGAACAACGAGGCTATACGATCTAAGAGTGTAGATAGCACGAGTATATTAGTCATATTGAAGAGATCAAGATCGATGTGAAGATAAGTATGAGGCAGAAAGTTGAAGTTATTTTGTTGTAGGAGTTGTATTGTAGTTCAACTGTTGGGGAGCCGAACTTGAAGTAGTTGCAACCGCACTTACGGTACCTGGTAGCCTTCGTTCCAAAAATTTAAAAATATTAACTTTGTAATTTGACTGTTTTTTTAAATATTATATATTTATGTTTGCCTCGGCTGCGTCAGTATCTATATTTTTTTAGCGACATGAATGTCTTAGCAGGGAAGTGGTGCGACTGAAGAATGTAGCCTTACACAGATTTTAATTTTTTATTCACTCCTTTTTATTAATTCTTGACACAATTTAAATAACACTTCACTGATATAGGGAGCTGTAAGATTCTTTTATTAAATACTTGCACTTTTTAAACACGTAAGCTATTTTCTCACACAAAATATGTATTAAATTTCTGGAGGATACATCTCGCGTCCGGTTAGGAACACTGTCTGCAAGCAACGCGTCCAGTTATGAGCGCTGTCTACAAGCAACTGACTTGATTTCTACCGCCTAAATTTGTAAATTTCTGTATTTCAAGTCTGATTGGCTAATCCTAGTCCAATAGAATACCTTCATTTAACTAAAGCTTTTTCTGGTTGTTGATTGGCTATTTATTAAACTGTCTCAAAATTTACATTATTGTTGCTCCAATAATTACTAGTAGCATTTAAACTTTCAAATTCATTATTGCCTCAAGGTTACTTCATTGTTTCCTCATTGTTAGCAACTTTTAACCTATTATTCTCACAGCTCCTACATTATTAAATTACGAAATACATTCACATAGCATTATTACATATATACAATAATATAAACATATACAATGACTGTAATATACACTTTTTATATATTGTTACATACACATATTGCTTTAAGGCGGGCTGTTATTGAATTATATATATATATATATATATATATATATATATATATATATAATTAGACTGAAATTATTTAAGTGTTAAAAATAATGCCTCAAGGTTTTTATTATGAAAACGAGCATGTTCTCATTGAGCTGAATAGGTATAGGTGTGTGTGTCATCCTACGTAGTCTAGGGGTACCATGCTAGTCACTATTTACCGAGGTCACGCGTTCAAACCCCATGGATGGCGATGAATGTTTTCGGGCGTAAAATCCTTAGCATAGCCTCCTTCGAAAGGGAAGTAAAGCCGGTGGTGCCGTCGTAGATTTACGGCACATAAAAGAACCTCAAGTCTGATTAAGAGGCCTCTGAGCAAAATTTCCGGTCTTTCACACCCAATATAGAATGGGACGTTAAGGACCATAGTAGTTAAAGAGCGTCCATAAATAAAACTCAAGGTGTTCATAATCTTGATTTTGAACCACCTTAGTATTTATTAATTTCACCGATTACATATATTTCTCAGGGACGCTTTTCTTGCAGTTTTAGTTTCTTTTGCGCGGAAATGAGTCTTCATACTGAGACAATATTTTATATCATACCATGCTGTGAATGCCAGAGTGATTGTAGTGTAAATTAATATCATTCTATGTACAGGATTTTAGATGTTTGTTAGCCATAAGTATTGTTAGGAAATAAGTTTACACGGCCTCACTGAAACTGACAACAGAAGTGGGTAACAATAAACCGAGGGGGTGAGTTGTTTATCACTAAGAAGAGACAAACAAATGACGTCAGGGTAGCGTGCCTTTCTTTAGAAATGGAGGGAATACCTTCCCTAGAGCACATATGTTAGTAGTAGTGATTGGATGACCAAAACAGACGCTAAAGTGGGCGCGATTTGGTAACAATAGCAGCTCTATTATAATGTTTAGGCAATTTGAGGTGAAGGAGTATATATTCTCGAGTCATAAGCAAGTATCTTACAGTTGCGAAGGATATCTCACGAGGTGCACGTCGCAGAGTTAGTTACAAAAATGTGAAGTACGCGAAGTAATTGGTGCGCGGCAACTATAACGACTGTAGCTACATTCAGAAATATTACAGTTTGTCAGGCGTATATAAAGATTAAATATGTGAATTATTAATTAAGTGTAACGGCAATAAAAGTGTAGAAACAAATTATTTTATCAGTGTTATCTTTTAGCAACAACTCCTTTCCGTTTACACGCCCTGCTTAGAGATACTTGCTCGACTGAGTTATAATAGCTAGCCGGAGGACGATGAACCCAGATTTAAAATAATAAAACAAGAGGCGCCCAGTAAATAAGATAACACGAGCCATGAGAACTGCGATAATACAGCACCAATGGCATCACTTCCCTTCGGAAAGAAACCTTGCGGAGGATTTTTACACCCGTAAAATTACATCGCTCTCAACTGGGTATTGAACTATGACCATGAGAACCAGAAGGCAGGACCTCGGTGATGACCTGAACGATGATATAGGTTTTTAAGAATTTCATCAGCTTAACAATTACGATTAGCAGACTGCCCTAAAACATTATAACGTTTTAGATGTTCAATTCTACTTTTTCTACCATGTACATGGCAGATAGAGAAGTTATTGCAAAAATTTGACACCGATATTTCACCGGAAATACATGTTTTGAGGTCCCCGGGTTCAAAATAAGCATGTGAACATCATAACTCAAAAATGAAACGTCAGATCAACCCCAAATTTGGTATTTAAGTTTAGTATCTTCCAAAGGTGCGACGCGAGTATTTTCAAGAAAATCCCCCCACCCCAAACTATCCTTTACCTGGAATAATTTTCGAAATTTTTTGTTTTATAAAAACGGCTATAACGGTTTTGATTAAAATGCTATATGTGAAACATATTTACATGGCAAATAAAAAATGTATACCTTGAATTTTCTGGGAATAGCCTTTGAAGTTCTCTTCATTCGGAAGGAATTTTGTATAACCTTGTATAACTGGTAAACGTTAAGGGATAGATGAAAGCTTGCCAAATGTAGATCTCCAATTTATTTCCAATAGCTTTTTTCTGGATCAGCCATTTCCATGATATCCATTATTAATGGTTTTAATTTTTCAATACTTAGCCATTCTTTTAAAGTCCTGTTGATTTTCAGCTGCTTCTCGCGTTTGCATGGAGGAAGTATGGAATTTTAGGATCGCATTTAGCGTCCAGTTCTTAAACATTTGACTAACGCTGTTCGCTTTGTATCTATAACGTATGCAATGCAGCTATTTCCGGATTAAAACGAAGTAGATAAGAAAATAAACTTTTGAAAGAATAATTTGTATACCCACTAATAAACGATAGGGGATGGAGAAGGTCATGTGAATGTAACATATCAGAATATTTTTATTCATGAATCATTTGATAAAAGCAAATGACCAAAGAACTGAGATAGCGTAGACAAATTATTGGCCAACACCTTGCTCCACCATAAAAGGAAGACTGAAATTCGAGACAAGCTTGAAATACTAACACTCTGAATAAAATAAATTGCTGAAGGATATCGTATGCTTAAACCATGCCGAAGTATTAAGAACAATTGTAGAGAAAGAGAGGAGTATCCATGAAAGGAAGGAAAGACAAAATATGAATTAGTACAATAAATTTGTAATTTATCGATAAATTACAAACTTATTTGGGGTATGCCGAAAAGTCTTCGCTCCAAATTTGGGATATGATGTCATCAACGGATGACTGTTTCAACGTTAAACCAAGTTCCCGTGATCCGAGAACTACAGCTATTGTTACATTCTAGCACTCCAATGTAGTAATTGCTAATTTCTCCTATGCCTGCAGTATCTATGTAGAACTTCGAACCACCATGCAGGGCGAAGGAAAGGACAGCTTACTTTTAACGAGATTTGAACTCGTGTATACAGATCACGAGGCAAGTGCTTATCCTTGGACCACCAACGCAGTCTGTGTTACACTCACATGACTTTCTCTACTCTTGTACAAACTATTTTTACAAACGCTTATTCTCCATATGCTTCATGTTAATCGAGATGTTAATCTTATTGCTAATTTTCTTGTAGATGCAAGGGGAATTGGTAGGCTTTAAGCGATAGTCAAATATTTTAAGAGCTGGTTGCTATGTGGAGTATTCCATTTTCTTTGCAATACCAGGATAAAAAAATTTGAATAACGAGTTTGAGAAAAAGTGTTATTGGAAAATTTAAGGGAATAACAAGAATATATCGAAAATGGTTCACTCAACAACAAAAATGTATATGACATAAATTGTGTATTTTAACGCGATCTACATTTTTTGTGCAGTAAAATTTTGTCTATCTATTATGGTATACCAGTTATGCAAAATTCGTTCACAATGAAGAATACTTTTGGAGACATTCCCAGAAAATTCGAGATATAACTTAAACATATGACATTTTAATCAAAATCGTTAGACCCATTTTTGAGAAAATTAAAATTTTCGAAAAATGTTCCATGTAAAGGGTAATCTGGGGTGGGGGATTTACTTGAAAACCTTCGTGTCGCATCTCTGGAAGATACTGAACCTAAATATCAAGTTTGGTGTTTATCTGACTGTTCGTTTCTGTGTTATGCTGTTCACAGACCACAGACACACACATGAACATGTTTCCAAAAATGCCTTTTTGGATTCAGGGGGTCTCAAAGCATGTATTTCCGGTGAAATCTCGGTATCGAATTTTTGGGTGGAATACAATACTTCCCCTACTTACTATACGTAGTAGAGAAGGTAACAAATGGGTTACTGAATTAGTCCCACAGAGCTCGGTTACGTCTTCGACGCAGCCTGGTATAACAGATAGATTAATGAAGTACTCATATCGGAAGCATCTTCTTGAAAAGAGAAAGACAAGATTACCTCTACCGAGATTCGAAATTCCAACCTCTGAATAAAGCATGCTCCTCCTTAGACCAGACGCAGCCTGGAGTAGAAGTAAAACAGGCAGATTACCGAAGTACTCACACAGAATTCAGAATCATATTCTTGTGAAGAAGAAGAAAGTCTACCCACATCGAGAATCGAACCTGTCTCCTCTGAGTCAAGCATGCTCCTCCCTAGATCACGATACAGCCTGAACTAAAAGAGATAAATTACTGAAGTACTCGCACCGGAAGTATCTTCTTGACAGGAGGAAGGCAGACTATCCTTATCAGGATTCGAACTTGCCCCCTCTTAATAAAGTATACTCTCCTTAGACCTCGATGCAGCCTGGAGAAGTATATAACAGATAGATAACTGAAGTACCTACTCGCGCCGGGAGCATCTTCTTGAGAAGAGAAAGACAAGTTTGTCTTATCAAGATTCGAACTTGCAACCTCTGTATCATGAGACAAGCATGTTTCTTCTGACCAACACAGCCTGGAGTAGAAGTATATAACAGATAGATAACTGAAGTACTTGCACCGGGAGCATCTTCTTGAGAAGACGAAAACAGGTTTGTCTTATCGAGATTCGAACCTACCTCCTCCGAGTCAAGCACCTCTTCCCTAGACCAGACACGGCCTGGAGTAGAAGTATATAACAGATACATAACTGAAGTACTCGCACCGGGAGCATCTTCTTGAGAAGAGAAGACAAGTCTGTCTTATCGAGATTCGAACCTACCTCCTCCGAGTCAAGCACCTCTTCCCTAGACCAGACACGGCCTGGAGTAGAAGTATATAACAGATATATAACTGAAGTACTTGCACCGGGAGATTCTTCTTGAAAAGAGGAAGACAGGTTTGTCTTATCGAGATTCGAACCTCCCTCCTTCGAGTCAAGCATGTCCTTCTCGAGACCAGACGCAGCCTGGAGTAGAAGTATATAACAGATATATAACTGAAGTACTTGCACCGGGAGCATCTTCTTGAGAAGACGAAAACAGGTTTGTCTTATCGAGATTCGAACCTACCTCCTCCGAGTCAAGCACCTCTTCCCTAGACCAGACACGGCCTGGAGTAGAAGTATATAACAGATACATAACTGAAGTACTCGCACCGGGAGCATCTTCTTGAGAAGAGAAGACAAGTCTGTCTTATCGAGATTCGAACCTACCTCCTCCGAGTCAAGCACCTCTTCCCTAGACCAGACACGGCCTGGAGTAGAAGTATATAACAGATATATAACTGAAGTACTTGCACCGGGAGATTCTTCTTGAAAAGAGGAAGACAGGTTTGTCTTATCGAGATTCGAACCTCCCTCCTTCGAGTCAAGCATGTCCTTCTCGAGACCAGACGCAGCCTGGAGTAGAAGTATATAACAGATATATAACTGAAGTACTTGCACCGGGAGATTCTTCTTGAAAAGAGGAAGACAGGTTTGTCTTATCGAGATTCGAACCTACCTCCTCCGAGTCAAGCACCTCTTCCCTAGACCAGACACGGCCTGGAGTAGAAGTATATAACAGATATATATCTGAAGTACTTGCACCGGGAGATTCTTCTTGAAAAGAGGAAGACAGGTTTGTCTTATCGAGATTCGAACCTCCCTCCTTCGAGTCAAGCATGTCCTTCTCGAGACCAGACGCAGCCTGGAGTAGAAGTATATAACAGATATATAACTGAAGTACTTGCACCGGGAGATTCTTCTTGAAAAGAGGAAGACAGGTTTGTCTTATCGAGATTCGAACCTACCTCCTCCGAGTCAAGCACCTCTTCCCTAGACCAGACGCAGCCTGGAGTAGAAGTATATAACAGATATATAACTGAAGTACTTGCACCAGGAGCATCTTCTTGAGAAGACGAAGACAGGTTTGTCTTATCGAGATTCGAACCTACCTCCTCCGAGTCAAGCACCTCTTCCCTAGACCAGACACGGCCTGGAGTAGAAGTATATAACAGATACATAACTGAAGTACTCGCACCGGGAGCATCTTCTTGAGAAGAGAAGACAAGTCTGTCTTATCGAGATTCGAACCTACCTCCTCCGAGTCAAGCACCTCTTCCCTAGACCAGACACGGCCTGGAGTAGAAGTATATAACAGATATATAACTGAAGTACTTGCACCGGGAGATTCTTCTTGAAAAGAGGAAGACAGGTTTGTCTTATCGAGATTCGAACCTCCCTCCTTCGAGTCAAGCATATCCTTCTCGAGACCAGACGCAGCCTGGAGTAGAAGTATATAACAGATATATAACTGAAGTACTTGCACCAGGAGCATCTTCTTGAGAAGAGAAGACAAGTCTGTCTTATCGAGATTCGAACCTACCTCCTCCGAGTCAAGCATGTTCTTCCCTAGACCAGACGCAGCCTGGAGTAGAAGTATATAACAGATATATAACTGAAGTACTTGCACCAGGAGCATCTTCTTGAGAAGACGAAGACAGGTTTGTCTTATCGAGATTCGAACCTACCTCCTCCGAGTCAAGCACCTCTTCCCTAGACCAGACGCAGCCTGGAGTAGAAGTAGAACAGATAGATAACTGAAGTGAGTACTCACACAGAATTCGGAACCATCTTCCTGAGGAAGGTATTGGCAAGGAAGTAGAGAGCATGTTGGCAGCAGCAGTAGCGCCTCAGGGCACCCGGAGTGAGGGTGGGGTCTCTGTGACCTGGGGCGGTCATCTTCCACAGCATCCCAGTGCTCGAGGCATTGCCGGTTCTGCAGAAAAGAATTTCCACCGGGAAGGGGCACACGGAGGAGGAGAAGAAAGGCGCGGGGAGGGGGAGTTGTGACCTATTGATCCTGGCTCGAGGGCAAACGTGATGGCGGCAGAAGAAGGGTAAAGCGAGAGAGACGAGGAGAGACAAAAGGGTCCCGAGTTCTACTCCCGCGGGCCCATCTGCATAGATAATGATGTTTCCCTCTAAGCGATCAGAGTGTGGGTCGGTAGCTACAGGGTGTCCCAAAAACACCTGCTCACGCCTCGCCGCATTCCTTGGATCGCGGGCAGAGCACTCTGGCGAACACCTCGCTACTCTCTTAAACTGTGCAGGGACGGAGGGAGAGGGGATAAAATCAAAACATCGTCGCAGAGAGGCTTATTCCCAGTTGAGGGTTTTGGCTCCTCTTGAAACGTCTACAGGGATTTCTTTAATTCATTTGGGTATTACTGTTTCATTTCTATGGTTCCACTTCGCCAAGAGCATTTTGAGAATGGCTTTTCAAATTGTTAAAAGGAGACTCGGTGAACACATTACCAAATTACATTTATAAGTACTTAAAAATGTACCGAGCCGATGCATTCTTGTTCATACTCCAACATTCCATTTTGTAAAACCAAATTACAGAGTTTCGTTTTGCATTGCCCATTATCTCGTTTAGTTACTGGGCACATACTTGCTTCTAGTGATATATTTTCTGTGAAGCATGACGTGTTTTAAAAATGTTATAACCAGGGTTGGGTATTTTTACTTTCACTACAAGTACATAGTAGGTAAAGAAGGTATTCCATTCCACCCAAACATTTGTCACCGATATTTCACCGGAAATACATGTTTTGAAGCCCCCCCCAAAGCGTAACTCAAAAACAAAAAATAAATAAATAAATACCAAACTTGGTGTTTAAATTCAGTATCTTTCAAGGATGCAACATGAAGATTTTCATGAAAATCTCTCACCTCAACCACGCATTACATTGAACAATCTTCGAAAACTTTTATTTTCTAAAATATGGCTCTAACGATTTTGATTAAAATACTACATATTAAAGATATTTACGTGATAAATAAAATGTATATCTAGAATTTCCTGGGAATAGCCTTTTAAAGTCCTATTCATTCGGAAGGAATTTTGTATCATGTTGTATAACTAGTAAACGTTAAGCGATAAACGAAAACATACTACACAAGAAATGTAGATCTCTTTAAAACACACAATTTATTTCAAATACATTTTGTAGTATAAACCATTTACGAAATATCAGTTATTAATGGTTCGAAATGTTCATCACTTGGTCATTCTCTTAAAGTCGTGTCAATATTCAGTTAAAACAGCACGTTTTCTTCAGCAATTTGCATTAATATCCGTCAAAAACATAAAAGAAACCCTGCTTACAGCATGCCCATTGCATATCGTATACATTGGTTGCGCATTCAAGCAGATCTGGAAATGCCATTGCAGTAATTGGGTAACATGCTAAACTACTTTCTGTGTAAATGGTCCCTAGCATCAGAAATTGTCGTCAGGGACATGTGTTCCTTGTCGAAATATATTTGTTTTGGTGTTCTTTACCACCTGTATTAATTTGAAAGGGTGGTTTCGAGCATCTGTATATCATATCATAAATATGCTAGCCTCTAATTCCCGAGGTCGCGGGCTCAAATCCGGCCGAGGGAGATGAATTTTTTCGGGCGTAAAAATCCTTAGCATGGCTTCCTTTGGAAGGGAAGTAAAGCCGGTGGTCCCGTGTCACAGATTTACGCACCTAAAAGAACCTCAAGCCTGATAAAGAGGCCTATGAGGAAAATTTCCGGTATTTCACGCCCAATATAGAATGGGACGCTAAGGACTATAGCAGTCAAAGAGCGTCCATAAATAAAACTCAATTTATATCATAAATAATTTATCTATATACTTCATTACATTTTATTCCTGAAACCTTCCAATTAAATCTCCATCAAACTTTGACTTTCTGATGAAGTTACGACTGCCTTCATGTCTTTGATTCACCAAGTGAGATTATTAGTTTAAAATGTGAATTTAGATCTTATTTCACACTGCCGCTTCTAATGAAAACAACCTGGTAAACTATAGCCCAAACGTTTATTTTTAAATTATTTTTTCTCAAGAGATATGAACATCAAGGTAATTAGAGAAGCGGTGCGGATTGCTTTAAGTTTGACATATTTCAAACAAAGTTTAGTATCTAATACCGCAGTAGTTGACATTGTTTTGAGAATGGTTTATTTGACAGCTTGGTCTAAACTCTGTACACCAGGAGAATAAAGCAGATAAACAAATCACCGGTTGAATCACTCCGCGGCCATGTGCGTTCCAAATGAGGTTACGCCCACCCTCCATCAGGTATCAGTAGTTAATTAATTATGCGCAATTTATTGAACACATTTACCCATACGGTAACTTTTATATGAGTTTTTTCACCACTAGGACATATTTATTCACTCTAAAAAACATACAGGTTCGTTTTAAGTTTGGGAGGTCCAGATCGGGTTAACTGCAAACAGCACTTTGTTTAAGGTGGGGGTTCATTGTTAACAAAGAACTGGTGAACTTTTCTGCTGATTGCTGACCTCACAAACCACATCCAGCACTCGTCTAGCACGTGGTCTCTTCTTGCCGGGAGTTCTAACCTCACCAACTGTGGATTTTTCTTTGCGTGCGCTGTAAACACTTGAAATTGATACACCTTAAACTCAGATGTTAATTTCACCACATCATCGATAGCAAGTTCTAGATATTTCTTGAAGAACTTGTTATACATGTTCAAAACTATTGTCTTCTCACCACTTCGTAAAGCTTTTCCGCGCTTATGTTTAACACCGGTTATTTCCGCCATACATACTGAGTGTTTTGCTTTCTCCTCCTTCCCCTTCTACCAGTTCCAGCAACCAATTAGCGCCGTTACAAATTGAGTAACGCTAGTTACAAATTAATTTATTTATCATTTAACATATTGAGTTGAACGATGCTCAATAGTTTGTGCTTTATGAAATTAAGTGAGCTTCAAACCTTAGTATTTAGTAACACTTTTTAAGGAACTATTTAGAGGGCGGAAGCGCCAAGCAAACCGTGAAGAAGCCGCGCTGCGGTCAGAAACGTACGAGGTTTTGTTTATGTTTACTTTGACTTCTTAATGAACATAGTATAGACAGACAATACCGAGTTTCCCAAATGCTGGAGTGTGTGGATGGAATTTTATTTCAGGATTATTTGTTGTTTCTACAAAGTATTCTTTCAAATGCGTTTCAGTTGAAATGAAATTTGATAATATTTTACTTACGCGGGTAAGCAATTAAGACATTCTATGTGTATGTCCTGTATTATTGAGCACCTAATATACCAGAAGCAGTTTTTCATAAAAGCACTTTAAATTATTATTATTTTATAAACTTTTTTGAACCATTTATACTATTTAAAGGTGAGCCTGATAACATTTTACATTAAAATCATAAATATAAGTAAAAATAATGTAGGCGGAATAAATACGAGGGCTGATCAACACAGACAGACTGATTTTTTCCTGTAGCTTCCGTGATAGTTTCGTATCTGTAACATAAATATTTGAAAAGAGCAGGTTTTTATGTATAATGTTGGTAGGCGGCAGCACTCTCGTATTGGTAGGTTGGTAGTAATGCTCTATTTTATAGACCCTACGTGCATTTCGCATACCAGACAATGGAGGTGATGCACTTTTTAAATCGATTATCACCAGTGATGAGTCATGGCTGCATCATTATGATCCTGAAGGAAACAATCCAGCAGTGTGTGGAAATCGCCAGGTTCTCCAACACCAAAAAAGGCAAAAGTTGTTCCATCTGCAGGGAAAGTGATGGTGATCACATTTTTGACTGTAATGGAATGATTTACCAGCATGCAGTTCCCCCTCACATTACTGTTACAGCAGCACACGTCAGTATTGGCTACACTGAGGAAGCACATTGCAAAGAAACGACCAGAGCTTTCTCGGACTGGGTGGCGACTTCATCATGACAATGCACGGCCTCACTTCACAAATCAAGTCATGCAGTTTCTGACTCGATTCAACATTACCTGTGTACCACATCCACCTTATAGCCCCGATCTTGCACCCTGTGACTTTGTTTATTCCCATCACTAAAGGCAAAGCTTAGGGGTATTCGATTTGAGAACTCTGAAGCAGTGCTCAAGAAAAGTGAGGCGATTCTCAAGGACCTGGCAAAGAATGGTTTGCAGCAGGTGTTCAAGGACTGGCAGAGACACTATAAAAAGTGCATTGAAGTAGGAGGGGACTACTTTGAAAAAGATCATGTAAACATTGAATTGGAGTAATAAACATCTGTGAAAAAAAAATCAGTCTCAGTCTTTATTGATCAGCCCTCGTAAAAATGAAGAAAAACATTACTTACTGGTATTGGAGCCACATGAGTTGATTACGTCTTATCGTAACCTGTAATGGCAAAAAAAGTAACACATTATAATTATAAGAGACATTGGCCTGAGTGGTCTTCTTTGTAGAGCGTAAAGAAAATCTGAAGTGATGAAGTGTTTTGAACCAGCTATATTGCTCAGTAAATAAAGTCATTTGTCATCAAAATCTGTAAGGTAAGCATCAACAACGTATGTTTGAATTCAACAAGAGACTAGCGTATGGGATTTTCAGTGTAACCATGGCTCATTTACCTGTTTATATTTAAAATCAAGTCGTTTGATTGAATTATACCAGTACAGTAAAATCCCGCTTACCCGAAACGGCGAGAAAAAGAAATTCTGATGTGTTACATTTACATGACTTTCTCTACCCTCTATCGCTTATTAGTGGATACACAAATTATTTTTACTCAAGTTTTACTAAGGAATTCTTGCGATTTCTTGCACAATGTTTTCTTTAAGTTCCTGTAGTGTGGAAGGATTGGAACGATGCACTTCGTCTTATAAAGAACCCCATAAATAAAAATCACAACTCGTTAGGTCAGGAGAACGAGGGGGACCACAAATCAACATTAATTATTCTGTCATAAAAAACCTCTCCTATTGCATGTAATGATTCGGCAGCCGTATGTAGTGTTGCACAATCTTGCTCGAACCAACCATACGATTTCTCTTCTTCTGTCAAGCGATTGCAAAATGGCCTCAGAATTAACCTCTGATATCGCTCTGTATTTATTGTTTCATCAAAGAATATGGGCCCTATTATTCTTCTAGCACTTATCGCACACCGCACTCCAATTTTCTGATCATAATGAGGCGTTTTATCACAAGAATTCCTGCTGCTGAGCTTCAGAGATATGCTGCCTGTTTGAGAGCAGAAGGTCAACATTTCCAGCATCTATTATAAGGTAAGGATTTTCGTCCGCCTCCGCCGGCGTAATTTCCCCGGCGACTGCCGGCTGTCTCGCACAGTAGAGAGGCCGCGAGTGGGTTCGACTATAATTTAACTACCCTATATAATGCTTATCAAACGGTTGCGTAATTATACATAAACGTTGCGAGGAGAAAGTTCAGATTTTTTTTTGATTTTATGAATAGTTCTTTGTAAATATGTACTGTAATACATAATTTTAATACTGCACACAGTAGTAGATTTTTATTAAACATGACTACATCCATTGAAACACAACTATTTTCTTCCTTTCACTGCTTAAAATCGTTAAGATCGATTATCAAAAAAAAAAAAAAAAAAAAAATGCGCTATCGAATGACTCTCCTATCTTTAGTTTGGTTAAGGTGAGTTATACTGTATTTTAAAGAAAACCGCCTTAATATAAAGATGACAGTAACTTCACGACGTATAAATAAAGAAAACCAAAATGTATTATTTTGTGCTTATTTTCAATTTTATTTATTATTTTTTATTAATCTATTGAAGTAGGTCATGAGTGAGATGAAACTCAGACAGCCTCGGAATCTATACATTTTAACGGGATGCTCAGAGTTCTTCAAAAGTTTTTCCTGTTTGACCAAATTTGATGAAATGCTTAGGAAATATTCAAAGTTAACAGTTGATACTACAAAGTTTCGGAGCTCCAGAACGAATTTTTACTTTCTCTACTACGTAGAGTAAGTAGGGGAAGTATTGTATTCCACCCAAAAATTCGATACCGAGATTTCACCGGAAATACATGTTTTGAAACCCCCTGAATCCAAAAAAAAGGATTTTTGGAAACATGTCCGTATGTGTGTCTGTGTGTGTGTTGTGTTGTGTCTGTCTGTGTGTCTGTGAACAGCATAACTCAGAAACGAACAGTCGGATAAACACCAAACTTGGTATTTAGGTTCAGTATCTTCCAGAGATGCGACACGAAGGTTTTCAAGAAAATCCCCCACCCCAGATTACCCTTTACATGGAACATTTCTCAAAAATTTTAATTTTCTCAAAAATGGCTCTAACGATTTTGATTAAAATATCACAAGTTTAAGATATTTTCATGACAAATGAAATATATATCTCGCATTTCCTGGGAATGTCTCTAAAAGTGTTCTTCATTGTGAAAGACTTTTGCATAACTGGTAAAACATAAGAGATAGACAAAATTTTACTGCACAAAAAATATAGATCGCGTTAAAATACACAATTTATGTCATATACATTTTTGTTGTTGAGTGAACCATTTTCGAGATATTGTTTTTTATTCCCTTAAATTTTCCAATACTTATACTTTTTCTCAAATTCGTTATTCATTTTTTTTGTCCTGGTAATGCAAAGAGAATGGAATACTCCACATAGCAACCAGCTCTTAAAATATTTGACTATCGCTTAAAGCCTACCAATTCCCCTTGCATCTACAAGAAAATTAGCAATAAGATTAACATCTCGATAAACATGAAGCATATGGAGAATAAGCCCTTGTAAAAGTAGTTTGTACAAGAGTAGAGAAAGTCATGTGAGTGTAACACATCAGGTTTTTTATGGATGAAATTTTGTTTTAAAAATAAGCCCAAATTAGGACCCCATTTTTTGAAGTCACTATTAGCTGTAATTCATGTGCTTTGAATATGTTGCAAATAAATGTAATGGAAATAATTCCAGTATTCGTTTTTCGATATATCAATAAAGGGTGGTTCACAACCGTCCGAGAACGGTAACCACAACAGAAACGAGAACGGGAAGCAATGCACCATGCCAGATATTGGTTCACAACAGCCCGGTAACGAGAACGGGAATGCATATGGATCACAAAGTGAAAGTCGATTTTGCGCATTGGGATTTCATTTGTTTTTAACTGACCAATGATATTTTTTTCACCTACTTCCAATTTAGCCAAGCTAATGTCAAAATTCGATAAAGTAAACATTATCTAAATGCATATCCATTACATTCCCGATCCCTCTAGTTGTGCCAAGGTTTCATTCCTTAATTTAATGACATTCATTAAAGTTGTTTATTGTTATTTTTTAATTTCTACCGGTTTTAGCTGTTGTTTGTAGCTTTTGCCATTGTTTTTGAAGACAATAACCATTTTAGTTGCATATAAACAAACTACAAATGACACTTTCACCAGAGGAACCAATGCGCATTGTATTTGAAGGTGTCGGGATGAGGTTAGGAAGAAATTTACTACTAATTTCTTCCAGTTTTATGTTTCCGGCTTGCGACTATAGAGAACACTAGCGGCTGTTTCATGTCACGGCCGCCTAGAATAATCTCTAGAGTGTAGAGCCTAATATGCACAATATGGATCTAATATGCCGTGCCCGGGAACAAGAATGAGAAAGTTGAAAGTTGGGCAACTCTTCTTTCCGGTTCCTAGGGCCCGGGAAGACTTTCGGTCGAGTGTGAACACTTGCATTTGAATACATGTATTTCAACTTTCTCGTTCTCGTTTGGTTACCGTTCTCGTTGGTTGTGAACCAGCCTCAAGAGTAAAATATTTTAAATTTTAACTTTCGACACATTTCTGTTATCTAAAATAACATACTTAAAATTATGTAACTATACTTAATTTGTTTTAGTTACATTTGGAGTTAATCACACACGTGAACTAAATATATTCAACAAATTTAAGACGGACTGGACGATATTTACTATACAAATTAGGAGCAAACTGCTGAAAAAAATAGAACTTTGGGAATCAGTGTTCCCTCGGGCCACGCCCCCTATTGGGGTTACGCGGGTATTTAAATATCCTCAGTTTTATCATATTTAGAAGCAGAATTCAGTAAAATTCTTGGGCCCATTAATTGAAGACACTTCCATCATGATGACCAAACCTAAAATAAAACATTTTTGACAAAAATGTTAATCTTGCCCGACATTCCTCTTCTAGGGATGATAAGGGAAAAGCTTGGTGAATACCTTATCCAGCTCTCTGCCGAGATTAAAACTGAGACCTCTTTAAGCGAGACAGACACGCTATCCCCACACCACAGTGTTGGCTATAACTTGTTTTATTGCTTCCTTCAGCAATCACAGCTTTGCTTTCCCTTTTGTTTATATGAATGTTTGCTTTTTCGCTGACATAGAACCTTTTTAGTTTCATAATGTAGGTTTCAATCTTACGTTCACGTCCAATCAGACCAAAAGTACACCTGCAGAAATTATAAGAACATTCAATGCTTTCATGAAGAAATTAAATTTGGATCACCCATTCTTTTATGAAGCAGTTACGTCATTCTCTGAAATTTTCACTAGAGAGCGTATCTTTACTTTACGCACATAGTAGGTAGAGAAGGTATTGCATTCCACCCAAAAATTCGATACGAGATTTTACCGGAAATACATGTTTTGAGACTCCCTAAAAATCATTTTTAGATAAACGTCCGTGTGTTTGTCTGAGTGTGTGCGCGCGGATAAATACCAAACTTGATATTTAGGTTCAGTACGTTCCAAAGATACGAAAATTTACAGAAAATCCCCACCCCAAACTACCCTTTACATGGCACATTTTTTGAAAATTTTGATTTCCTAAAAAATGGTTCTACTGATTTTGATTAAAATACCATATATTAAAGATATTTACATGGCAAATAAAATGTATATCTTGAATTTTCTGGAAATAGCCTTTACGGTCCTCTTACTCGTAGTTCGGAAGGACGTTTGTATAATCTTGTATAACTGGTAGGTATACGATAGACGAAAACGTACTACACAAAAAATGTAAATCTGTTTAAAACATACAATTTATTTAAAATAAGTTTTTTGTGGCATAAGCCATTTTTTAGATATCCGTTATTTAATGGTTCGAATTGTTCATTTCATGGCCATTCTCTTAAAATGCTTTCAGCATTCAGTTGTTTCTCGCGATTGCATGGAAATTGTATGGAATTTTAAGGCCAGCATATAGCGTCCAGATGTTAAACATTTGTCTATCGCCGTTTTCTTTGTGTCTATAATGAATATACACCTATTTCTGCAAAGATTTATTTGTTTTAAAATATACTAGATAGAAAATAAAGCTTTAGTAAGAATAGTTTGTATACCCAGCAATAGAGATAGTGGGGTAGAGAAAGTTATGTAAATGTAACATCAGATTTTTCAATTTTACTTTTAGATTAAAATTTTGTACGAAAGTTTTCAGCATTTAAGTGTTCTCATATAGCTTTCTCTCTGCTTGTTTTTTTAACTGTTTCCTTTGAGTAAGTTTTTTACTTTCTCTACTACGTATAGTAAGTAGGGGAAGTATTGTATTCCACCCAAAAATTCCATACCGAGATTTCACCGGAAATATATGTTTTGAGACCCCCTGAATCCAAAAAAGGCATTTTTGGAGACATGTCCGTATGTGTGTCTGTGAACAGCATAACTCAGAAACGAACAGTCGGATAAACACCATACTTGGTATTTAGGTTCATTATCTTCCAGAGATGCGACACAAAGGTTTTCAAGAAAATCCCCCCACCCCAGATTACCCTTTATGTGGAATATTTTTCGAAAATTTTAATTTTCTCAAAAATGGCTCTAACGATTTTGATTAAAATATCATATGTTTAAGATATTTTTATGACAAATGAAATGTATATCTTGAATTTCCTGGGAATGTCTCCAAAAGTATTCTTCATTGTGAACGACTTTTGCATAACTGGTAAACCATAAGAGATAGGCAAAATGTTACTACACCAAAAATGTAGATCGCGTTAAAATACACAATTTATGTTATATACATTTTTTTTGTTGAGTGAACCATTTTCGAGATATTGCTTGTTATTCCCTTAAATTTTTCAATACTTGTTTTCTCAAATGGGAATTCGTTATTCATTTTTTTGCCTTGGATATGCAAAGAGTATTAATCTGTGGGAAAGGGAATGGTGTTGCACCTAGCAACCAGGTATTAAGAGATATGTATGTGCTTAAAGGCTACTGTATTTCCAAATTGCCCTTGTAAATATATATTCCCCTTACTTCTACAAGAAAACTAGCAATAAGATAGACTCTGCAAATGTTTATCTCGATTAACATGAAGTAGATGGAGAATAAGCGTTTGTATAAATAGTTGGTACAAGAGTAGAGAAAGTCGTGTGAGTGTAACACATCAGATTTTTTTAGATATCCGTTATTAATGGTTTGAATTGTACATTTCATGGCCATTCTCTTAAAATGCTTTCAGCATTCATTTGTTTCATGCGATTGCATGGAAATTGTATGGAATTTTAAGGCCAGCATATAGCGTCCAGATGTTAAACATTTGTCTATCGCCGTTTTCTTTGTGTCTATAACGAAATACACCTATTTCTGCAAAGATTTATTTGTTTTGAAATATATTAGATAGAAAATTAAGCTTTAGTAAGAATAGTTTTATACCCAGTAATAGAGATAGTGGAGTAGAGAAAGTTATGTAAATGTAACATCAGATTTTTCAATTTTACGTTTAGATTAAAATTTTGTACGAAGATTTTCAGCATTTATGTGTTCTCATATAGCTTTCTCTCTGCTTGTTTTTTTAAATGTTTCCTTTGAGTAGCATCTTTATGATTTGGAGCTATATCAGTTGCGTCCACGTAAACATGTTTACGAAAAATTAGTACGTCAGTTACGTCTGGGGTTTTTAAAAGCGGTACGTCAATTGCGTCTGGGGTTTTTAAAAGCGGTACGTCAGTTGCGTTCATGGCTACCTGCTTAGGTAGCTTAGGTTGGTTTAGGTTCTTCGATAAGACACAACCAGGCACTATTAGAACACTTTTTGCTACGTCCTATACGTCGTAAATACCAAACGGAACATACCTAATAGTTCGCATTCTCAGTTCTGTACAAGTTCGATGACAAGTGAGAAGGGGAAACCTTTATTTCTGATTGGTGGTAACAAATTTAGGCATCACAAGGAACTACAGAACAATGTTTTGAATAATTCTTTGTTCTTGTTTGTTTGTTTTTTGTTAAGCATGTTCAGCTCTTAGATGTTTGTACATAGCACAATGTAATATAACAATACATAACAAAATTTCATCCATTTGTGGGTTTAAATTGAAAATGTTAGACAGTCCTAAGTCTGCAAAATGGGAAGGGGAATATTGTTTGTGCCACGAATTGAAAATACTGAGACTAACCATTCAAATCTCTCAGGGACGCAACTGAGGTATGGTCCAGAATATCCAGAGACGCAACAGATGTATAAAACTGACCGCGGGACGCAATCGCCGGTCGCCGGGTCATATAGGGTGCTTTGACTTGAGAAACAAGTTGATTACTTTCTTAACTCTGGACTTTCTTAACATTGGTTTTATTAACTTTTACGTTGAATACCCACCCACTCTCTCACTCACTCCACATTCTTGCCACCGTCTCGGGGAGGACGGGGAATTATTCCGGATAAACAAAAAATCGAATCCGGGACCTCTATGTAGAGAAGTCAGAATGCTTTTCTCTCGCCTTTGTAACATGAGAAGATAGTGAAAGGTAAGCTATAAATTCGAAATATATATCTATATATTTAAAATTTATTTTTTACTATTTTAATTTACTAACAATGCATCGACTGGCCTATAACCGTTCTTATTTCAGTCTTAAAGGTCCACTTCGGCCATCTCTGTGGTGTAGGGGTAGCGTTTTGGCCTCACATTCAAGAGGTTCCTAGTTCAAATCTCGTTAAGGGTGAGTTATTTGGATAAGGCTTTCTCCGGGGTTTTCCTTATCCTGAGAAGATGAATATGGGGTAACTAACTTCTAGGGACCCTGGGTCCATTTGAGCATCATTTCACCATTTCGTTCATTCACCGTCCGATATGACCCACCCACTTAGAGGACATTAATTCATCAAAGCAAGAAAGAAATATGACATCCTGATGATCTTCAGAATTTCAGAAAACAAATTTAAATCTCTGATGTGTTGCATTCGCATAACTTTCTTTATTTCCGCTTCTAGGAACTATTTTTAAAAAGCTTATCTACTTCTTGTTAAACTTTCATTACTTATTCACACATTTTGTTGTAGGCAAAAGAATACATTAAGCTTCAGCGATAGTCAAATCTTTTCAAAGCCGGTTGTCAGGCGATGGCTTTGAAATACTGTTCTCTTTGCATGCATACGAAAAAGAAAGACTAGCAATTTGCAGTTGAGAAAAATATAAAGCGTTTGAAAATTAAAACCAATAACAAGGAATATCTCGGAAACGGTTAACGCTAAAATTTTTATTGACAAATTGTGTGCTTTAACGAGATGTACATTTTTTGTCTACCTCTTACGGTAATTGTAAAAAAGTCTTGCAGAATGTAGAGGACTTCACAGGTTATTCCCAGAAAATTCAAGATATATATTTTATTTGCATGTAAATATCTTAAACATGTGGTATTTTAATCAAAATCATTAGGAGCATTTTTGGAGAGAATAATAAATAGCGAGCACTTTTCCATATAAAGGATAGTTTGGGGTGGGGAAACATTCTTGAAGATCTTGGTGTAGCATTCTTGGAAGACACCGAAGCTTGAGGCAGTATTTTTAACACTTAAATGATTTCAGTCTAATTATATAATATATAAATTCAATAACAGCCCACCTTAAAGCAATATGTGTATGTAACAATATATAAAAAGTGTATATTACAGTTATTGTACATGTTTATATTATTGTATACATGTTCAATAATGTTATGTGAATGTATTACGTAGATTAATAATGTAGGAGCTGTGAGAATAATAGGTTAAAAGTTGCTAACAATGAGGTAACCTGAGGCAATAATGAGTAAGAAAGTGTAATAATGCTAATAGTCATTCTTGGAGCAACAATAATGTAATTTTTGTGACAGTTTATAAAATAGCCAATCAATAACCAGAAAAAAAGCTTTAGTTAAATGAAGGTATTCTATTGGATTAGGAATAACCAATCAGAGACTTGAATACAGAAACTTACAAATATAGGCGGTTGTAGACGTGTTGGTTGTAGACAGTGTTCCTAACCGGACGCGAGATGCGTCCTCGAGAAGTTTAATACGTATTCGGCATGAGACGAAAATAGTTTACGTGTCAAAAAGTGCAAGTAATTAACAAAAGAATCTCACAGCTCTTTATATCAGTGAAGTGTTATTTAAATTGTGTCACGAATTAATAAATGTAGTGAATTAAACATTATAATCTGTGTAAGCCTACATTCTTCAGCCGCACTACGCCTGCAAAGAAATCCATGTCTAACAATAATACTGACGCAGCCGAGGCAAACATAAATATATAATATCTAAAGAAACAGTCAAATTACAAAGTAAATATTTTTAAATTTGGGACGAAGGCTACCGGAAACTTTTTACCATACGTGCGGTTGCAACTACTTCAAGTTCGGCTCCCCAACAGTCGAAATATAATACAACTTGAAGCTAAATACCAAGATTGGTGTTTAACCGTCCTTTCGTTTATGAGTTATCATGTTCATAGAGAGACAGACATACATACATAGACTTTATTTAAAAACGCTTTTTGCTTTTGGATTCAGGAAGTCTCTAAACGTGTATTTCCGGTGAAATCTTGGTATCAAAGTTATGGATAGAATGCAATATTACTTCTTCTTACTATAGCTAAGCTAAGTACATGAGAAAGTAAAAGTAATAGTTTTGGAAAATTTAATTACAAAACGAAACCATTTTTAGAAATGAGGTTTATAATATTTGTCCTATACGCAGTGGTGTGGATTAGTAACAGAAGTGGTCGCATTTAGTCCGTCTTTTGTTTGAAATTACCTTGGCTTACTGGCCGTCAATCAAGTGACAGATTAGCACCTCTCGCAAATGCAGCACATTCACACCTCTGAGGCAGATGAGCGTAACGGTTTCACTATAAATTATAACCTCTTGTGAACCGCGCTTTTTACTTTCTCTAACACGTACACAGTAGGTAAAGAAGGGATTGCATTCCCTCCAAATATTCGATATCGAGATTTCACCAGTAATACATTTTTTGAGGCTTTTGAATATTAAAAAAGCACATTTAGAAAAAGGTTCGCGCGTGTGTGTTTATCTGTGAACAACATAACTCAAAAACGAAAAATCGGATAAATACCAAACTTTGTAATTAGGTTCAGTACCTTCCAAAGATAGAGACGAAGATTTTCAAGAAAATCGCACCCTAAACTACGTTTTACATGGAACATTTTTCGTAATTTTTTACTTTTGAAAAATTGCACTAATGATTTTGATTAAAATACCATATATTAAAGATATTTACATCATAAATAAAATGTATATGTTGAACTTCCTAGGAATAACCTATAAAGTCCTCTTCAATCCAAAGGGATTTTGTATAATCTTGTATAACTGATAAACGTTAAGCGATAGACGAAAACGTACTACACAAGAAATGTAAGTCTCCTTAAAACACACAATGTATTTCAAATAACTTTTCGTGCCATCAGCCGTTTCCGAGATATCCAATTACTAATGGTTCGAATTGTTCATTGCTTAGCCATTCTTTTAAAGTCTTGACGATTTACAACTGTTTTTTTGCGATATCATGGAAACAGTATGGAATTTTAATGCCAGCATATAGCGTCTAGTTGTAAAACGTTCAACTCTCGCTATTCCATTTGTATCTTGATGTAATATTGACAAAAATATAAAAATAATTAAATAAATAAATAATTGCAATAAATAATTTCGGTATATTAAATCAAGGTGTAATGTAATAAGCTTGAGTTGAAAAAATTTGCTCAAAGAAAAGGCCATTAGCGAGTCATGTTAAACATAGTCATTAGCGACAGCCGAAGTAGCGAATATAAAAGTTCTTGGAATGCAGTTAAAGGGGTGAAGTCAGTACGTTTGAATAGTCACGTAGACAGAAATTCTGGAAAAGAGAAAGGGAATGACATTCTGAGAGTAACAAGGTAACAGACGCACACGTAAGGATTGTAAGATTGGCTCCGCGCAAGGAGATTTGGTGGAGTAGTTCTAAAGTAGGCGGAGTCTAAGTTGATATAAGTGCACGCAATCTAAATCACAGCTTCCAAAACAGGGTACTCCGAATCCTTACCGGAGTACCCAGAATAGCACCTGCGTACAAATTACACGAAGAACTACACATGCATACCGTTGAAGAATTTATCAAGAAGCTAGCCTCCGACCTTTACATCAAAACCTTTCGAAACTTCAACGAACATTTCTCAAACTTAGGCAACTATGACCCGGATTTACAGAAATACAAAACCCGACTCCACCTATTTGAACGATCCGTAAACAATGACAAATCAACCATCGACGCTGTAGTCCACTTGTTTAGACTCATGAACCATGACTAACACCATAGACCTTCCTGTTCACAGGCAATCCATCATAGCTCACCTTATTGAACGCCACCCAGACCAGGTCCACGAAGGAACAACACCGACAACAAGCTCTGCTGACCTCTAAACTACAGGTATTTCACAACACTCAGACTCCTGCCCCCACCAGCCTATTCACACAGCATCACATGTAGACGATGTTATTTCACACTAACATCATACCTAAATACCCTACCACCCCCCTTTATAACCAAACTACTAAACTAACTACTAACCAACTAACAACACCTTTCATCTCCCTGGGTGATGCGCAAAGTTAGGTATGTGCTGTCTCCCAGGACAATTCACGCGCTCGCATGCACGGCATGCCAGCTAGGAACTAACATTTACTAACCGGGGTGCTAACGCGGAACCCGACCACTAACTGCATGAAATCCCTCTTACTAACATAGCACCCTGTCTCCCTAGACACGCATGATTAGTTTACTAACAGCATGTGCATGGGGAGACGATGTAGCCTCTGAGGATGATCGTCACCGGGGGCGGCGGATGTGGGGCCGCCCCCACAAAAAAAGGCACACTCTTTTCGTGCATACATTCGTCGCTCTGGATACTTGCGACGACTTGAGTGTAATTTTAAACGCCCAGTAACGCGTTTGAAAAATTTAGCGGTAGCCGCGAGGGGTTTTGCCGTTAAGCACTTCGCCAACTATGGCATTTTACGTTTCTTTTATTGCGGAAATAGTTATTTCAAACCGCAAAATTGATGCTGTAGAAGTTAGCAGGTATAATAATTTAATTGTTATAGCTTCGGGTGCTACGATTCATTCTTTATCTTCAAACGGTTGGCAATTCGCTTCAATAGCGCAAGTATTAGATCAGACTACATTTCTCAGTCAGTTCAAACAGGTGTTATCCTTTTATATCCGCCCACGCATACCCTGAGAGAAAGATCTCACAGCAAAGCACTGTAGCAGCCGGCAGCAGAATCAACAGCAGATGTTGAAGCAAAGAATACGGCTTCAGTCTATAACGAAACGTGTAATGCAGCTATTGCTAAAGAGGTTTATTTCGATTAAACTGAAGTAGATAGGAAAATAAACCTTCATAAGAATAATTTGTATACCCACTAATGAGCAATAGAGGGCAGATAAAGTCATACGAATGCAACACATCTTTTTACTTTCTCTACTACGTATAGTAAGTAGGGGAAGTATTGTATTCCACCCAAAAATTCAACACCGAGATACCCTGAACCCCCCCCCCCCAAAGCATTTTTGGAAACATGTTCGTGTGTGTGTCTGTGAACAGCATAGCTCAGAAACGAACAGTCGGATAAACACCAAACTTGGTATTTAGGTTCAGTATCTTCCAGAGATGCGACACAATGGTTTTCAAGAAAATTCCCCCACCCCAGATTATCCTTTACATAGAACATTTTTCGAAAATTTTAATTTTCTCAAAAATGGCTGTAATGATTTCGATTAAAATATCATATTTTTAAGATATTGTCATGACAAATGAAATGTATATCTCGAATTTTCTGGGAGTGTCTCCAAAAGTATTCTTCATTGTGAACGACTTTTGCATAACTGGTAAACCATAAGAGATAGAGAAAATGTTACTACACAAAAAATGTAGACCCCGTTAAAATACACAAATTATATCATATACATTTTTTTGTTGAGTGAACCATTTTCGAGATATTGCTTGTTATTCCCTTAAATTTTTCAATACTTATTTTCTCAAATGGCAATTCGTTATTCATTTTTTTTATCTTGTATATGCAAAGAGTATCAATCTGTGGCAAAGGAATGGTGCTACACCTAGCAACAAGCAATTAACAGATATGTATGTGCTTAAAGGCTACTGTTTTTCTATATTGCCCTTGTAAATATATTTTCCCCTACATCTACAAGAAAATTAGCAATAAGATAGAGTTTGCAAATGTTTATCTCGATTAACATGAACTAGATGGAGAATAAGCGTTTGTAAAAATACTTTGTACAAGAGTAGAGAAAGTCATGTCAGTGTAACACATCAGATTTTTTTTTTTGTCTTGGATATGCAAAGAGTTATAATCTGTGGCAAACGGAATGGTGCTGCACCTAGCAACCAGCTATTAAGAGATATGTATGTGCTTAAAGGCTACTGTTTTTACTTTCCCTACTACGTATAGTAAGTAGGGGAAGTATTGTATTCCACCCAAAAATTCGATACCAAGATTTCACCGGAAATACATGTTTTGAGACCCCCTGAATCCAAAAAAAGCACTTTTGGAAACATGTCCGTGTGTGTCTGTGTGTGTGTGTCTGTGTGTGTGTGTCTATCTGTGTATGTCTGTCTGTGAACAGCATAACTCAGAAACGAACATTCGGATAAACACCAAACTTGGTATTCAGGTTCAGTATCTTCCAAGGATGCGACACGAAGGTTTTCAAGAAAATCCCCCCACCCCAGATATCCTTTTACATGGAACATTTTTCGAAAATGTTAATTTTCTCAAAAATGCCTCTAACGATTTTGATTAAAATATCATATGTTTAAGATATTTTTATGACAAATAAAATTTATATCTTGAATTTCCTGGGAATGTCTTTAAAAGTATTCTTCATTGTGAACGACTTTTGCATAACTGGTAAACCATAAGAGATAGACAAAATTTTACTACACACAAAATGTAGATCGCGTTAAAATACACAATTTATGTCATATGCATTTTTTTGTTGAGTGAACATTTTCGAGATATTACTTGTCTTTCCCTTAAGTTTTTCAACTTTTTTTCTCAAATGGGAATTCGTTATTCATTTTTTTGTCTTGGATATGCAAAGACTATTAATCTGTGGGAAAGGGAATGGTGCTGCACCTAGCAACCAGCTATTAAGAGATATGTATGTGCATAAAGGCTACTGTATTTCTATATTGCCTTGTAAATATATATTCCCCTTACATCTACAAGAAAATTAGCAATAAGATAGAGTCTGCAAATGTTTATCTCGATTAACATGAAGCATATGGAGAATAAGCGTTTGTAAAAATAGTTTGCACAAGAGTAGAGAAAGTCATGTGAGTGTAACACATCAGATTTTTCTATATTGCCCTTGTAAATATATTTTCCCCTTACATCTACAAAAAAATTATCAATAAGATAAGAGTCTGCAAATGTTTATCTCGATTAACATGAAGCATATGGAGAATAAGCGTTTGTAAAAATAGTTTGTACAAGAGTAGAGAAAGTCATGTGAGTGTAACACATCAGATTTTTACTTTCTCTACTACGTATAGTAAGTAGGGGAGGTATTGTATTCCACCCAAAAATTCGATACCGAGATTTCACCGGAAATACATGTTTTGAGACCCCCTGAAAAAAAAGCATTTTTGGAAACGTCCGTGTGTGTGTCTGTGTGTGTGTGTGCCTGTGAACAGCATAACTCAGAAACGAACAGTCGGATAAACACCAAACTTGGTATTTAGGTTCAGTATCTTCCAGAGATGCAACAGGAAGGATTTCAAGAAAATCCCCCACCCCAGATTATCCTTTACATGGAACATTTTTCGAAAATTTTAATTTTCTCAAAAATGGCTCTAACGATTTTGATTAGAATATCATATATTTAAGATATTCTTATGACAAATAAAACGTATATCTTGCATTTCCTGGGAATGTCTCCAAAAGTATTCTTCATTGTGAACGACTTTTGCATAACTGGTAAACCATAAGAGATAGACAAAATTTTACTACACAAAAAATGTAGATCGCGTTAAAATACACAATTTATGTCATAGACATTTCGTTATTCATTTTTTTATCTTGGATATGCAAAGAGTATTAATCTGTGGCAAAGAGAATGGTGCTGCACCTAGCAACCAGCTATTAAGAGATATGTATGTGCTTAAAGGCTACTGTAATTCCAAATTGCCCTTTTAAATATATATTCCTCTTGCATCTACAAGAAAATTAGCAATAAGATTAACATCTCGATATCTCGATTAACATGAAGCATAAGGAGAATAAGCGTTTGTAAAAATAGCTTGTACAGGAGTAGAGAAAGTCCTGTGAGTGTAACACATCAGATTTTTATATCTTGTTACAATCCCATATTGCTTTAAGGCGGCTTGTTGTTAAATTTATATATTATATAATTTGGCTGAAATCGTTTAAGTGTTAAAAACACTGCCTCAACATGCACATTTTTAAAGACCACAGTAGAAAAGTAAAGACGGTCCAGTTTTTTTAGCAGAATGGAAGTGTCAAGTTTGTTAAGCGTATTACTTTAACAAAGAACATGTGGGTACAAATTTTACATTGATTTTTAAGACAACTGTACACGGGAAGAAAAACAAAACCTGAAATTAAGAAGAGTTAAAAGTCTAGGAAAATGTGCTTGGTTAATTTAGTTTGTGTTGTTGACATTCAGGTTGTTTAACACTGATGACAGCCTTGTACAGCCAAAATACGATGAGATGAAAAGCTTGGGAGAAAAAAGGAACTGTTACCCTTTCCCTCCACTCTTTCTTATTAGAAAATTAACATTATCAACATAAAAGTGTAGGACTCTTGAGAGGAAAAACAATTCAACAGGCTTTTCCTTTTTCTTTTTTACTTTCCCTATTACGTATAGTAAATAGGGGAAGTGTTGCTTTACACCCAAAAATTGGATACAGAGATTTCACCGGAAATACGTGTTTTGAGGCCCCTGAAAGTTCGTATGAACACCAAACTTGGTATTTAGGTTCAGTACCTACTGAAGATACGACACGTAGATTGTCTGAGAATAGCCTTTGAAGTCCTCTTCTTTCGGAAGGAATTTTGTATAATCTTGTATAACTGTTAAACGTTAAGCGATAGGCGAAAACGTCCTGCACAAGAAATATAGATCTCTTTAAAACACACAATTTATTCCAAATAACTTTTTATATGGCATCAGCCATTTCCGAATTGTTCGTTACTTGGTCATTCTTTAAAGCCTTTTCAACTTTCAGTTGTTTCTCGCGATTGTATGGAAACAGCATGGAATTTTAAGGCCAGCATATAGCGTCCAGTTCATAAACATTTGACTATCACTGTTCCCTTTGTATCTATAACGGGATGTGTAATGAAGCTATTTTTGCAAAGGTTTATTTGGATTATGTAGTATATAGAAAAACAAGATTTATTAAGAATAGTTTGTATACCCACTAATAAATATATAGGGTAGAGAAGGTCATGTGTATGTATCACATCAGACTTTTTACTTTCTCTGTTACGTATAGTAAATAAGGGAAGTATTGCATTCCACCCAAAAATTCAACACTAAGATTTCACCGGAAATACAAATAAAAAAATCTGATGTGTTACACTCACATGACTCTCTCTACTCTTGTAAAAACTATTTTTACAAACGCTTATTCTCCATATACTTCATGTTAATCGAGATATCGAGATGTTAATCTTATTGCTAATTTTCTTGTACATGAAAGGGGAATTGGTAGGCTTTAAACTATAGCCAAATATTATAAGAGCTGGTTGCTATGTGGTGCATTCAATTCTCTTTGTACGTCCAGGACATAAAAGAAATAAATAACGAATTCCCATTTGAGAAAACGTATTGGAAAATTTAAGGGAATAACAAGCAATATCTCGAAAATGGTTCACTCAATAAAAAAGTATATATATATGACATAAATTGTGTATTTTAACGCGATCTACATTTTTTGTGTAGTAACATTTTGTCTATCTCTTATGGTTTACCAGTTAAAAGTCTTTCAGAATGAAGAATACTTTTGGAAACATCCCAGAAAATTCGAGATATACATTTCATTTGTCATGAAAATATCTTAAACATATGATATTTTAATCAAAATCGTTAGAGCCATTTTTGAGAAAATTAAAATTTTCGAAAAATCTTCCATGTAAAGGGTACTCTTGGGTGAGGGGATTTTCTTGAAAACCTTCGTGTCGCATCCTTGGAAATACTGAACCCAAATACCAAGTTTGGTGTTTATCCGACTGTTCGTTTCTGAGTTATGATGCTCACAGACACACACACACACACAGACACACAGACACACAGACACACAGACAGAGAGACAGAGAGACAGACACACACACGGACATGTTTCCAAAAATGCTTTTTTTGGATTCAGGGGGTCTCAAAACATGTATTTCCGGTGAAATCCCGGTATCGAAATTTTGGGTGGAATACAATACTTCCCCTACTTACTATACGTAGTAGAGAAAGTAAAAGTTTAAGGAACTAACAAGCAATATCTCGAAAATGGTACACTCAACAAAAAAAATATATATGTCATAAATTGTGTATTTTAACGCGATCTAAATTTTTTTGTTTGTAGTAAAATTTTGTCTATCTCTTATGGTTTACCAGTTATGCAAGAGTCGTTCACAATGAAGAATACTTTTGGAGACATTCCCAGAAAATTCAAGATATACATTTTATTTGTCATGAAAATATGTTAAACATATGATATTTTAATCAAAATCGTTAGAGCCATTTTTGAGAAAATTAAAAGTTTCGAAAAATGTTCCATGTAAAGGGTAATCTGGGATGGGGGGATTTTCTCGAAAACCTTTGTGTCGCATCTCTGGTAGATACGGAATCTAAATACCAAGTTTGGTGTTTATCCCACTGTTCGTTTCTGAGTTATGCTGTTCACAAACAGACACACAAACAGACACACACACGGACATGTTTCCAAAAATGCTTTTTTGGATTCAGGGGGTTTCAAAACATGTATTTCCGGTGAAATCTCGGTATCGAATTTTTGGGTGGAATACAATACTTCCCCTACTTACTATACGTAGTAGAGATAGTAAAAATCTACTTCTTGAGAATTCGATACCGAGATTTCACCTGAAATACATGTTTTGAGATCCCCTGAATAAAAAAAAAACATTTTTGGAAACATGTCCGTGTGTGTGTGTGTCTGTCTGTCTGTGAACAGAATAACTCAGAAACGAACAGTCGGATAAACATCAAACTTGGTATTTAGGTTCAGTATCTTCCAAAGATGCGACACGAAGGTTTTCAAGAAAATCCCCCCACACAAGAGTACCCTTTACATTGAACATTTTTCGAAAATTTTAATTTTCTCAAAAATGGCTCTAACGATTTTGATTAAAATATCATATGTTTAAGATATTTTCATGACAAATGAAATGTATATCTCGAATTTTCTGGGATGTCTCCAAAAGTATTCTTCATTCTGAAAGACTTTTAACTGGTAAACCATAAGAGATAGACAAAATGTTACTACACAAAAAATGTAGATCGCGTTAAAATACACAATTTATGTCATATATATATATATATATATATATATATATATATATATATATATATATACTTTTTTTATTGAGTGAACCATTTTCGAGATATTGCTTGTTATTCCCTTAAATTTTCCAATACGTTTTCTCAAATGGGAATTCGTTATTCATTGTTTTGTCTTGGATATGCAAAGAGTATTAATCTGTGGGAAAGGGAATGGTGCTGCACCTAGCAACCAGCTATTAAGAGATATGTATGTGCTTAAACGCTACTGTATTTCCAAATTGCCCTTGTAAATATATATTCCTCTTACATCTACAAGAAAATTAGCAATAAGATAGAGTCTGCAATTGTTTATCTCGATTAACATGAAGTAGATGGAGAATAAGCGTTTGTAAAAATATTTTGTACAAGAGTAGAGAAAGTCATGTGAGTGTAACACATCAGATTTTTTTTATCAATTTGCTCTATGGGATTAATGGGGATGTCAAATGAAGCATCATGAGACTAAGAAACTCTTGTACGTTCTTCGCAAAAGTCAGATATGTTGTTTGGGGTTTTAAATTCCACTTATAACTTTAGTCGTACCATTTTGTTGCCATGGTAGCTTAGTGGTTAGAGCAACCGGACAGAGACCGGGAGATCCGTGGTTCAAATCCCGCTATGGCATTGGATTTTTCAGTCATCTGGATTGCACCTTTCCAACCTTGTCCAACACACGGCTTGCGTGGAAGAACAATTAATTCCTATAACTTTACTGATTTATTTGAAGCCTTTTAAATTATTCTGAAATTAAGAATGTCAAATACAAATAAAATCAGCACAGCTTTCCTGGATACAAACAGTGGTGATAAATGATAGCGTACATACAAAAATATAAATCGATAAGTTTATTTGTTTACATGGTTAAAGCATTTAAAGAGCTTTATAGGTTAATTCCTTCTACCCTTTGTTCGTCACATATAACTGGGGCAATCCCGCTTTAGGGGATGAAACCTATATTTAATACCGTTTTAGAGCGACCTCTCTAGTCAGTAGGATATATAGGAGAGAGCTGGGCCACTTTTTTGCGTTTATATGGGAAAGGATAGGGAAAACGAGGCTAGATAGGACGGTTCAAGGAGGAAAATGCGTTTATATGGGAGAGATAGGGAATACGAGGACTTACGCTAGGCTAGAGAGGGTTGAAGGAGGGAAATACGTTTATATGGAAGAAATAGTAGAGAGGTGCTAGGCTAGACGGAGGCTGAGGAGTAGAGTATGGTTTATATGAAAGGTATAGGAAAACGAGGAGGGGTGTTAGGCTAGACAGAGTTGAAGGGTAGAGTATGTCTTTTATATGAGAAGTATAGGAAAACGATGAGAGGTGTTAGACTAGACAGGGCTTGAAACGTAGTGCAGGGTTTATATGAGAGATATAGGAACAGGAGGAGGGGTGTTAGGCTAGACAGAGGTTGAGGAGTAGAGTATGGTTTTAGATGAGAGATATAGGAAAACGAGGAGAGGTGTTAGGCTAGGAGGGTTTAAGTATGCGTTTATAAGGAGAGACGAGAAAACGGAGAGAGATCCTATGTTAGTATACACAGGTGTTTAAAGCTAGAATGTGTTTTATATAGGCTAGATAGGAAACCAAAGAGACACTCTGCTAGACAGGGGACAGGAGAGGAATGCGCTTTATGAGAGGTAGGGATACGGGGAATGGTGTTAGGCTAGACAGAGGTTGAGAGTAGAGTATGCGTTTATATGTATGAGAAGTATAGGAACAGGAAGAGGGGTGCTAGGCTAGACAGAGGTTGAGGAGTAGAGTATAGTTTATATGAGAGGTATAGGAAAACGAGGGAAGGTGTTAGGCTAGACAGAGGTTGAAAATAGAGTATGGGTTATATGAGTGGTATAGGAAAACGAGGAGAGGAGTTAGACTAGACAGAGGTCGAGGAGCAGAGTATGGTTTATGTGAGAGTCATAGGTAAACGAGAGAGGCGTTAGGCTAGAAAGAGCTAGAGGAGTAGAGTATGGTTTATATGAGAGGTATAGGAACAGGAGGAGAGGTGTTAGGCTAGACAGGTAGTGTAGCAGTAGGAATATGGACTTATATACAGGAGAGATAGGGAATATGAGGTGCTAGACTTGAAAGCAACTTTAGACGTGAACTTAGTGGAAAACTGTTTCATGTCAATGTTAGAACGCTAATTCTAGACATGCCCATCACGTAACCTATTCAGGGAAAAGGTGACTCGTTCAGGGGTAAAAGGTGACTGCTCAGGGAAAAAGGAGGTCCACAAAGGGAAAAAGTTGACTAGCAACGTGAAAAAGGCGACCAGTAAAGGGAAAAATGTCACCAGCAAAGGGAAAAAGGCGACCACCAAAGGGAAAAAGGTGAGCCATAAAGGGAAAAAGGTGACCTGCAACGGGAAAAGCTAACCCACTAACACTAACAGGTAAGTAATTCAGCTAGTATTGCAAGAGACTGACTGGATCATAGCAGTGTATGATTTCATAGGTAATTCAGCTAGTATCGTATGTATTTAGGCTAATTCATCTAGTATCACTGGAGGATAGATTCCAGAGGCTAACTGCATCATGGCTCTGCATGATTTCACAGGTAATTCAGCTAGTATCGTAGGTATTTAGGCTAATTCAGCTAGTATCACAAGAGGATAGATTTTAGGGTTGGGTATAGCTTAGTGTCGTATTTCACAGACAATTCAGAGGGTATCGTAGGTATTTAGGATAATTCAAGTAACATAGGTGTTTATAGTAATTAAGCAAGCATTACAGGAGGGTAGGCTCCAGGGGTTGGTTATAACCTAGCTTCGTATTTCACAGATAGTTCAGGTAATATCGTAAGTATTTGAGGTAATCGACATAGCTTCACAGATATTATTGATAATTTCGATCAGAGATTTGTATCACAGCTATTTAAGGTAAATGCAGGTGATTCAGGTTGTATCAATGGTATTTGAGTCATTTTAACAGGTAATTCATCTAGTATCATTGGTATTTAAGGCAAACCAGATAGTATCACAGGTGCTCGTGCTAATTTAGAGCAGGAATTCGTATCTGAGCTAGTTAAGGTAATTTCACATGATTCGGGTGGTATCACAGGTATTTAAGTCATTTTCACAGGCAATTCAGCTAGTATCTTGAGCATTTAAGCTAATTCAGCTAGTATCACAGGAGGCTAGATTCCAGAGGCTAACCGCATCATAGCTATGCATGATTTCACAGCTAATTCAGCTAGTATCGTAGGTATTTAGGCTAATTCAGCTAGTATCACAGGAGGTTAGATTCCAGGGTTGGGTATAGCATAGTTTCATATTTCACAGGTAATTCAGAGGGTATCGTAGGTATTTAGGATAATTCAAGTAACATAGGTGTTTAGAGTAATTAAGCAAGCATTACAGGAGGGTAGGTTCCAGGGGTTGGTTATAGCCTAGTTTCGTATTTTACAGATAGTTCAGATAATATCGTAAGTATTTGGGTAATCAGCATAGTTTCACAGATGCTCGTGATAATTTTTATCAGAGATTTGTATCACAGCTATTTAAGGTAAGTGCAGGTGATTCAGGTTGTATCAATGGTATTTGTGTCATTTTAACAGGTAATTCAGATAGTGTCTAGGTATTTGGGCGATTCAAGCATCATAGGTGTTTAGAGTAACTCAGCTAGTATCACAGGAGGCTAGATTCAATGATCAGGGTTTCGTATCAGAGCTATTTAATGTAATTTCACTTGATTCGAGTAGTATCACAGGTATTTAAGTCATTTAACGGGCAATTCAACCAGTATCACAGGTACTCATGGTAATATAGAGAGTAATTAAATTATAAAACATTTCTCATCCAACGTTACAACAATTTATATACTTTTTTCTAAATCTTACAAACTTATTATATGTTAAACAGTTATTGTACGATGCGGAGAGGGATAAACTGCATATTGGTTCACAAATTGAAAAGCTTTACGTCAACATACCTTTATTTTAGTTAGGTGTAGATGTCTCTCCCCTTTTATCTAGGCTTGAGACTAGCACTAGGATTGCTCCTAATGGCAGGGTTACCACCTTCCCTTCCATCTTCTTCTTTCTTCATCAGGCGTCAGCTATCTGCATATACAGCACACAGATAACCTTCTTTTTTAAGATTGTAGACTCACGATAAAATCTTTATCTTTAACTTACATTCTTTTAAGCACTGTTTGTAATGGCGTAATGTCCATACGCATATGTTGTTATCCCATCCTCAGCAATAATTCTTTTATCATCAAACGGAGTCAATGCAATTTTATTCACTTGCACTGTAGCAAGAGCATGCTTTCGTGATAGGATCAGATTCATAGGTGTTCTGATGATTTCACAGGTTTTAAGACAGTCTGTATAGCTGTCAAACGAAATGTACTGCTTAATAGCGCTACGTTTTATACCTTTAATCTTTTTTATCATTGACCCTTGAATATCTAAGGCATACATCTTAGGACGTAGTCCAACAAAGCGTAGGATGATTTTGCTATTAGCCTCATCTTTAAATTTTCCCAATACCTTTTTGTTCTGAGTAGAGTAACATATATGGTTGGCAGGGTAATCAGCTGTATCGAGATGCTCAAGAAAACGTAGCTTGTCCTGGTACACATCTTCAGTTGTTACACGATGAATGAACGAATCAGTGTCCATATACATAAGCTTCAGGTTTTTAGCTCCATAATAAGGCAACAAAACATCGTAATGATAGTTATACATTAATGTCTTGGAGATGTCCAACACACTCATACCAATGTATATAGGCTTGTTGAATACAATCTGACGAGAGGCCATATGTACAGCAGCTAGATTATCAGCATATATCGTCCTGTCGATAAACGTAGGCTTGGCGATCAGCTTCTCTAGAGTTTTTTCATTGGTCACCAGTCGTATATCCATGCGGTTACGCAGGTTCTCCATAGTTTTTCCAAACATAGCGTTGTTAAAGAGCTTGTAGAGATCCTTCTCGAAATCATTTGCAGCTTGTTGTCGTAGCCTGTTGTTAAATTCCACATAAGGTTTCAACCACTGAGACTGTCGGAATTGTAGCACACGATGGATTTTTGTTAGTCGTAGTCCATGACTAAGAGCTTGCTTCAAAGCCATGTAATGCACTACATACTTCTTTCGAGGTCCAAGATGAGGTATCAGTTTCTTTGTAGATGATTCCAATGGTTTCATACACTCTGGCAGGAAAGGTAGATCGTTGTGTAGATCGTGAAGTTCAGCAGGATACTCGATGTCAACTTCTAATATGTACCCATGAGGATCATCTTCTTGTAGTGTTTCTAAGTTGATTTCTTCAGGTGACACCCACTGAAATCCAGCAAAAGGAAGAGCGTGACACATTGCCCACCCATATTGGTTATTAGCGTCCTCGTATGTGATAAATTGGGTTGGTCTCGACGGATCAAACTTCTCCATATAAGTGTTATTAGCCTCAGCATACCGATGAGAAACTTGGCATAAACCTCCTCTTATACCTGATTCCACCATGAGTAGTTGATCATAATCTTGTAACAGCTCTAACTTAATTCCAGTATACAGTAACATGGCGTCCCATGTAAGACCTGGAGAGGTAAAATAATGGGCAGGATCAACTTTGTGTGTTTTAAGGGTTTGCTCTCTGAACGTCTCAAAGACATCAGCTAGAAGAAGTACATCCGAAGTTAAGTAGAGATCGCTGTACTCTCCCAGGTTTCTCACATTGAACAGCTCCCATACATTTCTAGCATGATCGTAGTCAGTATCAGTAATTTCTTCTTCATTTAATCTATTGTAGAAGGAGTCCTTAGGAGGCAAGCAGGTCTCGTTCAGGACATCCCATGACGTAACAAAATCATATGGAAATACACCCTTACGGGTCATCAACTTCAATTTGTCTTCTCCAAAGTACTTTAGCGTTTCAGGATACGAGGTTAGATTTTTTACCAACTTATCCAAGCTTGTACTGAGGAATCGGAAGCTATCCACAAATCGAAGCTTTATATCTCCTACATACTTGGTGAATGAGATATAGCTTTCTTCAGAGTTAGGAATTACCTCCACACGTTCACTTGTGCACCCCAGCTCCTTTACAATGAAATGCGAGTCATATCCGCTAAGGTTATGCATGAAGACTGGTATATATTTAGGTGTTTTACAGGCTAAATTACATTCATTATGAAGACTTCCACGATATTCACCGCTGATGTGATCATGGTCGCGTACTTTATAGTTCTCTTCTGTAAAGGGTTTTCCACACAAGTAGCATGCTGAAGAATACTCAAAATCCTTTTTCTGTTGATCCGTAAGTTTCAGAGGCTTAGCAGATTTGTATATATTACCAATCATTTCTGCAAGAGATGTAAGGTACAGCATAAACTTCTGAGCAGCATCAGCACCACGATACACATAGGGTTGCTTAGGAAGACCAGTTTCGAGATGTTCAACACTGGATGTAGGCTTCACGTAAACACAGAAGCTCATTGGTGTGTGCTCTTGATAAGGGGTTGTATAGGAAGTTTCAGGATTGGGTATACACGTTTGGCATGGAGTGAGAATACTCTCAAAATCAGCATAGATGACATAAGGTACTTTCAGCATCCTCTCAACATTTTTAAACTGAACAATTGATTTCTCCTTGGTAGGCATAACTACCCTCGCAACACCATGTTGAATACAGAAGGCTACATGTTCTTGCAGTTTTTCCTGTCCACTTCGTCCATATCGATCATCAAAATGTGTAAAGCAGCGCTTACAAGTATAAACCCGTCCATTATGGTTAGTTTTCTGGCGTCGAACGAGTTTCTCAAAATTCTTTATATACACGTAGTGATGTTTTCCACTGCTGTCATTCAATAGTAGCAGGTCGCGATGTTCAGGTAGTTCAATGTCAGCAACCTTTATTGGATACACTTCATGCTTCTCATCCAGCCCGAAAACGTTAATGGATATCTTGTTAAACTTCTCAAATTTAGGTATTTGAGAAAGTGGAGTAGGGTAGGAAACACAGCTGAAGTCGTACTTATCTTGAAGTTCTTTGTATTTGCTGACGCGTTGAGGCTTGATGCTCACGAATTTGGCCAGTATAGAGTACATGAAACATTTCTCGTCGCTAAAGTTCTGGATGTTTATACATGCTTTCCTTGCTTCAACAGCTGACGGTAGTGGTATGTAGCTACTTCCTCGTAACGGGTTGTACTTGTTGATACGAAGTCGAACTCCTTCCACAGCAAGCAAAGCCCAGCTGCTACCCTTAAGCTGAGACTCCTCCATTTCAGTCACCAATTTCTTGAATTTCACTTCCATCGGTGAGTCCAGATCAGTTTCCAGGAAAACAGCTTGATTCCGTGTTTTAAATGTTTTGTCACAGGTTTCTCCAATACTGTTAACAAATCGACACTCAGCCAGCAGATTAATTTTAACACTCTTATGAATGCTAAGCTCTTTATGCACAGCATGGATTATACGTTGTTTTGCCTCTTGCAGATACATATTTAGGTCCTTAGCTGATTCGCATCGTATAAAATACGATTTCAATCGTCCTTCGAATGAAGTTTCGTATTCTTTCATATCGCAGTCCTCCATTGTTGACAGCAACTGATGTTTAGTTGGCTCCAATCTTCTTTTCTTCTGAGGGCTGCTTATTTCACATATATCTTCGTGTCGCTGTCCCTTATAACAATCTTTGAAGGGTACATTACAATGTTTACATTTGAAGAGCTTCTTGCAGCTCATCTCGTGTCTTCTCTTGTCATAACCTCGGAGGAACTTCTTCCCACATTTTCCGCATGCATATCCAGTAGCGCTTGGAATAATATCCTTATACGCTGAGTTATTCATCTTTATTCTTGATGTAATAACGTATTAATCACTGATCAATGAAATGTAGACCTCTTCACCTTGACACCACTTTAGAAAGCTGATTATTCTTGGAGAGAACACGATGTTAACACCTCAAGACTAATTAGCACAATGAAGTCCAATGCCCTAGATCACCATATTTATAGAGGGAGCACGAACCTTTTAGATCAATCATAAACTCGCTCCATAACCACGGGTATATGATCGCTCAACGTGTACTAACCCCCCAGCCATATAACCTCAAGTCTAGAGACAGGATGTTTATGACGTCACACCCAGAGACAGGATGTCTGGCAGCATCAAACACGTTTAAAATCGTCTCATAACTACCTGCTTATGATGTCACACCAGCAAGAGAAGTATTCCCACACGCTCATTCAGACATATATTTCAAATTCAAAGCCTACCACCACCATCACCACCTATTGTACCAAGGTTAATTCCAGCTGTATTATCACAGTACTTAAAGTAAAAGCTTAAAAGGTAACGAGAAGATGTCCCCCTTATTTACTTAATTATCTCATGTTTTTATTCCCTTTTCAATTCTTCCTTTCCATCTTCTCACAGAAAGACCATTACATTTCACTACAATCATGAGAAAAGCAATTTTTCCAGAGTTACACAGATTCTAAGCTTCTAAATCGAACCCGGTAATACTTTTAATAAATGTATTTTAGCTCCCCAATATTAGCATCTGCCATTTAATCTTTACTCGAACCTGATATGATCCATAAGCTTGAAGATATATGAAATCACCCCTTCGGGATTCTATCTAAGTACTTTAAAGTAATTTTTATAACGATAACGATATTTAAGAACTAGATACTCTGTTTACGTTTACCTTGACACGTCTATCTAAATTAAATTACGATTTATTAAACGTTTGCAAGTAAATTTCATTGAATCGGTATTCGAACCCAGAACACCAGGAACAAAATAATTTATAATATTAGTCTGACATGTTAAACAAAGCTGTATGCAGTTACATCGTCGATCTAAGTGATATATTCTAGTGTACAGAGGAAAATTAAGGAAGTCATTAAAAAATCGGGAATCGAACCAAGCACAACTGATTGACAATTATATACAGCATTAATCACCCAGTACAGAACCTATCAATCATGCTTTGCTGCACTCCTCTACCTCACTTAGTTCCCGAGATAATGAAAATTTAAAAATTAAGGATCGAACCCAGGACGTCAGGTATCTAATTACACATTTACAAGATACTACCTAATAACATAAACGCAATAAAGTTTATTTGGCGTCTTTATCTTAATTGGTTTAGGAGTTATTAAATTTATAAGTAAATTCCATCGAATCAGTATTCGAACCCAGAACACCAAGAACAAAATAATTTATAATATGAGTTTGGTATGCTTAAAGGTGCTGTATGTAGTTACAGCATCAATCTAAGTGATATTTTCTAGAGTATAGAGTAAAATTAAGGAAGTCATTAAAAAATCGGGATTCGAACTAGAGACAACTGATTAAAAATTATATACGGTATTAATTACACATTATAACAGCTATCAAACATGCTTTGGTTCATTCCTCTAGCTTTCTTAGTTTCCGAGATAATGAAGTTTTTAAAATTAAAGATCGAACCCAGGACACCAGGTACTCAAATGTACATTTACAAGAAACTACCTAATGACATTAATGTAATAAAGTTTATTTGGCGTCTTTATCTTAATTAGTCTCTGAGTTATTAGAAGATGAATTTGTAATCACTCCTAGGATTCGAACCCAGGCATCCCGGTCAACTTGGAACAATACCCTAATGATGCGGCGCATTCCAAAGAATTGATTAGTTTTTATCCCAATGTTGTATCTCTTTTCGTTCAGGAGATATAAGCGATTAAAGAGTAGTCTTATTATGAGAGTTCTGAAACAAAGGAAGATGCCGACATCTGATAAAGTTCTTTGATCTATGCCGGCATGCCCCGCCCATAATAAGGCTACTCTTTAATCGCTTATATCTCCTGAACGAAAAGAGATACAACATTGGGATAAAAACTAATCAATTCTTTGGAATGCGCCGCGTCATTAGGGTATTGTTCCAAGTTGACCGGGATGCCTGGGTTCGAATCCTAGGAGTGATTACAAATTCATCTTCTAATAACTCAGAGACTAATTAAGATAAAGACGCCAAATAAACTTTATTACATTAATGTCATTAGGTAGTTTCTTGTAAATGTACATTTGAGTACCTGGTGTCCTGGGTTCGATCTTTAATTTTAAAAACTTCATTATCTCGGAAACTAAGAAAGCTAGAGGAATGGACCAAAGCATGTTTGATAGCTGTTATAATGTGTAATTAATACCGTATATAATTTTTAATCAGTTGTCTCTAGTTCGAATCCCGATTTTTTAATGACTTCCTTAATTTTACTCTATACTCTAGAAAATATCACTTAGATTGATGCTGTAACTACATACAGCACCTTTAAGCATACCAAACTCATATTATAAATTATTTTGTTCTTGGTGTTCTGGGTTCGAATACTGATTCGATGGAATTTACTTATAAATTTAATAACTCCTAAACCAATTAAGATAAAGACGCCAAATAAACTTTATTGCGTTTATGTTATTAGGTAGTATCTTGTAAATGTGTAATTAGATACCTGACGTCCTGGGTTCGATCCTTAATTTTTAAATTTTCATTATCTCGGGAACTAAGTGAGGTAGAGGAGTGCAGCAAAGCATGATTGATAGGTTCTGTACTGGGTGATTAATGCTGTATATAATTGTCAATCAGTTGTGCTTGGTTCGATTCCCGATTTTTTAATGACTTCCTTAATTTTCCTCTGTACACTAGAATATATCACTTAGATCGACGATGTAACTGCATACAGCTTTGTTTAACATGTCAGACTAATATTATAAATTATTTTGTTCCTGGTGTTCTGGGTTCGAATACCGATTCAATGAAATTTACTTGCAAACGTTTAATAACTCGTAATTTAATTTAGATAGACGTGTCAAGGTAAACGTAAACAGAGTATCTAGTTCTTAAATATCGTTATCGTTATAAAAATTACTTTAAAGTACTTAGATAGAATCCCGAAGGGGTGATTTCATATATCTTCAAGCTTATGGATCATATCAGGTTCGAGTAAAGATTAAATGGCAGATGCTAATATTGGGGAGCTAAAATACATTTATTAAAAGTATTACCGGGTTCGATTTAGAAGCTTAGAATCTGTGTAACTCTGGAAAAATTGCTTTTCTCATGATTGTAGTGAAATGTAATGGTCTTTCTGTGAGAAGATGGAAAGGAAGAATTGAAAAGGGAATAAAAACATGAGATAATTAAGTAAATAAGGGGGACATCTTCTCGTTACCTTTTAAGCTTTTACTTTAAGTACTGTGATAATACAGCTGGAATTAACCTTGGTACAATAGGTGGTGATGGTGGTGGTAGGCTTTGAATTTGAAATATATGTCTGAATGAGCGTGTGGGAATACTTCTCTTGCTGGTGTGACATCATAAGCAGGTAGTTATGAGACGATTTTAAACGTGTTTGATGCTGCCAGACATCCTGTCTCTGGGTGTGACGTCATAAACATCCTGTCTCTAGACTTGAGGTTATATGGCTGGGGGGTTAGTACACGTTGAGCGATCATATACCCGTGGTTATGGAGCGAGTTTATGATTGATCTAAAAGGTTCGTGCTCCCTCTATAAATATGGTGATCTAGGGCATTGGACTTCATTGTGCTAATTAGTCTTGAGGTGTTAACATCGTGTTCTCTCCAAGAATAATCAGCTTTCTAAAGTGGTGTCAAGGTGAAGAGGTCTACATTTCATTGATCAGTGATTAATACGTTATTACATCAAGAATAAAGATGAATAACTCAGCGTATAAGGATATTATTCCAAGCGCTACTGGATATGCATGCGGAAAATGTGGGAAGAAGTTCCTCCGAGGTTATGACAAGAGAAGACACGAGATGAGCTGCAAGAAGCTCTTCAAATGTAAACATTGTAATGTACCCTTCAAAGATTGTTATAAGGGACAGCGACACGAAGATATATGTGAAATAAGCAGCCCTCAGAAGAAAAGAAGATTGGAGCCAACTAAACATCAGTTGCTGTCAACAATGGAGGACTGCGATATGAAAGAATACGAAACTTCATTCGAAGGACGATTGAAATCGTATTTTATACGATGCGAATCAGCTAAGGACCTAAATATGTATCTGCAAGAGGCAAAACAACGTATAATCCATGCTGTGCATAAAGAGCTTAGCATTCATAAGAGTGTTAAAATTAATCTGCTGGCTGAGTGTCGATTTGTTAACAGTATTGGAGAAACCTGTGACAAAACATTTAAAACACGGAATCAAGCTGTTTTCCTGGAAACTGATCTGGACTCAACGATGGAAGTGAAATTCAAGAAATTGGTGACTGAAATGGAGGAGTCTCAGCTTAAGGGTAGCAGCTGGGCTTTGCTTGCTGTGGAAGGAGTTCGACTTCGTATCAACAAGTACAACCCGTTACGAGGAAGTAGCTACATACCACTACCGTCAGCTGTTGAAGCAAGGAAAGCATGTATAAACATCCAGAACTTTAGCGACGAGAAATGTTTCATGTACTCTATACTGGCCAAATTCGTGAGCATCAAGCCTCAACGCGTCAGCAAATACAAAGAACTTCAAGATAAGTACGACTTCAGCTGTGTTTCCTACCCTACTCCACTTTCTCAAATACCTAAATTTGAGAAGTTTAACAAGATATCCATTAACGTTTTCGGGCTGGATGAGAAGCATGAAGTGTATCCAATAAAGGTTGCTGACATTGAACTACCTGAACATCGCGACCTGCTACTATTGAATGACAGCAGTGGAAAACATCACTACGTGTATATAAAGAATTTTGAGAAACTCGTTCGACGCCAGAAAACTAACCATAATGGACGGGTTTATACTTGTAAGCGCTGCTTTACACATTTTGATGATCGATATGGACGAAGTGGACAGGAAAAACTGCAAGAACATGTAGCCTTCTGTATTCAACATGGTGTTGCGAGGGTAGTTATGCCTACCAAGGAGAAATCAATTGTTCAGTTTAAAAATGTTGAGAGGATGCTGAAAGTACCTTATGTCATCTATGCTGATTTTGAGAGTATTCTCACTCCATGCCAAACGTGTATACCCAATCCTGAAACTTCCTATACAACCCCTTATCAAGAGCACACACCAATGAGCTTCTGTGTTTACGTGAAGCCTACATCCAGTGTTGAACATCTCGAAACTGGTCTTCCTAAGCAACCCTATGTGTATCGTGGTGCTGATGCTGCTCAGAAGTTTATGCTGTACCTTACATCTCTTGCAGAAATGATTGGTAATATATACAAATCTGCTAAGCCTCTGAAACTTACGGATCAACAGAAAAAGGATTTTGAGTATTCTTCAGCATGCTACTTGTGTGGAAAACCCTTTACAGAAGAGAACTATAAAGTACGCGACCATGATCACATCAGCGGTGAATATCGTGGAAGTCTTCATAATGAATGTAATTTAGCCTGTAAAACACCTAAATATATACCAGTCTTCATGCATAACCTTAGCGGATATGACTCGCATTTCATTGTAAAGGAGCTGGGGTGCACAAGTGAACGTGTGGAGGTAATTCCTAACTCTGAAGAAAGCTATATCTCATTCACCAAGTATGTAGGAGATATAAAGCTTCGATTTGTGGATAGCTTCCGATTCCTCAGTACAAGCTTGGATAAGTTGGTAAAAAATCTAACCTCGTATCCTGAAACGCTAAAGTACTTTGGAGAAGACAAATTGAAGTTGATGACCCGTAAGGGTGTATTTCCATATGATTTTGTTACGTCATGGGATGTCCTGAACGAGACCTGCTTGCCTCCTAAGGACTCCTTCTACAATAGATTAAATGAAGAAGAAATTACTGATACTGACTACGATCATGCTAGAAATGTATGGGAGCTGTTCAATGTGAGAAACCTGGGAGAGTACAGCGATCTCTACTTAACTTCGGATGTACTTCTTCTAGCTGATGTCTTTGAGACGTTCAGAGAGCAAACCCTTAAAACACACAAAGTTGATCCTGCCCATTATTTTACCTCTCCAGGTCTTACATGGGACGCCATGTTACTGTATACTGGAATTAAGTTAGAGCTGTTACAAGATTATGATCAACTACTCATGGTGGAATCAGGTATAAGAGGAGGTTTATGCCAAGTTTCTCATCGGTATGCTGAGGCTAATAACACTTATATGGAGAAGTTTGATCCGTCGAGACCAACCCAATTTATCACATACGAGGACGCTAATAACCAATATGGGTGGGCAATGTGTCACGCTCTTCCTTTTGCTGGATTTCAGTGGGTGTCACCTGAAGAAATCAACTTAGAAACACTACAAGAAGATGATCCTCATGGGTACATATTAGAAGTTGACATCGAGTATCCTGCTGAACTTCACGATCTACATAACGATCTACCTTTCCTGCCAGAGTGTATGAAACCATTGGAATCATCTACAAAGAAACTGATACCTCATCTTGGACCTCGAAAGAAGTATGTAGTGCATTACATGGCTTTGAAGCAAGCTCTTAGTCATGGACTACGACTAACAAAAATCCATCGTGTGCTACAATTCCGACAGTCTCAGTGGTTGAAACCTTATGTGGAATTTAACAACAGGCTACGACAACAAGCTGCAAATGATTTCGAGAAGGATCTCTACAAGCTCTTTAACAACGCTATGTTTGGAAAAACTATGGAGAACCTGCGTAACCGCATGGATATACGACTGGTGACCAATGAAAAAACTCTAGAGAAGCTGATCGCCAAGCCTACGTTTATCGACAGGACGATATATGCTGATAATCTAGCTGCTGTACATATGGCCTCTCGTCAGATTGTATTCAACAAGCCTATATACATTGGTATGAGTGTGTTGGACATCTCCAAGACATTAATGTATAACTATCATTACGATGTTTTGTTGCCTTATTATGGAGCTAAAAACCTGAAGCTTATGTATATGGACACTGATTCGTTCATTCATCGTGTAACAACTGAAGATGTGTACCAGGACAAGCTACGTTTTCTTGAGCATCTCGATACAGCTGATTACCCTGCCAACCATATATGTTACTCTACTCAGAACAAAAAGGTATTGGGAAAATTTAAAGATGAGGCTAATAGCAAAATCATCCTACGCTTTGTTGGACTACGTCCTAAGATGTATGCCTTAGATATTCAAGGGTCAATGATAAAAAAGATTAAAGGTATAAAACGTAGCGCTATTAAGCAGTACATTTCGTTTGACAGCTATACAGACTGTCTTAAAACCTGTGAAATCATCAGAACACCTATGAATCTGATCCTATCACGAAAGCATGCTCTTGCTACAGTGCAAGTGAATAAAATTGCATTGACTCCGTTTGATGATAAAAGAATTATTGCTGAGGATGGGATAACAACATATGCGTATGGACATTACGCCATTACAAACAGTGCTTAAAAGAATGTAAGTTAAAGATAAAGATTTTATCGTGAGTCTACAATCTTAAAAAAGAAGGTTATCTGTGTGCTGTATATGCAGATAGCTGACGCCTGATGAAGAAAGAAGAAGATGGAAGGGAAGGTGGTAACCCTGCCATTAGGAGCAATCCTAGTGCTAGTCTCAAGCCTAGATAAAAGGGGAGAGACATCTACACCTAACTAAAATAAAGGTATGTTGACGTAAAGCTTTTCAATTTGTGAACCAATATGCAGTTTATCCCTCTCCGCATCGTACAATAACTGTTTAACATATAATAAGTTTGTAAGATTTAGAAAAAAGTATATAAATTGTTGTAACGTTGGATGAGAAATGTTTTATAATTTAATTACTCTCTATATTACCATGAGTACCTGTGATACTGGTTGAATTGCCCGTTAAATGACTTAAATACCTGTGATACTACTCGAATCAAGTGAAATTACATTAAATAGCTCTGATACGAAACCCTGATCATTGAATCTAGCCTCCTGTGATACTAGCTGAGTTACTCTAAACACCTATGATGCTTGAATCGCCCAAATACCTAGACACTATCTGAATTACCTGTTAAAATGACACAAATACCATTGATACAACCTGAATCACCTGCACTTACCTTAAATAGCTGTGATACAAATCTCTGATAAAAATTATCACGAGCATCTGTGAAACTATGCTGATTACCCAAATACTTACGATATTATCTGAACTATCTGTAAAATACGAAACTAGGCTATAACCAACCCCTGGAACCTACCCTCCTGTAATGCTTGCTTAATTACTCTAAACACCTATGTTACTTGAATTATCCTAAATACCTACGATACCCTCTGAATTACCTGTGAAATATGAAACTATGCTATACCCAACCCTGGAATCTAACCTCCTGTGATACTAGCTGAATTAGCCTAAATACCTACGATACTAGCTGAATTAGCTGTGAAATCATGCATAGCTATGATGCGGTTAGCCTCTGGAATCTAGCCTCCTGTGATACTAGCTGAATTAGCTTAAATGCTCAAGATACTAGCTGAATTGCCTGTGAAAATGACTTAAATACCTGTGATACCACCCGAATCATGTGAAATTACCTTAACTAGCTCAGATACGAATTCCTGCTCTAAATTAGCACGAGCACCTGTGATACTATCTGGTTTGCCTTAAATACCAATGATACTAGATGAATTACCTGTTAAAATGACTCAAATACCATTGATACAACCTGAATCACCTGCATTTACCTTAAATAGCTGTGATACAAATCTCTGATCGAAATTATCAATAATATCTGTGAAGCTATGTCGATTACCTCAAATACTTACGATATTACCTGAACTATCTGTGAAATACGAAGCTAGGTTATAACCAACCCCTGGAGCCTACCCTCCTGTAATGCTTGCTTAATTACTATAAACACCTATGTTACTTGAATTATCCTAAATACCTACGATACCCTCTGAATTGTCTGTGAAATACGACACTAAGCTATACCCAACCCTAAAATCTATCCTCTTGTGATACTAGCTGAATTAGCCTAAATACCTACGATACTAGCTGAATTACCTGTGAAATCATGCAGAGCCATGATGCAGTTAGCCTCTGGAATCTATCCTCCAGTGATACTAGATGAATTAGCCTAAATACATACGATACTAGCTGAATTACCTATGAAATCATACACTGCTATGATCCAGTCAGTCTCTTGCAATACTAGCTGAATTACTTACCTGTTAGTGTTAGTGGGTTAGCTTTTCCCGTTGCAGGTCACCTTTTTCCCTTTATGGCTCACCTTTTTCCCTTTGGTGGTCGCCTTTTTCCCTTTGCTGGTGACATTTTTCCCTTTACTGGTCGCCTTTTTCCCGTTGCTAGTCAACTTTTTCCCTTTGTGGACCTCCTTTTTCCCTGAGCAGTCACCTTTTACCCCTGAACGAGTCACCTTTTCCCTGAATAGGTTACGTGATGGGCATGTCTAGAATTAGCGTTCTAACATTGACATGAAACAGTTTTCCACTAAGTTCACGTCTAAAGTTGCTTTCAAGTCTAGCACCTCATATTCCCTATCTCTCCTGTATATAAGTCCATATTCCTACTGCTACACTACCTGTCTAGCCTAACACCTCTCCTCCTGTTCCTATACCTCTCATATAAACCATACTCTACTCCTCTAGCTCTTTCTAGCCTAACGCCTCTCTCGTTTACCTATGACTCTCACATAAACCATACTCTGCTCCTCGACCTCTGTCTAGTCTAACTCCTCTCCTCGTTTTCCTATACCACTCATATAACCCATACTCTATTTTCAACCTCTGTCTAGCCTAACACCTTCCCTCGTTTTCCTATACCTCTCATATAAACTATACTCTACTCCTCAACCTCTGTCTAGCCTAGCACCCCTCTTCCTGTTCCTATACTTCTCATACATATAAACGCATACTCTACTCTCAACCTCTGTCTAGCCTAACACCATTCCCCGTATCCCTACCTCTCATAAAGCGCATTCCTCTCCTGTCCCCTGTCTAGCAGAGTATCTCTTTGGTTTCCTATCTAGCCTATATAAAACACATTCTAGCTTTAAACACCTGTGTATACTAACATAGGATCTCTCTCCGTTTTCTCGTCTCTCCTTATAAACGCATACTTAAACCCTCCTAGCCTAACACCTCTCCTCGTTTTCCTATATCTCTCATCTAAAACCATACTCTACTCCTCAACCTCTGTCTAGCCTAACACCCCTCCTCCTGTTCCTATATCTCTCATATAAACCCTGCACTACGTTTCAAGCCCTGTCTAGTCTAACACCTCTCATCGTTTTCCTATACTTCTCATATAAAAGACATACTCTACCCTTCAACTCTGTCTAGCCTAACACCCCTCCTCGTTTTCCTATACCTTTCATATAAACCATACTCTACTCCTCAGCCTCCGTCTAGCCTAGCACCTCTCTACTATTTCTTCCATATAAACGTATTTCCCTCCTTCAACCCTCTCTAGCCTAGCGTAAGTCCTCGTATTCCCTATCTCTCCCATATAAACGCATTTTCCTCCTTGAACCGTCCTATCTAGCCTCGTTTTCCCTATCCTTTCCCATATAAACGCAAAAAAGTGGCCCAGCTCTCTCCTATATATCCTACTCTAGTCATTTTAAGCTATCACTGTAAATCCACAAAAGCATAACATTTTAGCACGTTAACATGCTAAGTTATAGTCACTGTTTATTGCTAATATTAACCGCGTGTCCATCGCTGTATATATTTAAATCTTTCAATAAAAATCTGATGCGATACACTCGCATGGCTTTTTCTACCCTATCGTTTATTAATGGGTGTACAAACTATTATTACTAACCTCATTTTTCTATCTACTACGTTTTAAATCAAATAAATCTTTGCAAAAATCGCTACATCACACATTTCGTTATAAATACAAAGGGAACAGCGATAGTCAAATGTCCAAGAATTGGACGCTATATGCTGGCCTTAAAATTTCCTGCAATCGTCAGAAACAATGAAAATCGATGGAACTTAAAAAGAATGACAAGTATTGAACATTTGGAACCTTTAAAGACGGATATCTCAGAAACAGCTTACGCCACAAAAAACCCATTTTTTAAATAAATTGTTTTTTTTAAAGAGATATTCATTTTTCATGCAGTACGTTTTCGTCTATAACTTAACGTTTAGCAATTATACAAGATTATACAAAATTTCTTCCGAATAAAGAGTACTTCCTAGGCTATTCAGAAAATTGAAGAAGTACATTTTTTTTGTCATGTAAATATGTTCAATATATGGTATATTAATAAAAATTGTTAGATCCACTTTTTAGAAAATTAAATTTTCGAAAAAAGGTCCATGCTAAGGACAGATTGGGGTGGGAGATTTTCTTAAAAATCTTTATGTTCGATCTTTTGAAGATTTTGAACTTAAATACTAAATTTGGTGTGGTTTAGAGTTATACTGTTAACAGACACACACACAAATGCTTTTTTTGGATTCAGAGGACCTCAAAACATGTTTTTCGTTGAAATCTTAAGTATCAAATTTTTGGGTGGAATGCAATACCTTCTCTACCTACTATGTACATGGTAGTGAAAGTAAAAAGAACTAACTTTGTGATTATGTAGTGCCTTCAAATGTTCATATTTGTTTACAGAGAATACTACAAGGCTGCAGTCGCATCCACTTTCCCTCGCCACCAACCTTGATGGCTTGCTCACTAAAACAGCTCTGCCTGGTGATAGGACATCCTTTCAATGCTAACCTGAGATTATTTTAAAGGGAGACAGTGAATTTGTCCGATAAAACAGATGACTCCGCGGAAACGTGTGAGGTTTGCATTCGGGAGGGCCGGGTTCGATTACCGTGACCCTCACTCTGACCTTGGGTTTTTCGTGGTTTTTCCTAGTCGGTAGGCGAATTCTGGGTTAGTTTCTATCTACCACGATTTTCTTTCCATAATTTCCCCTTCATTGCCCCATTCATCTTTCAGGTGTGTTCCTAGGTTTCGTGGCGTATGGCGGTGCCCGAAAGATGGTGCGGATGTTTGCTCAAAGGAAGAATACTCCCCGTGGATACCAGAAGGCTGCTAGGTCGACGGGTCATTCATCGTCCTATCTAGGTGGCTTCATCAGTGAGACGGGTCTTCGAAGCTGGAACTGTTATGAACATCCGCGCGTCTCTGTGGCCTGTAGCCTCCTGTGGTTCCTTCATTTCATCCCGTCATCCTGGGAAATAGCCATAATATAGGGAGATCCAAAGACTACGAACCGGCAGCGCGGGTTCTTCCTGTCCGCGTCTCCTCGGCGCTCATTGCCGCCTGCCGCTATCATAGAAAGGCGCGGATGAAACCATACAACATTTTAAAAACTACTTTTAAAGGCTTCACTTACAACTTTATGTAAGTGTGTTTGAGGACAGAATTATTAGTAGAGGTTTGTGGCCCCCTCGGTCCCCCAACCTAACCCCCTGCGATTTCTATCTCTAAAACAAAGTGTACAAGACGAACCCACACAGCCTGGAAGAATTAAAAGAAAATATCCGCCAGGAAATTGCCAGCCTTTCTCAACGTGAACTACGGCGAGTGATGGATAGTTTCCTAAAGAGGTGCCAAAAATATATGGATAACGACAGTGGCATGTTTCAGCGCCTCCTTTCATAAAATTGGTAAGTAAAGCCTTTAAAAGTAGTTTTAAAAATGTTGTATGGTTTCATCCGCGCCTTTCTATGATAGTGGTAGACGGCAACGAGCGCCGAGGACGCGGACAGGAAAAACACCGCTCAGGTGGTTCGTAGTTTTTTTGGCTCTCTCTGTAGCTCTATGCAGGTTGCATTGCGCGAGGTGTTCCTCTCCGTTGTATAAGCTATAACTATAAATTCTTCCGATGGAAATCATTGCCTATAATCTGACATGTAAAGTCGACCACATACTCAATGCCGTATAGTGGAAATTAAACTCGTACGAATGCTAAAGAGAAAACATTCCTTCCCGTTTTATCCAGGCTTAGGACTGACAAGTGGCATGGTTAAAAATGTCTCCCGTGCAAAAAGAAAGAAAGGAGAAGTATGTTTAATAAAGTATAATATCGACAATTTCTGGCTTTATAGTTTTCAAGAGCTTTGCATATACAAAATTGTTTATATATGTAGCTCCTTGAATTTCTTCGTCGTCCTCCATGGTCTAGTGGTACCATGCTAGCCTCTAGTTCCCGAGGTTGCGTGTTCAAACCCGGCGGAGGGCGATGGATTTTTTCCTTAGTATGGCTTCTTTCGGAAGGAAAGTAAAGCCAGTGGTCGTAGATTTACGGCACATAAAAGAACCTCAAGCCTGATAAAGAGGCCTTTCCGGTCTTTCACGTCCAATATAGGATGGGACGCTAAGAACCAAAGTAGTTAAAGAGCGTCCATAAGTAAAACCCAGTTTCATTTTTAATTTCTTCTCTGTGTATTACTTTGTCTACTACGTACCTATATTAATTAGAAGAAGTATTACATAGCGTCCAAAACTTCGATACCGATATTGACTTATAATACACGTTTTGGGGCCCCCTGAATTAAAAAAAGGAATTTTTAGGTAAAGTTTCTCCAAAGTTTTATTTGGAATAAAATAGAGTAGACAGAAAAACAGTCTTTAGTAAGAATAGTTGGTATACCCACTAATAAGCGACAGAGGGTAAAGAAGGTCGTGTCTATTAACACCTCAGGTTTTTTGTCTATTATAAATGAAGATGATTTCATAGGATATTTAAATAACATTGAAGGTAAAATAAGCCAGCTGAAAAACTCAATGTCACTGGGCAGGCCATTAAAATACTCGTATAATAATTAATGTCATTAATTTTACATAATAATAACAACAACATTTAAGGTATTTATTTATCTTGTACGTCTTGAACATATGACACATTAATTATCAAAGGCGACAGCCATTTTTAAGAAAATAAAAAGTAAGGAAACATTTTCTTCGTAAATGTTTGGAATGGAAATGGTTACCTGAATATGTTTGCACTGTATGCTTAAAGGTACTTAATTTAAGTATAACGATTATCCAACTTTTCATTTTTAAGTGCTGTTCACAAACACGCAAGACTTCTTTTATTCCCCACTTATGGATTCAAAGGTCCTTATATATTTTTTACCGAACTTCGATGTGAAATACAATGTTTCATAAACCAGGTGGCCCACACAAGCCGTGCTTAGTTGAAGTTAGTTTAGACGGATAGTGCGGATGCCAAGAGATTTGCCTAAGCAGAACTGCAAAGGGGCTCCATACCGACAGAGAGGAGACCGCTAAACGAAAAACCAATGATTCAAGAGGGATATTGGTTACTGATCCCAGAGCTCGTTCGACAGAGAAACTGCCTGCAATATGAGGTGTTTCGGGTTCTTCGATTCCCGGCTGGGCTCCAGAAAGTTGTTTTAAAACAAAAACATTTCAGGTACACCCAAAGTCTGCCTTTGAATGTAAGAGTACCTAGGCGTGTGGGGGTGTGTGTTATCGGTTATTTAATAAGCAATTCGTTCATTAACAAGAATTCAGGATTGCCACTTGACGCAAACCTGAGCACACGTGTTAAGTCTTTTAGTTCCATGACAGTTAATGGTGCCGCAAAGCTACAAATATTAAACAAAATTCTATTTTTATTATATTCTTGTGTCCTTAAAGGTGCGATAGTTTAAATTGTATTGTATTATAGTATTATTCATAACAAACATTTGCAAAAACATGCCCGCCTTGGTGAACGTACTGATGTAAAGGCCTCTCAGGACCAAGTTCTACCTGGAATGATAAATCATTTCTTTATATTATTTCTGTACAACAAAGGAAAAAATCTGATGTGTTACACTCACATGACTTTCTCTACTCTTGTACAAACTATTTTTACAAACGCTTATTCTCCATCTACTTCATGTTAATCTTATTGCTAATTTTCTTGTAGATGCAAGGGGAATTGGTAGGCTTTAAGCGACAGTCAAATGTTTTAAGAGCTGGTTGCTATGTTGAGTATTCCAATCTCTTTGCATGTCCAGGACAAAAAAAATGAATAACGAATTTGAGAAAAAGTATAAGTGGTGGAAAATTTAAGGGAATAACAAGCTATATCTCGAAAATGGTTCACTCAACAAAAGAAATGTATATGACATAAATTGTGTATTTTAACGCGATCTACATTTTTCTGTAGTAAAATTTTGTCTATCTCTTATGTTTTACCAGTTATGCAAAAGTCGTTCTTTTGAAGACATTCCCAGAAAATTCGAAATATACATTTCATTTGTCATGAAAATGTCTTAAACATATGATAATTTAATCAAAATCGTTAATGCCATTTTTGAGAAAATTAAAGTTTTCCAAAAATGTGCCATGTAAAGGGTAATCTGGGGTGGAGGGATTTTCTTGAAAACACCTTCGTGTCGCATCTCTGGAAGATACTGAACCTAAATACCAAGTTTGGTGTTTATCCGACTGTTAGTTTGAGTTATGCTGTTCACAGACACACATACACACACAGACATGTTTCCAAATTTTTTTTTTTGGATTGAGGGTGTCTCCAAACATGTATTTCCGCTGAAATCTCGGTATCGAATTTTTGGGTGGAATACAATACTTCCCCTACTTACTATACGTAGTAGAGAAAGTAAAAATGAATAACGAATTCCCATTTGAACAAATAAGTATTGAAACATTTAAGGGAATAAAAAGCAGTATCTCGAAAATGGTTCACCTCAAAAAAAAATGTATATGACATAAATTGTGTATTTTAACGCGATCTACATTTTTTGTGTAGTAAAAGTTTGTCTATCTCTTATGGTTTACCAGTTATGCTAAAGTCGTTCACAATGAAGAATACTTTTGGAGACATTCCCAGAAAATTCGAGATATACATTTAATTTGTCATGAAAATATCTTAAACATGATATTTTAATCAAAATCTTTAGTGCTAGTTTTGAGAAAATTAAAATTTTCCATTTAAAGTGTAATCTGGGGGGGATTTTCTTGAAAACATTTGTGTCACATCTCTGGAAGATACTGAACCTAAATATCAAGTTTGGTGCTTATCTGAATGTTCGTTTCTGAGTTATGCTCTTCACAGACAGACAGACAGTCAGACAGACAGACAGACAGACAGACAGACAGACAGACACACACACATACACACGGAGATGTTTCCAAGAATGCTGTTTTTCGATTCAGGTGGTCTCAAAACATGTATTTCCGGTGAAATCTTGGTATCAAATTTTTGGATGGAATAGAATACTTCCCCTACTTACTATACGTAGTAGAGAAAGTAAAAAGTGCGCAGTAGCCATGCCGGGCCTTATCAGTACGAAACTACCACGTAAAAAGCTGCAGACAACAACGTTACCTTAGTGACCTTTCGCTTTGTACCTGCACTGCCCTTTTGAACAACAGTGATGCGGCAACTTCTTTTGCACCCATGTATGCGGGAAACAAAACCGCAAAGGACGGCTGGTTTGGGCCACCTGGTATATGGAACCTAAATACTGGAGGAGGTTGGTTGAAAATCAATGAATTACAAGGTTTAAGATGTAGATTGGTAGAGCAGTTGGCAGCTTGTGGTGGTGTTATTCTGTCCTAGAGGTGCTGTACAATAATTTAATAACCAACGAGGAAGCTAAATGAAATGAATTAATTCATGTGGGATAAGCCAAATGTAATTTATAAAATAACTCGAAAAACACATCAGAATTGGTAGAGGTTATGTGATTCTTGGATATAAAATTCCATTACGAGTTGGACTAAAGCACACTCCTGCTTTTACAAACTTCTATAATAACCCAGTTGCTGCGTTAATCAGTATAAGGAATTGAAGGTATTTTACAACGTTGTTTAGTTTGGTATGTTTGTAGCTGAAGGTGTAATTTGAACAGCTGAAAGCATTAGCATCTTTATAGGGGCACACCGAGCGGGATGGCTCAGGCGGTAACGTCTGTAATCCGCATTGAGAGGTCGTGGTTTCGATTTCCGTGACCGATCTTCTTGACCCATGGGTATTTTTCGGAGATGTCGGGAAGGGTAATTACACCCCCGAATTTCCTGTCCCTCCATTTCATCTCCATTCTCATTTCACTTCACCTTCAGCTGCTTGGTTTCTTTTAGGGCTGCAAGTGTCGGCGGGAGGTCTCGGCGTGTGCATGACAGGCGAAAAGGATGCTCCGAGTGAGCCATCGTCCTCCAGACTGCGAGAGGTCTCCGGGTCCCGGACCCCCCAGGAGATCACAGCGAGGAGGGGCACCGGCTGCATCAGCCAGCATCCGGGGAGTTCAAATCTGTAATGGTAGGGACCTTGCATTCTGTCTCCTGGTCCGGCCGCCTTCTGTCTCCTCTCAGCCCATTCCTCCCTCCCACCCTGCCGGGGGTGACCCGTCAGTGGCCTAGGCATAAAAGACGAGGTACTAAGTCCCCCCTCCGCTTCTAGTCCTATCCTATCCTATAGGGGTACATCTAGGACAGAGCCATTTTTGAGAACATAAAAAAATTCGAAAAATGTTCCATGTAAAGGATAGGCGGGGTGGTGTCGTATCTGTGGAAGATCCTGGGGCCTCCACATACGGCTTTGGTAATCGTAAATGAGCTAAATATATAGGTATTTTAATTAAAAACGCCAAAATTATTCTAAATTATAAATAAAAAATTATAAAATTATTTTTATAAATCAGTGAAAAAGTTAAATAATTAAAAATTTTATAACACCAAGAATAGTATTTATTCGACTTTTCGTTTCTGAATTAAACTGTTCACAGACACAAAAATACACACGCATGCACGGACCTTTATGTAAAAATGCTTTTTTACTTTCTCTACTACGTATAGTAAGTAGGGTAAGTATTGTATTCCACCCAAAAATTCGATACCGAGATTTCACCGGAAATATATATTTTGAGACTACCTGAATACAAAAATTTTTTTTTGGAAACATGTCCGTGTGTGTGTCTGTGAACAGCATAACTCAGAAACGAACAGTCGGATAAGCACCAAACTTGGTATTTATGTTCAGTATCTTCCAGAGATGCGACACGAAGGTTTTCAAGAAACTCCCCCCACCCCAGATTACCCTTTACATGGAACATTTTTCGAAAATTTTAATTTTCTCAAAAATGGCTTTAACGATTTTGATTAAAATATCATATGTTTAAGATATTTTCATGACAAATAAAATGTATATCCTGAACCTTCTGGGAATGTCTCCAAAAGTATTCTTCATTGTGAACGACTTTTGCATAACTGGTAAACCATAAGAGACAGACAAAATTTTACTACACAAAAAATGTAGATCGCGTTAAAATACACAATTTATGTCATATACTTTTTTGTTGAGTGAACCATTATCGAGATATTGCTTGTTATGCCCTTAAATTTTTCAATACAATTTTTTCTCAAATGGGAATTCGTTATTCATTTTTTTGTCTTGGATATGCAAAGAGTATTAATCTGTGGCAAAGGGAATGGTGCTACACCTAGCAACCAGCTATTAAGAGATATGTCTATGCTTAAAGGCTACTGTATTTCTGTATTGCGCTTATAAATGTATATTCCCCTTACATCTACAAGAAACTTAGCAATAAGATAGAGTCTGCAAATGTTTATCTCGATTAACATGAAGTAGATGGAGAATAAGCGTTTGTAAAAATAGTTTGTACAAGAGTAGAGAAAGTCATGTGAGTGTAACACATCAGATTTTTTTAATTCGCGTATAATGTTTGCGTTTTTTAGTGAAATGCAATATCTTCCTACCGACTACGTATATAGTGATGCAGTAAAACGTGTTATCGTCTATGAATAGGTAAATAATGTGTAATAAAAGCACCAATAACACAGGAACGGTTTTGTGTTGTAAACGCAAGACTACGCAACGAACAGCGAGAGTTGCACTCGCACGGGGCACCCTGTACAATCCGGCAAGAGGAATCTATACAGTATTGCCCAAGAGACACGGAGGACGAAGCGAAACGAAGACTGCCACAATTAGGTTTTATTTCTCATTCATTGGGTCAGAAAACTGAACCATTATTCCAAAAGAGAGGGGCTTTTCTTCTGTTCTGTTCTCCCCCTGCCTCGGTGCTGCCAACCTTACGCGACTTACTCTTTACTTTAGGAAAACACACTCTAATTATCCTTTCGAATATTGCACGCACGCACTGAAAAGCTTTTGTCTCTATTCGCTTCCATTCATTTCTCCCGTTCCTTTATTTTTTATTTGACAATGTGGCCTACTCCCTACCCTCCACTCCACCTCTGCCTCTCCGTCACGCGCGTGGCGATACAGACATGTGTGTAATTATTGCAGATATGCTTTCCTGTAGAATTTCAAGAATATGTGGTCTCAATTACTTCGGAAAGAGGAACCATTCTGTTAATATTACGGTTATTTGGCGAACAAAAACAATAACAAGGTCGTAAAACCCCGCCTCTATGGTGTGGGTGTATCGTGTCTGTTTATCATTCAAGAGGTCCCGAGTTCGAATCTCGCTTAGAGCCAGTTACCCAGATGTTGTTCCTGAGAAGACGAATGTCGGTTAAGTTTAAGTTCTATGGACCCCGGGCTCATTTGAGCATCATTTCACCTATTTCTTTTGATACCGTAATTGGAATGGATTCGCTACGGAGAGGACTCGGCACTGATCCACATAGGGGATGTTGTACCTACGGGAGGAAAGATGAGGCGAGAGGAGACACCGGGCGGCCGGAACCAGGAGTGACGGCACAAGAATGGCAGGATCCCTAAGTTTCCAAATAGAGACTCTCCGGAAGATGAACAGGCAGACCAGGGACCCGCCCCGCATAGAGGGAGTCCAACGCCCCTCAAGGGTTGTATTGTAGTTCTTCTGTTGGGGAGCCGAACTTGAAGTTTGTTACAACCGCACGTATAATGCCCGCCTTCCGGTAGCTTCGCCCAAAATATACTTTCCGGTGGCCTTTGCCCCCCCCCCCCAAAAAACCGTTTAAAAATATTAACTTTGTAATTTGACTGTTTCTTTAAATATTATATACTTATGTTTGCCTCGGCTGCATCAGTATTATTGTTAGAGACACGTTTCTCTTTGAAGGGTTGTGGTGCGACTGAAGAATGTAGGCTTACACAGAATATAATTTTACTTCAGTCCTTTTGTTAATCCTTGACACGATTTAAATAACACTTCACTGATATAGAGAGCTGTGAGTTTTATTATTAATTATTTGCACTTTTTAACACGTAAATAATTTTTGTCTCACACAAAATACGTATTAAACTTCTCGAGGATGCATTTTTGCGTCCGGTTAGGAATACTGTCTGCAAGCAACGCGTCCAGTTATGCTGTTTACAAGCAACCGACTTGATTTATACCGCCTAAATTTGTGAATTTCTGTATTTCAAGTCTCTGATTGGCTAATCCTACTCCAATAGAATACCTTCATTTAACTAAAGCTTTTTCTGGTTGTTGATTGTCTATTTATTAAACTGTCTCAAAATTTACATTATTATTGCTCCAATAATGACTAGTAGCATTTAAACTTTCAAATTCATTATTGCCTCAAGGTTACCTCATTGTTAGCAACTTTTAGCCTATTATTCTCACAGCTCCTACATTATTAAATTGCGTAATACATTCACGTAACATTATTGAACATCTATACAATAATATAAACATTTACAATGACAGTTAAACAGCGTCCATAAATAAAACTCAATTTAATTTTCCGGCAGTCAGGAGAAAGCCGAGGGACGGAGAGAGTCACTAAGAGCATCTTCTTCTCCTGCCACACTGCACCGAAACACCATCCCGACACTTCCAACCCTGAAAGGGATCAACGGATGAAAGATGAAAGGAAATGAGAATGGAGATAAATGGAGGGACAGGAAATCGGGATATGTGAGAATCCTTCCCAGCATTCGCCAGGCAACCCGGGAAAACCCCGAAAAAATCCTATGGGTCAGGAAGGTCGGCCACGGGAATCAAACCCAGGAACTCCCGAATGCGAGGATAACGTAATTATTGATATGAAGATATAAATAATTAAAAAAATCTGATGTGTTACACTCACACGACTTTCTCTACTCTTGTACAAACTATTTTTACAAACGCTTATTCTCCATATGCTTCATGTTAATCGAGATAAACATTTGCAGAGTCTATCTATTGCTAATTTTCTTGTAGATGTAAGGGGAATATATATTTACAAGGGCAATATAGAAAAACAGTAGCCTTTAAGCACATACATATCTCTTAATAGCTGGTTGCTAGGTGCAGCACCATTCCCTTTGCCACAGATTAATACTCTTTGCATATCGAAGACAAAAAATGAATAACGAATTCCCATTTGAGAAAATAAGTATTGAAAAATGTAAGGGAATAACAAGTAATATCTCGAAAATGGTTCCACAACAAAAAAATGTATAAATGTATATGGCATAAATTTTAACGCGATCTACATTTTTTGTGTAGTAAAATTTTGTCTATCTCTGATGGTTTACCAGTTATGCAAAAGTCGTTCACAATAAAAAATACTTTTGGAGACATTCCCAGGAAATTCAAGATATACATTTTATTTGTCATAAAAATATCTTAAACATATGATATTTTAATGAAAATCGTTAGAGCCATTTTTGAGAAAATTAAAATTTTCGAAAAATCTTCCATGTAAAGGTTACTCTGGGGTGGGGGATTTTCTTGAAAACCTTCGTGTCGCATCCTCGGAAGATACTGAACCTAAATACCAAGTTTGGTGTTTATCCGACTGTTCGTTTCTGAGTTATGCTGTTCACAGACTCACACACACACACACACACACTCATTCACGCGCGGACATGTTTCCAAAAATGTTTTTTTTTTGGATTCAGGAAGTCTCAAAACATGTATTTCCGGTGAAATCACGGTATCGAATTTTTGGGTGGAATACAATACTTCCCTACTTACTATACGCAGTAGAGAAAGTAAAAATATCCATTGCCTCCACCGAATTTGAACCCGCGACCTCGGGAACCAGAGGCTAGCATGGTAACCACTATATCATGAAAGATAGAAGTTGTTTGTATATAAACGCATGTAACTATGTATTGTATGCCAATTCCGATATTGTTCCTGTTTGAGATTCTCCAATTTGTAGCAATTTTTATTTTCTCTATTACGTATAGTAAGTAGGGGACCCTCTGATTCCAAAAAAAAAAAAAAAAAAAAAAAAAATTGGAAACATGTCTGTGTGTGTCTGTGAACAGCATAACTCAGAAACGAACAGTCGGATAAACACCAAACTTGGTATTTGGGTTCAGTATCTTCCAGAGATGCGACACGAAGGTTTTCAAGAAAATCTCCCCATCCCAGATTACCCTTTACATGGAACATTTTTCGAAAATTTTAATTTTCTCAAAAATGGCTCTAACGATTTTGATTAAAATATCATATGTTTAAGATACTTTCATAGCAAATAAAATTTATATCTTGAATTTGCTGAGAATGTCTCCAAAAGTATTCTTCATTGTGAACGACTTTTGCATAACTGGTAAACCATAGGAGATAGACAAACTTTTACAACACAAAAAAATGTAGATCGCGTTAAAATATACAATTTATGTCATATCCATTTTTTGTTGTTGAATGAACCATTTTCAAGACATTGCTTGTTATTCCCTTAAATTTTCCAATACTTATACTTTTTCTGAAATGGGAATTCGTTGTTCACGTTTTTCGTCCTGGACATGCAAAGAGAATGGAATAATCCACATAGCAACCAGCTCTTAAAAGATTTGACTATCGCTTAAAGCCTACCATATTCCCCTTGCATCTACAAGAAAATTAGCAATAAGATTAACATCTCGATTAACATGAAGTAGATGGAGAATAAGGGTTTGTAAAAATAGTATAGAAAGTCATGTGAGTGTAACACATCAGATTTTTTTATCTAGATAATTCCACAGGTTATATCCCCTATTTTCAGTCAAGGCTAATAATAATAATAATAATAATAATAATAATAATAATAATAATAATAATAATAATAATCTCTGCATCCCTTTTTATGTAACTACATTTTGTGCTGAAAACTTTCTTTTAAAGGATTTTCTATCCATATTATGGAAATTAGTTGTACGGTATACCCGTAAGCTATGCTCGTGACCCGAGTTTGACTTATGTAAACATAAACAACAGAGTTAGGAAAGAACAAATATTTCCATGAGCTGTATTATCTCACGTCTTAAGTTCTAGCTTCTTTCTCCTGGATTCACAGATTTTGTTCACCAGTGTAGGTAAATGTTTGGCCGAGAGTGAGTTATCAAGCTGGGCTATTGCAGAAATGTGACTTAACACTGCATGTTGCATGAGTACCTATGCTCCTTCCCCCATTTTTACTTTCTCTACTACGTGTAGTAAGTAGGGGAAGTATTGTATTCCACCCAAAAATTCGATACCGAGATTTCATCGGAAATACATGTTTTGAGACCCCCTGAATCCCAAAAAAGCAGTTTTCGAAACATGTCCGCGTGTGTTACTGTGTGTGTGTCTGAACAGCATAACTCAGAAACGAACAGTCGGATAAACACCAAACTTGGTATTTAGGTTCAGTATCTTCCGGAGATGTGAACACGAAGGTTTTCAAGAAAATCCCCCTCCCCAGATTACCCTTTACATGGAACATTTTACAAAAATTTTAATTTTCTCAAAAATGGCTCTTAACGATTTTGATTAAAATACCTTATGTTTAAGATACTTTTATGACAAATAAAATGTATATCTCGAATTTTCTAGGAATGTCTCCAAAAGTATTCTTCATTGTGAACGACTTTTGCATAACTGGTAAACCAGAAGAGATAGACAAACTTTTACTACACAAACAATGTAGATCGCATTAAAATACACAATTTATTTTATATACATTTTTGTTGTTGAGTGAACCATTTTCGAGATATTGCTTCTTATTTCTTTAAATTTTCCAATACTTATACTTTTTCTCAAATGGAAATTCGTAATTTATTTCCTTTGGTCCTGATAATATAAAGAGAATGTAATGCGCCACATAGCAACCAGCTCTTAAAATATTTGACTATCGCTTAAACCTTAGCAATTCCCCTTGCACCTACAAGAAAATTAGCAATAAGATTAACATCTCGATTAACATAAGCATATGGAGAATAAGCGTTTGTAAAAATAGTTGTGCAAGAGTAGAGAAGTCATGTGAGTGTAACGTATCAGATTTTTGCAGTAGAACTCCTCCAAATTTTCCTTCAAAAGTGAATTAAGTATAATTACATGTAAACTATTTGCGTCGTGGCGCGAAGACTCCAATGATGCTGCGTTCTTTGCATGAGGAGCCCCGGGCAAAGAAATTGTGCTGGAGTGGTCCAAGCGGACGGAGTTGTTTACCCACCTCACCTCCAGCTATCGTTTGATAGATGGAACTGGTGATAGTGTGGCCACGAGCGACGGCCCAAATCTTTTCTTATTGCTCCACTCGAGGTCGTCTCGACATACCATCTCAACTTGGTCAGCATTTGCATGGGCATTCGCTCGAGTCAACATTTTTGTATAACTACCTCCAGTTTACAAGAAAGGAGTAAGAAAGCCATATAAGGATTATATAGTAAAAGTATTACTTCAGCTATTGCATCATTAAACAAGATTACAACGTATTATAAATGTAGGTGTTGAGCAAACGTTTTATTGCAGTTCGATCTTAGTCCGAAATTTTCTCTCTAGCTTTCTGTTACTTCATACAGGTTATTCTGAAGGCGGGTCTCCACTACCTCAACACTCAACGCTAAACAAAAACACTTTAAAAACATGTAATGAGAAAATGTTGAGTCATACATACATTTGCAATTCCCATCAAGATTCCGTCTCCATGCATTATGAGGCAGTATTTTAACACCTAAATGATATCAGTCTAATTATATAATATAAAATTTAATAACAGCCCGTCTTAAAGTATATGTATATAATATAATACATAAAGTGTATGTAACAGTCATTGTATTATGTTTATATTACTATGTACATGTATAATAATGTTATGTGAATATATTACGTAGTTTTAACAATGTAGGAGCTGTGAGAATAGAAGCAAGATACCTTTCGTAGCAAACAGAATTACAAAGTAGAAGCCGAAAGTTGCTAATAATGAGGTAACCTTTAAACAACAATAAATTAGAAGGTTTAATAATGCTACTAATAATTCTTGGAACAATAATAATGTAATATTTAAAACAGTTTATAAATGGCCAAACAACTAGAAAAGCTGAAAGTTAAATAAAAGTATTCCATTGGAGTAGGATTACCCAATAACAGACTTGAAATAGAGGAAACGTGCAAATTCAAGCCGGAGACGCTACAAGTTTGCATACCCGAGCAGTTAGATGTGGTACGTGTTCAGTGTGAGTTATGAAAATTCATTACAGTGAGAATAATATAAAGTTTATGTGTTAAAAAGTGCAATTAACAATAATCTCACAGCTCTACAGTAAAATATATCAGTGAAGTGTTATTTAATCGTGTGAAGGATTAATAAACAAAGTACAATACAATTATAATTTGTATAAGCCTTCATTCTTTAGCCGTACCAGTCCTGCTAAGGGATACGTATTTTACAAATTACTACTGAGCAGCCGAGGCATACATATATAATATTTAAATAAACATTAAAATACAAAGTTTATTTTAAAACGTGGGGCGAAGGCCACCAGAAGGTTTTTATCATACGTGGGGCTGCAACTACTTCAATTAACAAGTGAGGCAAAGTATAAACACATTGCGTTTCTTAATATTAATAATCGCGTGGATTCAATTATGAAGATTTAGCATTTGTAGCCAGTGTGTGCTTGGTGAAAGAGACGCAAGTATAAATGAAGAAAGTTATGGGTGATCCCTTTTCTAAGCAACAGAAACAGTGTAAATAATGTCTTGCCTGAACTCTAAGTGAGAGTAAATTCATTCGGCTTCAAGAATTTTCTAAGAATGTCGAAAGAAGATTTCAATTTGTTACTGACTCTAATTTCACCAGAAATTGAAAACAGGAGACGGAATTTCAGAGCAGCCATATCAGCTAAATTGAGATTATGCTTAACTCTTTTTTACTTTCTGTACTACGTATAGTAAGTAGGGGAAGTATTGTATTCCACCCAAAAAATCGATACCGAGATTTCACCGGAAATACATGTTTTGAGACCCCCTGAATCCAAAAAAGCATTTTTGGAAACATGTTCATGTGTGTGTCTGTGAACAGCATAACTCAGAAACGAATTGTCGGATAAACACCAAACTTGGTATTTAGGTTCAGTATCCTCCAGAGATGCGACACGAAGGTTTTCAAGAAAATCCTCCCACCCCAGATTACCCTTTACATGGAACATTTTTCGAAAATTTTAATTTTCTCAAAAATGGCTCTAACGATTTTGATTAAAATATCGTATGTTTAAGATATTGTTATGAGAAATGAAATGTATATCTCGAATTTTCTGGGAATGTCTCCAAAAGTATTCTTCATTGTGAGCGACTTTTGCATAACTGGTAAACCATAACAGATAGACAAACTTTTACTACACAAAAAATGTAGATCGCCTTAAAATACACAGTTTATGTCATATACATTTCTTTTGTTGAGTGAACCGTTTTCGAGATATTGCTTGTTATTCCCTTAAATTTTCCAATACTTGTACTTTTTCTTAAATTCGTTATTCATTTTTTTATGTCCTGGACATGCAAAGACAATGGAATGCGCCACATAGCAACCAGCGTTAAAATATTTGACTATCGCTTAAAACCTACCATATTCCCCTTGCATCTACAAGAAAATTAGCAATAAGATTGACATCGATATCTCGATTAACATGAGCATATGGAGAATAAGCGTTTGTAAAAATAGTTTGTACAAGAGTAGAGAAAGTCATGTGAGTGTAACACATCAAAAATTTTTTCCTATGTCAGCAAAAATACAGGCAAGCTCAGTAAACACTCCCTAGTCAAATCTTTTAAGAGCTGGTTCCTATGTGTAGCATTCTATTCTCTTTGCATGTCCAGGACAAAAAAACGAATAACGAATTCCCAATTGAGAAAACTATAAGTATTGGAAAATTGAAACAAATAACAAGAAATATCTCAGAAATGGTTCACTCGGAAAAAAAATGTATATGACATAAACTGCGTGCTTTAACGAGATCTACATTTTTTGTGTAGTAAAATTTTGTCTATCTCTTATGGTTTACCAGTTATGTAAAAGTCGTTCACAATGAAGAATAGTTTTGGAGACATTCCCAGAAAATTCGAGATATAAATTTCATTTATCATGTAAATATCTTAAACATATGATATTTTAATCAAAATCTTTAGAGCCATTTTTGAGAAAATTAAAATTTTCGAAAAATGTTCCATGTAAAGGGTATTCTGTGGTTGGGGGATTTTCTTGAAAACCTTCGTGTCGCATCTCTGGAAGATACTGAACCTAAATACCAAGTTTGGTGTTTATCCGACTGTTCGTTTTTGAGTTATGCTGTTCACAGACACACACACACACACACACACACAAACACACACACACACAACATATATTTCCGGTGAAATCTCGGTATCGAATTTTTGGGTGGAATACAATACTTCCACTACTTACTAGTAGAGAAAGTATTAAGATTTCGTAAGAGTAGTTTGTGTACCTGTAATACACGATAGAGGGCAGAGAAAGTCGTGTGAATTGATGCAGTAATTTGTATCACAAATTACTTAAATGTAAATAATGATTGTAATATGAATATGCATTTTTATGTGACATTGATTTGAGATGTTTGTTGATTGTAATTATTGTTGGGAAGTAAGTTTATACTGCCTTACTGAAACTGACAATAATAGCGTGCAATAATGCAGCGAGGGGGTGAGCTGTTTATCATTATTGGAAACGAGGAAGTTACGTAATATTGGCGCGTTTTTCTTTTAGAATCTGCTGGAACATTTCCCTAGAGCATATGTATTCATAATTTTCATTGGATATAAAAATAGACGCTAATGTTGGCGCGTTTTATTAGCCAATGGCAGCTCAGTTATAATCTTTAGGCATATCTGGGTGAAGGAGTATAAAAGGTAGGTTAGAGGTAAAGACCCCGTCAGTTCATCAAAATTCTTTGTACACTACACATCGCATTCCCGTCAGTTCGTCGAAAATATTTGTATGATACACGTCGCCTGCAGTCCAGCAGAAATATTAACCGTCGGCTATCGATTCGCAAGTTACGCGTATAAGAGTTATGAAACATCTCAAGTATGGTAAAGTTAATTATACAAAAGGTTGAAGTACGTGAATTAAAAGTGATCAGTAAGAAGTTGTTATAACAGTTTCAGTTTGGCGAGTGTCTAGATCAATGTGTAAATGTGATAGTGACTATGTTCGACAATAAAAGTGTAAAACAAATTCCTTCATCAGTGTTATCTTTGGATAAAAGATTCCTTTCCGTTTACACAACCTGTATAAAGAGAAGTGCTCGACCCAAAAAGATCATAGCTAGCCGGAGGACAGTGAAACAAAAAATTAAATAAAAAAAAGTAGCATTCTTTCAAACAAAAACTAATACTGCCGCAAATTGCTAACACCAGATGGAGCTACAAACCTAACAAAGAATCACGTCACAAAATGACATCACCACATGAAGTAAACACACATACACAAATAACATTATAAATTTACCATCGCAAATTGGCTCCCAAATGTGGGGCTAACAAATACAAACATATACAAAAAATGTTACTTCAGAATGCAACATATCAGATTTTTATTAATAATAGTTCTGTACAGAAGTCTTTATTATTCATATTTTCGGTTTCTGAGAACTTCAAAGTTCCTACCGCATAAGAAATAGTTAAAACTTTTAGCGGTTAAAGCCGTTGTTCTAATTTTTATTAAAATCTAGAATTAATCAGTTTTGCCATATAAGTTGGCAACAATGACAGTTATGTTGCACATATATATAGAGGGAAAGGGAAGGAAGGGTAGAAGGAGAGAGGGAGTATAATGATTAAAATGGTAATTTGTTCACCTTCGAAATTTCACACGAGGAAAACCTCATTATTAAAAGGTACGACATATGGTATCCCATTTACGTAATGTTAATGATTGCTATAGAAGAAAACCATTTTAATTTAAATTCCTTATATAGGAGAAATCGTGATTAGCTGTTGCTCACCTTTCTCTCCAAAGTGTCGTGTACATCAAATGATTTTTGCCTTCAAAATGTTGAGCGAGTGTCCAATTTGCAACATGCTATCTTTATAAAGATGCCGAAGGCTTGAATATACAAGGGGTGGTCAAATACGACATAGACCTTACCTTTTGCTATTTTTCGCAGCAATTTTACATACAGAACGTTGGTCTCGCACATAGTTTCTCGCTATAGAAATATATCTTTGCCAGCGGGTAGAGATTTTTGTCATATTGTTTTTTGGAAAATACAGGGATGCATGCAGTGCGAGCTCCTCTGTTACAACCACGGTCAACGATATGTACCAGGTACAGTCGAATGTACAGAAACTTGTCGCATGTTCTGGTTTCCTATAGTGATTTTCTTTATTTAATGTTGGCAGAAATTTATTTTTCATTTGTATTCCATACCAGCCCTGGTTGAGGCAATCTCTTTGTGGTTTGAATTCCAGTCCGACATTAGCCTATGAACAAATGTCAGTCCTAGGTGAGCGGCGAAAGTGGAGAAGTTTCACCTGAGTGGTTGGATGATATGCATCGCAACGACGGACCACACCAGTACCTAGATGAGTCCGTCTCGTATTGGTTTGATGTCAAGAGTCTGACACAGGTTTCAGGCTCAGGAGCGAAGGAAAAAGGGGGAGTAAAGCAAACCGTAAGTGGAGTGTTAGGACCAGGTAAGGGGTGGAGGCTAGGCGGGGCAGAGGCGGTTTAGTAATTTGTTACCAACATAAACCTCTGCGCATTATATCGTCATGATTCTCCGCACTTGAGTGTACATCTCAATTGACCTACGATACAGTGCCAACTGCGCCATGACCTCAGACACAATATAGTACCACACGGAAAGCAATTGGATGGCAGTTCCTAAGAATTCAAAGTGGCCGACACTGAACTGAAGTACGAGGGCGACACAAAGCTTTTTAGAAAATCGAACAAGGGTTAATTTTAAATACTTCAAATGATTTTATTGTTTTTCAAAATATTCCCCTTTTAACATCAATACATTTTTGTATTCGATGAAAACCGGTCATTAAAGCAATGATCCTACTCTTCCTGAGGCACTTCAGAAATCAGGTTTTTATAAAGCTCCACTGCTTCACCTGATGACGAAAAAGTGAGACCTTTAGGGCATCCAGATACTCAGTTGTTAGTTTTGCTGTATGGACGTTGCGTTGACATGATGTAACATTATCTTTCCTTTTGGGCGCTTTTCACGAACTTTTTAAAAAATTTGCGGTAAACAGACATTTGTGTAAAACGGCAATAACGGCACGTCTATCTTCTAATGCTATTGTAGCAACATGACTCGTTTTAGAAAAAATCTAGCAACTATCTTCTTCACAATACTGTGCATTCGTCGGACTTTTGTAGGCTTGACGGCTCGAAAGACCCATTGAGTCCAATGACGCTTATTTTCAGGATCGTAACAATAAATACAAGATTCGCCACCACTAACAATATTCCAAACCAAATCTGAAGTGCCACCTTGGAATTTTTCTAGGGTTTTTCTGCGCCAGTCAGTTATTGTTTTTGACCGGGAGCCAGTTTATGTGGAATCCATCAACAACAAAGTTTTCTCACTCTAACTGTTGATGTAAAATGTTTTGGATTTACTCATAGCAATGCCTAATGTCGCCCTAATAAATTCATAAGATGTTCGTCGATCTTCAAGCATTGCTCGAAAAGCGGCTATATTTTCATCAGTAACAGCAGTTCTTGGGCGTTCTTCACGAAATACTTTAACGAGAAAAAATCTGATGTGTCACACTCGCATGACTTTCTCTACTCTTGTACAAACTATTTTTACAAACGCTTATTCTCCATATGCTTCACGTTAATCGAGATGTTAATCTTATTGCTAATTTTCTTGTAGATGCAAGGGGAATTGGTAGGCTTTAAGCGATAGTCAAATGTTTTAAGAGCTGGTTGCTATGTGGAGTATTACGTTCTCTTTGCATTACCAGAACAAAAGAAAAAATGAATAACGAATTTGAGAAAAAGTATAACTATTGGAAAATTTAAGGGAATAACAAGCAATATCTCGAAAATGGTTCACTCAAAAAAAATGTATATGACATAAATTGTGTATTTTAATGCGATCTACATTTCTGTGCAGTAAAATTTTGTCTATCTCTTATGGTTTACCAGTTATGCAAAAGTCGTTCACAATGAAGAATACTTTTGGAGACATTCCCAGAAAATTCAAGATATACATTTCATTTGCCATGAAAATATCTTAAACATATGATATTTTAATCAAAATCGTTAGAGACATTTTTGAGAAAATAAAAAATTTCGAAAAATATTCCATGTAAAGGGTAATCTGAGGTGAGGGGATTTTCTTGAAAATCTTTGTGTCGCATCTCTGGAAGATACTGAACCTAAATACCAAGTTTGGTGTTTATCCGACTGTTCGTTTCTGAGTTATGCTGTTCACAGACACACACACACACACACGGGAATGTTTCCAAAAATGCTCTTTTTTGATTCAGGGGGTCTCAAAACATGTATTTCCGGTGAAATCTCGGTATCGAATTTTTGGGTGGAATGCAATATTTCCCCTACTTACTATACGTAGTAGAGAAAGTAAAAACCGATCCCTTTCGAATTTGCTGTACCAATTTTAAATTGTTGCCTTAGATTCGTAAAATATCACAGCCCGGAAATGTGATCTAGTCAAATTCATTTTTGGGAGAACACAAAATCCTTAAATGATGATAATCAATAAACTATTAGAGAAAATCTACACGGTAATCAACCTGCCTAACATTAGAAAGCTGTTGCCAAATATAAAAATATTTAATGTTTTTAGAAACATAGCATTCTAAACATTTTCAGCATCGCCTGGTACAGCCAACCTTAGAGTGGGCGTCCTGCAAGGTAATGTCTGTACCGCCAACTTACTGATGTCAACTGAACAAACAGAATGTCACCAAAAGCAACCGGAGAGTAAGGTAATGGAATAAATATGTCACAGTTGGCTTTTGGTGAATTGCAATACCTGGCTTTCTTTATAGCTGCATCACGATCTCAGATCCATCAGGAACGAAGGCGGTTGCGCAGTAGCGAACACTCCGTGACGTCACATGCATGTGTTTCCTAGCCAATGGGAGCACCTACCCCATTTACATGTTCACAACCTATCCTGGGAATTGCCAAATTAATGGTAACAAAAATAAAGTAGCATCCATAAATAGTTGTGTAGGACAGGGATGTTCTTTTACGCCATTCCTTTTAATTTATATATTGACGATACCGTAGATAATTGGTGGATAATTTTAGACTCATATTTTAAAATAAGGAGTCATATTCTAGACACATTACTTAATGCGGATGACCAGGTCTCAGAGGATGGTTTACCGAAAGCTCTATATCGATTAAACAATATTATAAAATTACAATTTTAATGTAAAGGGTCTTTCAACAATAGTGTCCTATCTTTACCTTGTGATAACAGCCGTTGTTATTGAGTTAAAGCAGTATTTTTTTCATGTGGTTACAGTTGTTATTGACAAAAAACTATGGAACGTTAAAGCATTCAGCAACGCGTAGAAATTGTGAAAATTTATTATCAAAATGGATCATCTGTTCACCAAACCTTCCGTGTATTGCATGAAGTTTACGGTGTGCATAATCGTCCCTGCGAGAGAACGATTCGGCGTTTGATCGATAAATTTGAAAGAAGTGGTTCTGTCAGCAATCAAAGAACACTTGTACGTAATCGACGTAAGCGCTCCAACGTGAGAGTGTACGCGAGAACGGAAACAAATCAATTGCTCGTCGAGCGCAAGAATTGGGGCTTTCGCCGACCACAACCTGGCGAATTCTGCATCTGGACTTGAAGTTTCACGCTTAAAAAATGGTGTTTACTCAAGAACTAAAGCCCAACGACCATAGGTTGCGCCGTGTATTCGCTAACTGGGCTGTGGAGCATTTGGAAGCTGATCCGGATTTTTGTCGAAAAATCATCTTCAGCGACGAAGCCCACTTTTGGATGGATGGTTGTATTATCAAACAAAATTGCCGCTATTGGAGCAATCACAATCCAATGCAGATTCAAGAACGACCACTTTATCACCAAAAGGTTACTGTGTGGTGTGGATTTTGGTATGGTGGAATCATTGGTCCATATTTTTTCCAAGATGAAGATGGAGAAACTCTAACTGTCAATGAAGAAAGATACCGGGCTCTTATAAGGGACTATTTTGGATGATGTGAATCTCAGAAACATCTGGTTCCAGCAAGATGGTGCCACATGTCATACTGCTCTCGAAACAATCGATCTTTTGAAGGAGAAGTTCAGAGGTTTCATCATTTCCCGTGGTGGTGATGTTAACTGGCCCCCGAGGTCATGTGATTTAACGTCGTTGGATTACTTCTTGTGGGGTTATGTGAAATCTCAACAAGCCAGAAACAGTAAATGATCTTATGAATAATATCACGCGTGTTATTCGTGAAGTTGGACCTAATTTACGTTCTTCTGTCATTGAAAATTGGATCAACCGTATACGCGCACCCCAGCGAAGTTGCGGCGGTCACTTAACTGATGTTCTCTTCCACACGTAATGACATTAATTATGTTCCAGAATAAAAAAAGGAATAAACCTCTATCATTTATAGAACGTGTTTTATTAAGTTCAAAGATAGGACACTCTTGTTGAAAAACCGTAGAAAAGAAAACAAAAGTTTTAGCATTTAAGCATTCTTAAGATCGAAAATAATTCCTGATGATGTTCATTGAACAGGTGAATAGTTTTAATTATTTGAGTTGCAATATCTATTATTTTAAAACAGGAGATATTTTAATAAGCTTAATAAATTTGACTATATATGTGGGACAATTAAGACAACGTTAAAATACACTAGAAAAGAAACTAAACTAAAGTTTTACAAGATGACGGCAGTTACCGTAGTACTGTATGGTTCCGATTTTTGGATTGTAACTAGAAGGAAAGAGAAGATCATGGAGGCAGTCGAAATGAGTTTTTGAGAAGTGTGGCCGGCTGTACACTTTTGGATGGAAGAAAAATATGAAGATATTAGAAATGAGTTAAACATCTTTAATCTGATGGTTAGAATAAATCAATTCAGAAATAATGGAAAGAGCGGGTCCAAAGAATTAAGGTACATCGCATAACAAATATATTGGATTATAAACCGAAAGTTAACAGAAATGTCAGTAGGCCGAAGAAGAGATGGATTGAACATTTGATTGTAAACCTAAGAAATTGGAACAGCATTAAAAGGCCTAGCCCGTGAATATTGTTGATGATAAGAACGAATCTATTAGACTGGATTAAAATTCTGCATATACACTATGTGATCAAAAGTATCCGGACACCCCACAAACATACGTTTTTCATCTTAGGTGCATTGTGCTACCACCTACTGCCTGGTACTCATTATCCGCGACCTCAGTAGTCATTAGACATCGTGAAACAGCAGAATGGGACGCTCCGTGGAGCTCACGGACTGCGAACGTGGTCAGGTGATTGGGTGTCACTTGTGTCAGAAGTCTGTACGCAAGATTTCCACACTGCTAAACATCCCTAGGTCCACTGTTTCTGATGTGATAGTGAAGCGGTAACGTGAAGAGACATGTACAGCACAAAAGCGTACAGGCCGACCTCGTCTGTTGACTGACAGAGACCGCCGACATTTGAAGAGGATCATAAAGAGTAATATGAAGACATCTATCAAGACCATCACACAGGAATTCGAAACTGCATCAGGATTCACTCCAAGTACTATGACAGTTAGGCGTGAGGTGAGAAACCTTGGATTCTACGGTCGAGCGGCTGCTTATAAACAGGAAAATGCCAAACAACGCCTCGCTTGGTGTAAGGAGCGTCAACATTACACGATTGAACAGTGGCAAAAGGTTGTGTGGAGTGACGAATCACGGTACACAATGTGGCGATCCGATGGCAGGGTGTGGGTATGGCGAATGCCCGGTGAACGTCATCTGCCAGCGTGTGTAGTGCCAACAGTGAAATTCGGAGGTGGTGGAGTTATGGTGTGCACGTTTTTTTCCTGGAGGGGGCTTGCACCCGTTGTTGTTTTGCGTGGCACGATCACAGCGCAAACCTACATTGATATTTTAAGCACCTTCTTGCTTCCCACAGTTGAAGAGCAATTCGGGGATGGTGATTGCATCTTTCAACACGATCGAGCACCTGTTCATACTGCACGGGCTGTGGCGGAGTGGTTACACGACAATAACATCCCTCTCATGGACCGGCCTGCACAGAGTCTTGACTTGAATCTTATAGAACACTTTTGGGATGTTTTGGAACGCCGACTTCGTGCCAGGCCTCACCGAACTACATCGATACCTCTCCTCAGTTCCGCACTCCGTGAAGAATGGGCTGCCATTCCCCAAGAAACCTTCCAGCACTGATTGAAAGTATTCCTGCAAGAGTGAACGCTGTCATCAAGGCTAAGTGTGGGCCAACACCATATTGACTTCCAGCATTACCGATGGAGGGTGCCACGAAGTTGTACGTCATTTTCAGCCAGGTGTCCGGATATTTTTGATCACGTAGTGTATGTGAGATTACTGGAAAAATAACCAGAAACAAAGACATGGAAAGCTAATGAATGAAGTACTGCAGTCCTTAATTTAAATAGGGAACATATGAGACTCATGACTGGCATGTAATGGGGCTCACGAAAGATCTACTACAGCAAGTGTGATGTAGAGGATGTGACGGCTGGTAATTAATATCACAATGTGATGCATTGTAAGAAAACATACAATCAATTTGGGACTCTAGACCCAAAGGAGATTATCTAGTAAAACTTTGATGAATTACATTTACAGGCATATATAAAAAGTATGCCGAGCGGAATAGCTCAGACGCCAACGTCTGTCGTGGGTTAGATTCACGCAGCCGACCTTCCTGGCCCATGGATGTTTTTGGGGTTTTCCCCGGATCGCTTGCCGAATGCTGGGAACGTTCATTACAGCCCCGAATTTCCTGTCCCTCCATTTCACCTCCATTCTCATTTCACTTCAACTTTCATCTGCTTGGTTGTTTCAGGGTTGCAAGTGTAGGTGGAAATCTTAGCGTTGCATGCAGGGGAAAATGATACCTATGTAACACCTCGTCCCCCGCAATGGAAGGCGGTCTCCTAGTCTATGACCCCCCAGTGGAATGTGCAAGCCTGCAGGAGGAGGGGAACCGGTTGTACCAGCTGCCATCCGGGGATTTTATATCTGGAAAGGGAGGGACCCCGCCCTTTGCCCTGTCGTGTCTCCTGGTCCAGCCGCCCTCTCACTTCACCCCTCGCTCCCGGAGTGCCCCATCGGGGCATAGGCACAAAAATCTTTGTAGGTCGAGGTGTTTAATTCCCCCTCCGCTCCTAGTCCTATGAAAATTGTAAGTGTTTGAAAATTCAAACCAATAACAAAAAAATAATAAAAAAAAATCTGATGTGTTACACTCACATGACTTTCTCTACTCTTGTACAAACTATTTATACAAACGCTTATTCTCCATCTACTTCATGTTAATCGGGATAAACATTTGCAGACTCTATCTTATTGCTAATTTTCTTGTAGATGTAAGGGGAATATATATTTACAAGGGCAATATAGAAATACAGTAGCCTTTCAGCACATACATATCTCTTAATAGCTGGTTGCTAGGTGCAGCACCATTCCCTTTCCCACAGATTAATACTCTTTGCATATCCAAGACAAAAAAATTAATAACGAATTCCCATTTGAGAAAATAAGTCGAAAAATTTAAGGGAATAACAAGCAATACCTCGAAAATGGTTCACTCAACAACAAAAATGTATATGACTTAAATTCTGTTTTAACGCGATCTACATTTTTTGTGTAGTAAAAGTTTGTCTATCTCTTATCGTTTACCAGTTATGCAAAAATCGTTCACAATGAAGAACACTTTTGGAGACATTCCCAGAAAATTCAAGATATACATTTTATTTGTCATAAAAGTATCTTAAACATATGATATTTTAACCAAAATCGTTAGAGCCGTTTTTGAGAAAATTAAAATTTTCGAAAAATCTTCCATGTAAAGGGTATCCCGGGATGGGCGGATTTTCTTGAAAACCTTCGTGTCGCATCTCTGGAAGATACTGAACCTAAATTCCAAGTTTGGTGTTTATCCGACTGTTCGTTTCTTAGTTATGCTGTTCACAGACCAAAGACACACAGACACACACACGGACATGTTTCAAAAAATGCTTTTTTGGATTCAGGGGGTCTCAAAACATGTATTTCCGGTGAAATCTCGGTATCGAATTTTTGAGTGGAATACAATACTTCCCCTACTTACTATAGGTAGTAGAGAAAGTAAAAATCTCAGAAATAGTTAACAACACACACATATGACGTAAGTTGTGTGCTTTAATGAGATATACATTTTTTGTAGTAGTACTAAGATTTTGTATATCTCTTAGGTTTACCAGTTATAGAAATTCATTCATAATGAAGTGGACTTCACGGGCTATTCCTAAAAAATTCAAGATATACATCTTATTTCTCACGAAAATGTTAAACATTTGGGATTTTAATCAAAATCGTTGGAGCCATTTTTGACAAAATCAAAATTTAAGACAAATTTTCCATGTAAAGGGTAGTTTTGGATGAGGTGAACCTTTTTGTTGCATCTTTGGAGTATGCTGGACTTAGATGAAAGGTTTGGTACTTAATGGACCTTTCGTTTTTGAGTTATGTTATGAAACATTAGCGCTCACACACGCGCGCGCGCGGATTTTTTCTAAACATACTTTTTCTGGATTAAGGGAAGGGTTCATTTCTTTGGAATCAAAGCTCTTATTGCCGTTGAAATATCGTTATCGAAATTTTGGGTGTAATGAAATACCTACTTTGTTTACCTAGCAATCAAGTACATTGTGTTTATACAGTTCCTTACAAGCAATACAGCGCTGTAAGCGTGGAGAAACGCGATTACTTCAGTCAGCTCAGGTAGAGCAATCTCTGCAATCCGCCACTGGGCCAGATGAGATTAGGAACGGCCGCTAGAGGGCAGGCACAGCGAGTAGAGGGAAGGGGGAAATATAAAGTAGGAATGGACGGGCGCTTGGGGGCGCATTGAAAAGTTTCAGGTTTTGTTTCGCCGATTGGGTCGAGCCCCAGGGACCCGCTTTACATGCAGCAGAGGTCATCGCAAAGGACGCCCGGTCTTCCATTGCAGCTGCTACTTTCCCTTGGTCACAAATAACATTTCGTTTAGGTCCATACTTGGTTCCATTTCTTGGCTTCACCTAGCAAATTTCGTATGCGTCACTGCTATGTACAACATGGGAGGAGTGTCTATGCGGTGGACTGATGAACTAATGGCGCTTTGATCGCACTGCCTGCAAGATTCTAGATGTGCATGATCCCCTTTGTCAACATATCGGGAACACAGCGGTGAACATAATTATGAGATTTAGTCTATTTATATTAATATTATAAAGAAAATATATGCATGTGTAGGGTAATCTCAAAAGCCATTGTCGTCCTCCGTGGTGTAGTGGTTACCATTCTAGCCTCTAGTTCCCGAGGTCGCGGGTTCAAACCCGACGAAGAACGATGGATTTTTTTCGGGCGTAAAAATCCTTAGCATGGCTTCCTTCGGAAGGGAAGTAAAGCCGGTGGTCCCGTGTCGTAGATTTACGGCACGTAAAAGAACCTCAAGCCTGATAAAGAGGAGACAGCAAAATTTCCAGTCTTTCACGCCCAGTATAGAATGGGATGCTAAGGACCACAGCAGTTAAAGAGCGTCCATAAATAAAACTCAATTTAGTTTTTTAAAAACCATTTTCCCGAGTTTACTTTCTCTACTACATACATAATAAGTAAAGAAGGTATTCCACTCCACCCAAAAATTCGATACCAAGATTTTACATACACGTTTTGAGGCCCCCTTAATCCAAGTAAAAGCTATTTTAGAAAATGGTCCGTGTGCATATCTGTCTCTGTGAACAGTATTACTCAAACATGAAAATTCGGATAAGTACCAAACTTGGTATTTAAGTACAGTATCTTCAAAGGATGCAACACTAAGAATTTCAAGAAAATCTCCCTACTACAAACTATCCTTTACATGGAACATTTTTCGAAATATTTGATTTTTTAAAAAAAATCTGATGTGTTACACTCACATGACTTTCTCTACTCTTGTACAAACTATTTTTACAAACGCTTATTCTCCATCTACTTCATGTTAATCGAAATAAACATTTGCAGACTCTATCTTATTGCTAATTTTCTTGTAGATGTAAGAGGAATATATATTTACAAGGGCAATATACAAATACAGTAGCCTTTAAGCACATACATATCTCTTATTAGCTGGTTGCTAGGTGCAGCACCATTCGCTTTGCCACAGATTAATATTCTTTGCATATCGAAGACAAAAAAATGAATAACGAATTCCCATTTGAGAAAAGTATTGAAAAATTTAAGGGAATAACAAGTAATATCTCGAAAATGGTTCACTCAACAAAAAAATGTATATGACATAAATTGTGTATTTTAACGCGATCTACATTTTTTGTGTAGTAAAATGTTGTCTATCTCTTATGGTTTACCAGTTATGCAAAAGTCGTTCACAATGGGGAATACTTTTGGAGACATTCCCAGGAAATTCAAGATACACATTTTATTTGTCAAAAAATATCTTAAACATATGATATTTTAATCAAAATCGTTACAGCCATTTTTGAGAAAATTAAAATTTTCGAAAAATCTTCCATGTAAAGGGTAATCTGGGATGGGGGATTTTCTTGAAAACCTTCGTGTCGCATCCTTGGAAGATACTGAACCCAAATACCAAGTTTGGTGTTTATCCGACTGTTCGTTTCTGAGTTATGCTGTTCACAGACACACACAGACATGTTTCCATTTTTTTTTGGATTCAGTGAGTCTCAAAACATGTATTTCCGGTGAAATCTCGGTATCGAATTTTTGGGTGGAATACAATACTTCCCCTACTTACTATACGTAGTAGAGAAAGTAATAGTTTAAGGAGTTTGATTAAAATGCATTATATTAAAGATATTTGCACAAAATAAAATGTATATCTTGAATTTTCTGAATAGCCTTTGAAGTCCTCTTCATTCGGAGGAAATTTTGTATAATCTTGTATAACTGATAAGCGTTAAACGATAGCAAAAACGAACTACACAAAAAATATATATCTCTTTAAAACACACAATTTATTTCAAATAGGTTTTTTTTGTGGTATAAACAATTTCTGAGATATCCGTTATTAATGGTTCGAATTATTCGTTTCTTGTTCATTCTTTAAAGTCCATTCAATATTCAACTGCTTCTCGCGCTTGCATGCAAAGAACATAGAATTTTTAAGGTCAGTACTTAGTATCCAGTTCCTAAACATTTTACTATCCCTTTGTATACGCACTAATAAGCGATACAGGGTAGAGAATGTAACACATCTGATTTTTTCCCTTTCTTTTTACTTTCTCTACTACATATAGTAAGTAGGGAAGTATTGTATTCCACCCAAAAAGTCGATACCGAGATTTCACCGGAAATACATGTTTTCAGACCCTCTGATTAAAAAAAAATCTGAATTTTTTCCCTTTCTTTTTACTTTCTCTACTACATATAGTAAGTAGGGAAGTATTGTATTCCACCCAAAAAGTCGATACCGAGATTTCACCGGAAATACAGGTTTTCAGACCCTCTGATTAAAAATTTTTTTTTGGAAACATGTCTGTGTGTGTCTGTGAACAGCATAACTCAGAAACGAACAGTCGGATAAACACCAAACTTGGTATTTAGGTTCAGTATCTTCCAGAGATGCGACACGAAGGTTTTCAAGAAAATCCCCCACCCCAGATTACCCTTTACATGGAACGTTTTTCGAAAATTTTAATTTTTTCAATTTTGATTAATATACGATATTTTTAAGATATTTTCATGACAAATGAAATGTATATCATGAATTTTCTGGGAATGTCTCCAAAAGTATTCTTCATTGTGAACGACTTTTGTATAACTGGTAAACCATAAGAGATAGACAAACTTTTACTACACAAAAAATGTAGATCGCGTTAAAATACACAATTTATGTCATATATATATATATATATATATATTGTGGCATGTGCACAGATATTAATGTTAAGACGCTCTCTGGATACCGTAGCAAGGCAGTTTGTCTGTGAGTAGGGGCGATTCAGGGGAAACAGTGTCATTGGAAGGGATATGGCGTTACTGACGCTTGGGGTGTTAGCGTGGCTTCTGTGTCATTCTGTGAGTAGGCTTCGAGTGAGTCAGACGGACAACTGCCTAAGACATGGCGTCCTCGCCCGGCAGACACATGGGGTAAGAAATCTTTTTATAATAAATCTACCAGCTATCCATTCTCTTGCAGTTTTAATTATGATAGTGTAGAGTTCCTTTCCTCTCCCTTCAGCCAGATATTGTGTTGGTGTAGTAATTATTTTGTAATCTAACTTTAGCTGCGTCCCTTCGTCGTTGCCTCGTAAATTAAAGTTCTTTGTTTGGTTAACGATCCCTCTCGCAAGCGAATTGCTCCCATCTGCATTTCTAAGTTAATATAAAGTGAGGCATACGACAATATATATATATATATATTTTGTTGAGTGAACCATTTTCTCAAATTCGTTATTCATTTTTTTGTCCTGGTAATGCAAAGAGAATGGAATACTCCACATAGCAACCAGCTCTTAAAATATTTGACTCGCTTAAAGCCTAGCAATTCCCCTTGCATCTACAAGAAAATTAGGAATAAGATTAACATCTCGATTAACATGAAGCATATGGAGAATAAGCGTTTGTAAAAATAGTTTGTACAAGAGTAGAGAAAGTCATGTGAGTGTAACACATCAGATTTTTTCTTGTGTGTTCCATGTTCGGGCAAAGAGAACGAAATTGATATGGCATCATATAGCGATGGGCTTTGAACGTATTTGACTAACGATTTAAATTATTATGTTCTGTTTGTAAATACAAAGAAATGTAACCAGGGCCATGTAATGAAGGTTTAGCTCTATTAACAAGAAACAGAAAGAAGAATAAGCTCTTGCAGGAATAGTTTGTGGAAGAGTGAGTAGAGAAAGCCATGTGAGTGCAACACGTCAGATTTAGTATTATTATTAACACTTTTCCTAGATAATATAATGACAAATGTAGCACACTTTTGGTGTAACGTTTTAAACTGGTGGAGAAAACCATACTGTAAGCTATTTTACTCTTAGAAAGCCAAAAAAAGGTAAAGCGAGTACGTTCTCTGCCGTTGCTTAAGTAAAACGTTATGAATTAACTATGAGAAGCCGAGTGTTTTTCACGAAACAAAATTAGAGAATTTAATTGAATACGGTTACCACGTAACAACTTTTGTATTCCTTCCCCCACCACACGGAGCTTTTATAAAAATTAGGACACCGTTGCTAGTGGCAACAGCAATATTTTTGTGGCCAGGTTTGTTGACCATACATAATAAACTTCCCTTTATGCAACAGCCGTGTAATAATGTACCGCGACGAGGGAAACTTTGGTTGTTTGTGTTGGCCATCCTACCTCAGCCATTGTTCTGCTCCCTTTGCCGGAAGTTAAAAATAAAAAGGAGAAAAATGAAATACGACGAAGAAGGAAAACGCAGAACAAGAGAGGGATTATTATTGCTTTCAGTCTGGTACTCAAGAAGTTAAAACACTGGTTTAGTTAGTCATACTACAGGGCGTACAATTAGCATCCAGACATTACGTTTTCGTTGTAAATATATAGCGGCTGTGTTATTACTACCATTGCTTTATTTTATCCGTAGCTTTTTATAATCTATACTAATGTTATAAAGAGAGAAAATCTGTTTGTGTATGTAGGGTCATCTAAAAAACCACAACACATTTTGATAATTCTTCCACCATTGAAACGCCCAAATCGTTTTTACGTATATGGTTGCTATAAAGCACCTTTTGATTCCATTTAATAGATTACTAAAGGATTTAAAAGGATTTACAAAATCCTTATATTTGAATAGAATACATTATAAAAGCTTGCGAAAAAAAGCCTTGTCTTTTGGTTGATAATGCATGGAGTGTATAAAAAAATCGTTACTCCACAGAGTATAAAACAAAACCCGGTTACATTTCATTGCGAGGATTATACATAAATGGTCATGATGTAAAACTTCAGCAAACAGAAGACGAGAGTTTAATATTAACAGTTAATGGCCTCCGTGGGTTTCAACTGCTGTTTTTTTTTACTTTCTCTACTACGTATAGTAAATAGGGGAAGTATTGTATTCCACCCAAAAATTCGATACCGAGATTTAACCGGAAATATATGTTTTGAGACCCCCTGAATCCAAAAAAAGCATTTTTAGAAACATGTCCGTGTGTGTGTCTGTGAACAGCATAACTCAGAAACCAACAGTCTGATAAACACCAAACTTGGTATTTAGGTTCAGTATCTTCCAGAGATGCGACATGTAGGTTTTAAAGAAAATCATCCACCCCAGATTACCCTTTACATGGAACATTTTTCGAAAATTTTAATTTTCTCAAAAATAGTTCCAACGATTTTGTTTAAAATATCATATATTTAAGATATTTTCATGACAAATGAAATGTATATCTCGAATTTTCTGGGAATTTCTCCAAAAGTATTTTTCATTGTGAACGACTTTTGCATAACTGGTAAACCATAAGAGATAGACAAAATGTTACTACACAAAAACTGTAGATCGCGCTAAAATACACAATTTATGTCATATACAATTGTTTTGTTGAGTGAAAAATTTTCGAGATATTGTTTGTTATTCCCTTAAATTTTCCAATAATACTTTTTCTCAAATAGGAATTCGTTATTCATTTTTTTGTCCTGGTAATGCAAATGTGGAATACTCCACATAGCAACCAGCTCTTAAAAGATTTGACTATCGCTTAAAGCCTACCAATTGCCCTTGCATCTACAAGAAAATTAGCAATAAGATTAACATCTCGATTAACATGAAGCATATGGAGAATAAGCGTTTGTAAAAATAGTGTGTACAAGAGTAGAGAAGGTCATGTGAGTGTTACACATCAGATTTTTTATTTTATTTGTGGACGCTCTTTAACTACTATGGTCCTTAGCGTCCCATTCTATATTGGGCGTGAAAGACCGGTAATTTTGCTCAGAGGCCTCTTTATCAGGCTTGAGGTTCTTTTACGTGCCGCAAATCTACGACACGGGTCCACCGGCTTTACTTCCCGTCCGAAGGAAGCCATGCTAAGGATTTTTACGCCCGAAAAAATCGATCACCCTCCGCCGGGTTTGAACCCGCAACCTTGGGAACTAGAGGCTAGCACGGTACCACTAGTACGCGGAGGACAACTTCACCTGCTGTTTCGACATTACACGTTGGGTACCATCTATGTGGCGGATGGATTTGTGGGTTGTTTTCTCAGGCGATAAGCATGTGTGTGTGGGCTGTCAGCTGCCAAGATGTGGTTTCCGTTGCCCGCGGCTATACTCTCTTATCTCAGGTTTGGTCGTGCAGGTGGATGAATGGACACTGATTATTGTCACTTGACTTTGTTAATTATTGACATTTGGCTCTATTGAATGACACTTGGCTTTATTAACTGTTAATATTTTACCAATTATTAACGCGACGTCACTGCCACTCGCCAACCCCTTAGCACGACTCATTCTTTTCTATACCTACACATGAAGCAAGCAGAATATTAATCTTGAAAATGCGCCCCCGTTACATCCTCGCACCCCCTTTAACACAAAACTGGCCATAACGCTTACAGACGCTATTTTCACCGGGCGTTTAGATACATCGGATCTCATTTCTCATTCATATTGAGGCAGTATTTTTAACTCTTAAGTGATTTCAGTCTAATTATATAATATAAAATTCAGCCCGCCTTAAAGCAATATGTGTTTAAATAACATATAACATTTATGTAATAGTCACTGTATTATGTTTATATTATTATGTACATGTTTAATAATGTTATGTGTATCTATTAGGTAATTTAACAATATAGGAGTTGTGATAATAGAAGCCTAAAGTTGCTAACATTGAGTTAACAATGAGGTAAGCTTGAGGCAATAATGAATTGGAAAGTTTAATAATGCTACTAGTAATTCTTGGACCAACAATAATGTAATTTTTAAAACAGTTTATAAATAGCCAATAAACAACCAGAAAACCTTAAAGTTAAATAAAAGTATTCTATTGGAGTAAAAATTAGCCAATCAGAGACTTGAAATCGATGAAATTTGCAAATTCAGGCGGTAGAAGTCAGTTGCTTGTAGACAGTGTCCCTAACCGGACGCGAGACGCGTTTCCGAGGATTTAAATACGTAAATTCATAACGGCGAGAATATTATAAAGTTTACGTGTTAAAAAAAGTGCAAGTGATTAATAAAAGAATCTCACAGATCTCTATATAAGTGAAGTGTTATTTAATCGTGTGAAGGATTAATAAATGCAGTGAAGTAAAAATTATATTTTATGTGAGCCTACATTCTTTAGCCGCATCACCCCCTGTTAAGAGACATGTATCCACAAATTAATACTGACGCAGCCGAGGAAAACATAAATATAAATAATATTTAAAGAACCATAAAAATACAAAGTTTATTCCTAAAACTTGGTGCGAAGGCCACCGGAAAAGTAAACTTGGGGCGAAGGCCACAGGAAAGTAAACTTGGGGCGAAGACCACCGGAAAGTGAACATTGGGATGAAGGCCACAGGAAACTTTGTACTATATGTGGGGCAGTTATTTCGTCAAGTTTGGATCCCCAACAGTGGAACTACAATACAACTTCTAAAATAATACTCCTTCAACATATTTTAAATCTGTTTCAGCTAGCCTTACTGGCTCACGTCAGCAAAATCTTTGGAAACCTCTGGAATCTCGCACCTCCATGTCAACGAATTTTCGAGTCATCTGACAAGTGCCATGTCTCTCACCTCACTTGCTTCGTCCACCCTTGTATCCTGTTGAAGGAGGTGTGTCCAGGAAGTCAGCCTAGCGGCGCCACCAAATTTGTTTGCATATCGAGTCGGGTATACACATAACAAAACATGCATATTAAATTATTGTTTCCGAACTCCACTCGCACTTGTAGCGGGTATGTGCTGTTCACGCTACTTAAAGCGTGAGTCCTCCACTGGTCATCTGGACGTCTGGGTTTGATGTCTGCCGGCTGCTCGTTCCCTCTTTCTTGGAGATGCTGAAAATCAAACCTAGCCCTATCGTTGCAAACTATGGCCACGTGTACAGCTGTAAAACAGGACTTTATTCAAGAAACAACAAATAAAAAAGAAAATTTAAAACGATTAGCAACATAATTCTCTTATTTACATATCTGAGTCATTTCTTGTCGCCGCAACAAGTTATGGGAAAGCTACCTCTCATCTTCACACGCTATCTCCCCCACCCATCACATCACGTAGCAGATGTAGCATCTCGTCTCACCATCAGTAGCAAAGCAAGAGTGTGTCTAAGTTCTCGAGGAATTCCTGGTTTTATACAGAAAAATTCTGACGCGAACTGACCTTTGATTGGCAATTGCTTAGCATTGTATGAGAGTAAAATTGTCCAATCTTTAGGAGTCTTCACTTGGCTCTTGGGGAATTTCCTTCCATCTCCATCACTTCCAAACGTCGACTTCTCTCTCTTACAGTCTCTCATGTTATCCAACTCCCTATTCCGTAACTGACGCTTCCAGGAATTTCATTCTATCTCCATCTCTTTCTACCATGGGTCCTCTCATTCTCTCTGCTATTTTCCAACTCGTGTATTATAAACGCCAGTTACTAATTAACTCATATTGCTAGCTCGTCTTTCCCTGGTCAAATTCTGATATTTTATAATATATATACAATGGTATTTATAATCTTTCTAATATATTTTATATCTATTCTATTTACATTTAGTTTCCTTTGCTTGTATCTTCCTTGTTATTTACTCTATGTTGTATTTATTAGCATATCTGTGAAACTTGTTTACTTATATGTCTATATGCAGTGTCTTCGTTTTATGACGCCTTATATGTGTATCGGACGAGACGGCAGTGATCTCAGTATTATGCCACTGCACAGTAGCGTCGTCCTACGTGGTGTAGTGGTTACCATGCTAGCCTCTAGTTCCCGAGGTCGCGGATTCAAACCCGGCGGAGGGTGATGAATTTTTTCAGGCGTAAAAATCCTTAGCATGGCTTCCTTCGGAAGGGAAGTAAAGAACCTCAAGCCTGATAAAGAGGCCTCTGAGCAAAAGTTCCGGTCTTTCACGCCGAATATGAATGGAATGCTAAGGGCCACAGCAGTTAAGAGCGCCCATAAATAAAACTCAATTTAATTTTAATTTTACTGCGCAGGACATGTCAAGGATACGTTTATCAGCTGTGAGCTGTCTCAGTCGTTGCTTTGTCTTCGTGTCGAGAAATGTTTCGACAATGCGTGTGTTGTGTGTGATTTACTTAGGAAATTATTCTCTTATTAGTCCACGGAAATGCCTGCCAACAAATTCACATTTGTCTCATATATTTTTACTTTCTCTACCACGTATAGTAAGTAGGGGAAGTATTGTATTCCACCCAAAAATTCGATAGCGATATTTCACCGGAAATACATGTTTTGAGACCCCCTGATTTTTTTTGGAATCATGTCTGTGTGTGTGTGTGTGTGTGTGTGTGTGTGTGTGTGTGTGTGAGTGACTGTGAACAGCATAACTCAGAAACGAACAGTCGGATAAACACCAAACTTGGTATTTAGGTTCAGTATCTTCCAGAAATGCGACACGAAGGTTTTCAAGACAACCCCCCACCCCAGATTACCCTTTACGTGGAACTTTTTTCGAAAATTTTAATTTTCTCAAAAATGGCTCTAACGATTTTGATTAAAATATCATATGTTTAAGATATTTTCATGACAAATGAAATGAATATCTCGAATTTTCTGGGAATGTCTCCGAAAGTATTCTTCATTATGAACGACTTTTGCATAACTGGTAAACCATAAGAGATAGATAAACTTTTACTACACAAAGAATGTAGATCGCGTTAAAATACACAATTTATGTCACATACAGTTTTTGTTGTTGAGTGAACCATTTTCGAGATATTGCTTGTTATTCCCTTAAATTTTCCAATACTTTTTCTCAAATGGGAATTCGTTATTCATTTCTTTTATGTCCTGGACATACAAAAAGAAGGGAATACTCCACATAGGAACCAGCTCTTAAAATATTTGACTATCGCTTAAAGCCTACCAATTCCCCTTGCATCTACAAGAGAATTTGCAATTTAATAGTTTCTGCAAAGTTTTATACCAATTAACATGAAGGAGATGGAGAAAAAGCCTTTGTAGAAATAGTTTGTACAAGAATAGAGAACTGAGTGTACCATATCGATTTTTTAAAAGTAACTATCATCCTAAAATTTTATTTATCCATCTTCAATAGTTTCTGTGAAAACTGGTCATTTATACCGGAAAATAATGTTCATGGAAAAAGGGGTTTTAGGCAAAAATGGAGAAAACGAGCTTTCATACATTTGCAAAATAAGAATCCACATGTCTTGAGGACACAGAAACTGCCATATTTAATAGCAATATACCAATTTCTAGAGCCAAAGTTCTCTTAAAAGATGGGCTTAAATTTACCTCTCTACTTCAAAGTGTGTAGGAGTCAGTAACATTTTTAAAATATATCTAAAATATAAATATTGTGTCTGCAATGATAAAATAAATTAAAGTGGAAATTCCAAAATGTCACCTTTTAGCAATTTTTGCTTTTATTCCCACTTAAGCTAAATGCATATAATTTCTCTCTCCCACGTCGTTCATTACTAGCCTGTGAAGCCTCAAACAAAATAAGTACAACTTTTAACTCTAAAGTGACAATAATTCAGCTCCGGAGTATCGTTTTTCTTTAGCTAAGCCCCATTTCAAACCCCCACAGGTGTTACCCGAGCTGTCGGCTTATGGTGTCGAAGCAAATCCGTTAGTTCCCGCGGAGCAGCGCCACTGTCGCTGTGTATCCACACATTTTAGGTATACATTAGCGCTCGCCAGGCGGTGTCAAAGCAGATTTGCGGCATGAAGACATGTTAATCACAGTTGTAAATTATACTTAGTCATATTGCTAATGAGCGCGAGCGCGCGCGCGCGTCAGCGCTCGCTCCCAAGAAACCATGTGGCGTCAAATCCTCTTTTGTACTACATGACGCCCGTAATCCCTTTTGTGTGGAGCCCTAGCGCTCCTGGCGGTGCTACTGTACACTGCCACAGAGAAAACGCCGTTAATTACAGATCGTTTAAAAATAATCACAGCAAACAGAGACAGGGGTATGTTCGTACAGTCTGTAGTAGGCGGAAAATTTTACTGACAAAGTCATTTCTTAATTTGAGGTAGGGTTCTTTATCACCATCCCCTAAGAGAAGCTAAGGATTAACTAATATTACCAGATCTGTCTCACGTAAGTCAGTAGCGGCTCGTGAGTATACATTTTGGGTGTTCATAAAATTCACTCTCACAGCCCTGAAAATGTGACATATCATGTCCTGCATAAGAATTATGATTATGAACAAATTGATACAACTACGAGGGGCACTATTTATATTTTGAGCCTAATAGTTAAAACAAAGTCATTTCTGATTGAAAACTGCTTTATTGTTTTTCAAAATTTTCTCCTTTATGATCAATACACTTTTGCATGCGTTTGAACCATTTGTCAAAGCATTTATTCCAGTCTTCTTGAAACACCTCCAAAACATAGTTTTTGAAGGCATCAACGGCTTCTTCTGCCAACGAAAATCGTTGTCCATGCAATTTATTCTTGATGTTCCGAACAAAAAGAAGTCACTGGGTACCAAATCAGGACTGTATGGCGGATGACCCATCAATTCGATTTTTTGAGCCTTCAAATACTCTGTTAGACGAGATATGTGTGCGCTCGCATTGTCTTGTTGAAGAACGATCCTACGGTTCTTGTTGGTTTTCCTTACTCCACCGAAGACTTCCGGCAAACAAATGGTTGTGTACCATTCGGCATTGACCGTTTTACGTTCCTCTAAAGGCACTGTACCACATGGCCAGTTTTGCTGAAAAAGCAGGCGACCATTTGCTTCGAGTGCGAACAACTTTTGTTGGATTTGCTTCATCTTGAAACACCCATACAGTCGACTGCTGTTTACGTTCCGGCTCATACGCATAGATCCATGATTCGTCACCTGTTACAATCTTATATACGTCTTTTGAGGCACCGCCATTGTATTTATTGAGCATTTTTGTACAGCAATCGACACGAGCATCTTTTTGAGATTGTGTCAAATTATGTGGGATCCAACGAGAGCAAACCTTTTTCATGGCTAAATAATCATGCAACATTTTATATATGCTGGTGGAACTAATGCCTAGGGTTGCCTCAATCTCACAATATGTCGCATGACGATCTTTCATTGTTAGTTTTTGCACAGCATCAATGTAGTGGAACAACTGATTTTGGACGACCTTCACGAACTTCATCATAGAGCAAGCGGCGGCTACGATTAAATTCGTTATACCAGCGTTTCACAGTGGCAAAGGATGGAGCTTCGTCGCCAAATGTGGAAGTTAGTTGATTGATGCACTCTTGTCTTGATAATCCACATCGAGAAAGTCGTAATAAATCATTGCACGAAAATTTTCACTAGTTAATTCCATGTTTTTGTTGACACACAATTTTGAAGTTAGTGTAAACAATGCAAATGACGCTCTATTGACAAAATGCTTGAAGAAGATTATGGTAAAAAATGTCAAACTTTCCATTGGAAACGTCAGATGTCACCTAAAACATTCAGGATTGCCAAGGCTCAAAATATAAATAGTACCCCTCGTACAGCCACTCCTAAAAATAGTGATAATGATAATTAGTAATGGGACGATACCATTATTTCTCGATACTCCATACCGATACTGATTTTTGAGCATCGATACTCAGTTTATAAAAAACTCTAAAGGCGATAGCTTGTTCACTGAATTATACTATGTGATCAAATGTATCCGGACACCCCCACAAACATACGTTTTTCATCTTAGGTGCATTGTGCTGCCACCTACTGCCTGGTACTCATTATCCGCGACCTCAGTAGTCATTAGACATCGTGAAACAGCAGAATGGGACGCTTCATAGAACTCACGGACTTCGACCGTGGTCAGGTGATCATTTTGAACACATAAAATAAAATTTTAAGTTCTTCTCTATTCAGTGATGTATCACATGTGTCGCCAAATATTGTCGTTCATTGTAAATAAATATTTAAATTCTGTTCCTTCTTTCTGAATAACCCTGTATTATAGAAATAATTTAATTATTTAATTCAACATTCGGTGACTCTTTTCAAATAGAAAATTTGAACCAAAATTAACATTTATTAGCTAACGAAACTGGTGTTCTCATTTCATACTACTCATGCACACCCTGAAACCAAGAACTCCTAGATATACCACTGTAGCAGCTGGCTGACTAGACAACGCAGAACGAAATACAGTGAGGGAAAAGCTTGAACATGTCAAGTGTGCAGGACCCATATGTTTTTGGCTTCATAAGGCTGCGCACGCGCAGAAGCTTCTTAAAACGTGCACCAGACAAGACCCTGCTGCCAAATTTCGTCGAGTGTAGAAGAGTAGTGCGGTAGATTTAAACACCGTAGACTTTAAACTATCGCATATACATTACGTGTAATAGCATTTAAAGAAAAGCAATCAATAAATGGACATTCACGTGCTGTTGTGCAGCAGCCGCCACTGTACAGGAAGCAGAGTAAATACCACAAACTCCATCCAGATTAAAGGATTTTCACACCTATATACCATTCTGTAATTCAATTAACTATGTAGGTAACAGTCGTAAGGGGCGAGTGCTGGTCACAAAGAGAATTCCAAACCAGTCACTCCCTTGGTACGTTTTCTCTGCTTTTACTTTCTCTACCAGGTACATATAGTAGGTAGAGGAAATATTTCACTGTCCCCAAACATTCTATATGGAGATTTCACCGGAAATACACGCTTTGAGGCCTTCTGAATCCCAAAAAGGCATTTTTAGAAAAAAGTCCGTGTGTGTCTGTGAACACTTATAACTCAGAAACGAAAAGTCAGATATATACAAAACTTGGTATTTAAGTTCAGTATGAAGAAGGTTTATTTTTTTAGGAGGAGCTGTATTCTAGTTCCGCTGTTGGGGAGCCAAACTTGATTAAGTAACTGCCCCACGTATGGTACAAAGTTTCCGGAGGCCAAGTTTACTTTCCGGTGGCCTTCGGTCCTACGTTCACTTTCTGGTGGCCTTCGCCCCAAGTTTAAAAATTCAAAATGTATTTTAATGTTTCTTTAAATACTATATATATATATATATTTATGTTTGCCTCGGCTGCGTCAGTATTAATTTGTAGAAACATGTATCTCTTAGCAGGGGGTGATGCAGCTAAATAACGTAGGCTTACAAAAATTATGATTTTTACTTCACTCCTTTTATTATTCCTTGACACGATTAAATAACACTTCACTGATATAGAGAGCTGTGAGATTATTTAATAATTGCACCTTTAAACACGTACATTTTATAATATTCTCGCCGTGATTAATTTTATATGTCTCACACTGAATACGTAACGAGCGAACAAACTGCTCAGGTGCATTGCCTTCTAGCGACTGGAGTTTACCGCTTAAATTTGTAAATTTTTCTATTTCACGTCACTGATTGGCTAAGTTTACTAAAATAGAATACTTTTATTTAACTTTCAGCTTTTCTGGTTGTTGATTGGCTATTTATAAACTGTTTTAAATATTACATTATTGTTTCCAAGAATTACTAGTAGCATTATTAAACTTTCCAATTCATTATTGCCTCAAGATTACCTCATTGTTAGCAAATTTCGGCTTCTAATCTCACAGCTCCTACATTATTAAATTACGCAATGCATTCACATAACATTATTAAACACGTACACAATAATATAAACATAATACAATGACACTTATACATTTTATATATATATATATTATAGTTGATGCAGTAATTTGTATCATAAATTACTTAAATGTAAAGAATGATTACAGTATGAATAAGCATTTTTATGTGACATTGATTTGAGATGTTTGTTGATTGTAATTATTGTTGAGAAGTGGGTTATACTGCCTTACTGAAACTGACAATAATAGCGTGCAATAATGCAGCGAGGGGGTGAGCTGTTTATCATTATTAGAGACAAGGAAGTTACGTAATGTTGGCGCGTTTTTCTGTAGAATTTGCTGGAACATTGTCCCTAGAGCATATGTATTCATAATTTTCATTGGATATGAAAATAGACGCTAATGTTGGCGCGTTTTATTAGCCAATTGCAACTCAGTTATAATCTTTAGGCATATCGGGGTGTGGGAGTATAAAAGGGCTAGGTTAGAGGTAAATCCCGTCAGTTCAACGAAAATATTTGTATGCTACACGTCGCCTTCAGTCCGTCAGTTCGTCGAAAATATTTGTAGGCTACACGTCACCTTCAGTCCGGCAGAAATATTACACGTCGGCTATCGATTCGCAAGTTACGTGTATCAGAGTTATGAAAAATCTCAAGTATTGTAAAGTTAATTATACAAAAAGTTGAAGTACGCGAATTAAGAATGATCAGTAATGAAGTTATTATAACAGTTTCAGTTTGGCGAGTTTCTAGATCAATGTGTAAATGTGATAGTGAAAGTGTTCGACAATAAAAGTATAAAAGAAATTCTTTCATCAGTGTTATATTTGGATAAAAGATTCCTTTCCGTTTACACAACCTGTATAAAGAGATGTGCTCGACCAAAAAGATCATAGCTAGCCGGAGGACAGTAAACAAAAATTAAATAAAATAACAGTCGCATTCTTTCAAACAAACACTAATACTACCCCAAATTGCTAACACCAGATGGAGCTACAAACCTAACAAAGAATCACGTCACAAAATGGCTTCACCACGTGAAGTAAACACAAATACACAAACAACATTAATAATACCGTCGCAAATAGGCTCCCATACGTGGGGCAGTTAAAATTATGTAACCAAACAAAACAAAAGCAGCACAATATAAGATCTTCAAGTTCTAATAATTTACGTAAAAACATTACGTAAGCACTAATGTTACTTCATAGTATACACATATTGCTTTAAGGCGGGCTGTTATTATATTTTATATTATATAATTAGACTGAAATCATTTAAGTGTTAAAAATACTGCCTCAAGTACCTTTCAAAGATTTGACACAAACATTTTCAACAAAACCTTCCCACTCCAAACTGCCCTTTACATGGACATTTTTGAAAATGTCTTACTTTCTAAAAAGTGGCTAACGATTTTGATTAAAATACCATATATTAAAGATATTTACATAACAAATAAACTGTATATATTGAATTTTGTGGAAGTAGCTTATGAGGTCCTCTTCATTCAGAAGGAATTTTGTATAACTTGTGTAACTGATAAACGATAAGTGTTAGACAAAAACGTATTACACAATATATGTAGATATGTTTAAAACACACGATTTATTTCAAATAACTTTTTTGTGGCATCATGTATTTCCAAGACATCTGTTAGTAATAGTTGGAATAGTTCAATACTTAGTCATTCTTTTAAGGGGACAAGGTACTATGAAACGGTCAAAAATCACATTTTTTGTTTTAGGCACTAATAAAATCTCTATTATTTCCAATTTCAGAAAATATATACTTTTTGTGGGTTAAAAGGTTTTTAAGACATTTAAAAACCATTTAAATTGTAGTCTGCATTCATTTAAAGCTGTCATGAATGCCCCTTTTTAGAACACTTTTGTATCTTGTAACAACGAACGACTATATCATGCCCAGCGAGCAGTTCAGCAATTAACAAAAGAGGCCAGGACCAAGAGAAGGCAATCAGAAAAGCTGAAGCAATCAGGAATGAAGGCGCAGATGATTATGACCCTGGAATGTACTGAAATGTGTCAATATTTTAATGTTCAAACTTTAAATTCAGTTTTCTCAAACCAACATTTTTGGATACTTATATACCTATTTCTCAGAAAGTATGAAAGGTAGAGAGCTGAAATGTTCAGTACATGTATACAAAACATAGTTAAAATTTCTGAACCACAATCATAATTTTATAATGTATATTAGTGTTATTAAGAAAACAACAACATTACAATTTATCCACATTTTGAGTTTTTTGACTTTGCAACTTTTTTTAAATTTCTAGTGAATTGATATACGTAACTAAATTATTGAATTTCAGAAGATAGCTGCTTATACTAAGAATCCTATAGAACACCTTTGGGATGTTTTGGAACGCCGACTTCGTGCCAGGCATCACTGACCTACATGGATACTTCCACTCAGTTTCGCACTCCTCGAAGAATGGGCTGCCATTCCCCAAGAAACCTTCCAGCACCTGATTGAAAGTATGCCTGCGAGAGTGAACGCTGTCATCAAGGCTAAGGGTGGGCCAACACCATATTGCCTTCCAGCATTACCGATGGAGGGCTCCACGAACTTGTACGTCATTTTCAGCCAGGTGTCCGGATACTTTTGATCACGTAGTGTACATATATAATATATATATATATATATATTATTAAAGAAATATGGGGGTATAAAATGATACAAACTATAATTTGATAATTATCACTGTTTACCCTTAACAAAATCACATTCAACGTGGGTGGAGTGTTTTCACACAGCAAAGAGTGAACGATGCCCCACACACCGCTTTGTACTATTCAATTATATTGCGTTAACCTAGCGTGTATTTATTTCCACATCCTTTTTTGCATTCCTTTTGATGGGACCTTCATTCCGTTTTTATCATATACATCAATTCTTAACACCCAGGTAGCCTTAGCTGTTTCTTTTACTGCCTCGCTAACACTCATTTTACTTGAACAATAATCTAACACACAAATTCCTCTTCTTGGTTTACCAACATTTCACCTCTTCCTAGCTTCTCCCTCCATAACCATAAATATTTACGTAAAGTGAGGCACTATTTTTAACACTTAAATGATATCAGTCCAATTATATAGCATAAAATTTAATAACAGCCCGCCTTAAAGCAATATGTGTATGTAATAATATATAAAATGTATGTAACAGTCATTGTATTATGTTTATATTATTATGTACATGTATAATAATGTTACGTGAATATATTACGTAACTTAACAATATAGTAGCTGTGAGAATAGAAGGCGAAAATTACTAACAATGCTGTAACCTTGAGACATCAATAAATTAGAAGGTTTAATAATGCTACTAATAATTCTTGTAACAATAATGTAATATTTAAAACAATTTATAAATAGCCAATCAACAACTAGAAAAAAGTTTAAGTTAAATAAAAGTATTCTGTTGGAGTATTAGCTAATCAGAGACTTGAAATATAGTAAAATGTATAAATTTAACAGATTCAGGCGGCAGACGCTACCAGACAGCGTTCCAGAGCAGTTCGCTCGGTACGTATTCAGTGTGAGACATAAAAAATCTGATGTGTTACACTCACATGACTTTCTCTACTCTTGTAGAAACTATTTTTACAAACGCTTACTCTCCATCTACTTCATGTTAATCGAGATTAACATTTGCAGAGTCTATCTTATTGCTAATTTTCTTGTAGATGTAAGGGGAATATATATTTACAATGGCAGTATCGAAATACAGTAGCCTTTAAGCACATACATATCTCTTAATAGCTGGTTGCTAGGTGCAGCACCATTCCCTTTCCCACAGATTAATACTCTTTGCATATCCAAGACAAAAAAATGAATAACGAATTCCCATTTGAGAAAATAAGTATTGAAAAATTTAAGGGAATAACAAGTAATATCTCGAAAATGGTTCACTCAACAAAAAAAATATATATGACATAAATTGTGTATTTTAACGCGATCTACATTTTTTGTGTAGTAAACTTTTGTCTATCTCTTATGGTTTACGAGTTATGCAAAAGTCGTTCACAATAAAGAATACTTTTGGAGACATTCCCAGGAAATTCATGATATACTTTTTTTTATCATAAAAATATCTTAAACATATGATATTTCAATCAAAATTGTTAGAGCCATTTTTGAGAAAATTAAAATTTTCGAAAAATCTTCCATGTAAAGGGTACTCTGGGGTGGGGGGATTTTGTTGAGAACCTTCGTGTCGCATCTCTGGAAGATACTGAACCTAAATACCAAGTTTGGTGTTTATCCGACTGTTCGTTTCTGAGTTATGCTGTTCACAGACACACACACGGACATGTTTCCAAAAATGCTTTTTTTGGATTCAGGGGGTCTCAAAATATATATTTCCGGTGAAATCTCGGTATCGAATTTTTGGGTGGAATACAATACTTCCCCTACTTACTATACGTAGTAGAGAAAGTAAAAATTCATCACGGCGTGAATAATATAACGTTTACGTGTTAAATAGTACAAGTAACAATAATCTTACAGTTCTACAGTAGGCTATATCAGTGAAGTGTTATTTAATTGTGTGAAAGATTAATAAAATGAAGTTAAATACCATTATAATTTGTGTAAGCCACCATTCTTTAGCCGTTCCAGCCCTGCTAAGAGATATGTGTTTCTGCAAATTATACTACTGGCTAACCCGAGGCAAATATCACATATAATATTTAAATAAACATTAACAATTACAAAGTTGATGTTTTAAACGTGGGGGCGAAGGCCACCGGAAAGTTTGTATCGTACATGTTTGCAACTACTTCAAGTTTTGACTCCCCAACAGTGGAACTACAATACCATCTTCAAAGTTAAGTAAATAACCTAAATAACACCACACTATAAACGTCCTCACTTCCTTACAACTAATGTTAATTTTCACTCACCTTCTACGTCACGCCTGGCCCGATAGTTACAGGATTTTGACTGCTTTTAAAAACTGTCTCCAACCATCCTCAACATTTTCTCTCGGTTGGTCCCAGGTGTAAAACCAATAACAAAAAAGATTTTACTGGCCCACTTTTCTACTACATAGATATATGATGATGATGATGATGATGATATGGGGGTTAAGGGCGCTCAACAGCTAAGGTCAGCAGCGCCCTTACAATGTATAAAATTTAAAATCCAGAAATTAAAATACGGGACACAAACTCGCTTAGTCGAAGCAATAAAAAACATATCAAAGTCTAAAAACCGCCACACGAAAAACTTGCTAAATCAAACCATGAAAGAGCAAATTACATGTCAGGATCTGTAGAAGCCATGGGACCAGAGCGCCATATAACCCCAGGGGAGGACAACCCCCCATTAAAACGGACAATATAAAATCACAAAACTAAAAGACGCTTAGTGCATTAAATGCGTCGAATAAAACCACTGTCACGGATAAAACGTAAAAGATATTCTACAGCACGCGCGTCGTCTGCGTTGGCTATACCAACAGGCAGAGACACACGAACGCGCAATTGTGCTAAAACCTGACACTCTGTTAAAATGTGACGCACCGTTACGGGTGCCGCACACTGATCGCAGAGTGGTGCGGAATCACCACTAAGCAAGTGTCTATGACTAAAAATGCAATGTCCGATACGAAGTCGTGTTAAAATCACCTCTTCCCGACGAGAAGCACGAGAAGAGGTGACCCAGACAACCGGGAGAGGTTTAACCTCCCGCAGCTTGTTCCCCCTAAGGGCCGCCCGCTCATCGCGCCAACGCGAGAGGATGCGGTGTCGTAAAATTCCATCTTCCCATAGTCACCCCTAAACAGGTGGCTTCCGAGATCCGAAAACTCAACCCGAACAAATCCCCTGGACATGACGGCGTCACGGCACCCATGCTCTAGCACCTTCCCAAGAAGGCCGTCATCCATTTGACGCGGATTTTCAATGCGTGGCTTCACCTCCGTCACTTTCCAGCTAGTTGGAAGGAGGCGCGGGTGGTATGCATTTTAAAGCCCGTTAAGGATCCGGTCTTTCCATGCAGTTACCGCTCCATCAGCTTACTCCCAACCGTCTCAAAAGTCTTTGAGCGGTTGCTCCTAGCCCGCCTTACACTTCTATTTGAGGAAAGGCAGCTCCTCCTGGACCATCAGTTTGGTTTTCGCCATGGGCACTCCACAACCCTGCAGCTACTGCGATTGGCCGAGAAGTCCTCCCTGGGCTTCCAGGAGAACTTCAAGACCATAGCAGTGCTGCTGGATGTAGAGAAGGCCTTTGCCACAACGTGGCATCAAGGCCTTTTGTACAAACTCAAGGAGTCAGACATCCCTCCCACCTATCTCGCCCTGATAAGCAGTTTCCTCCGGGATCGCATATTCAGGGTGAGAGTGGAGGGGAAGGTTTCCTCAGTCCGTCCCATAGCCGCTGGAGTCCCGGAAGGCAGTGTACTGTCCCCGCTTCTCTTTGCGGCCTACATGTCGGATTTCCCCACGGAACCCAGGACTGTTACGTGCCAATATGCCGACGATGTCCTCATAATGGCACAGAACAAGAATGCCCGATTCTGTTTCCCTCCACTACAGCGACAGCTCCGAGCCATTGGCAGGTGGAGCGAAAAGTGGAGGATGGCCATCAGCCCGGGGAAGAGCTCTGCGCTTCTCCTGGCGAACGTCCGTCGGTGGCGGCCCGAGCGGCCTCTGAGGTTGTGGCGGAGGAGAATCCCCTGGGTTACCTCAGCCAAATACCTCGGAGTCACGCTCGACCGCGGCCTTACTTTCGCGCCACATGTCAGGGCAAAGGTCGGCCTCGGCCACTCCGCGCTCAGGCAGCTGTACCCTGTATTCCGCTTCACAATGTCCATACGCCTCAAACTACGCCTATATCAGGCGATTATCCCGCCCCTGATTCTGTATGTCTGCGAGATCTGGGGATCGGCGGCAGCGACCACCATCCGCAGGCTACAAACCGTCCAGAACAGGGCGCTTCGGATGATCTATGATACCGGGCGTAGATTCCCATCACACATCCTACACACCCATTCCGGTCTCCCATACATCGTGGACGTGATACGGGAGAGAACCGTACCATGTACTCGAAGCTCACTTACCATACCAACCAGCTGGTGAACTCTTTGGGCCGCTACGACCACAAGGCGTCAAGGCGGAGAAAGAGCTACCGGTTGCCGAAGGACGGCTTGGGCCCCCGAGGCTGAGGTGTGCCAATCCCTCATTCCAAAAACTTCCCCAAGTGAAGCAGCAATGGGCCCGGTCGCTGGCTGGATGAGTGATCATCTAGCAGCGACCCGCCCTGCTGCCAACTTGAATACCCCCTTCCCATTACCTAGTATTCCCATCTTGCTTTGCTGCCATGCCGGCCTGCTTAACTTGACGACCTCACAAGCGGTCGCCCAAGTTAAGCAGTATTGGGCTTGGTCACCATATGGTCGCTAGTCCGCCCATGAGGGAACACCAAGACCCAGCCAGTGGTAGCGCAGAAAGCTAAACCCCGCCCATGACACTGACAAAAATCCAAATTCTTTCAATCTTCTTTATCGCACAGGGTACGCGGCTAGGTACTGTGGCGATCACATTCCGCCTGGGCAACCTGTTCTCGATTGCTGGAGGGAACAACACAAGTAAATCATCTGGGTGATAAAAGCGCCGATTTGGCAGCGACGTCGGCAGACTCGTTACCTGAGATGCCCACATGACTCGGAATCCACACGAAGGAGAATCTGGTGCCAGGAACACCAAGCGAGTGGGGGAGATCTTGTCTGCGCTGCACGAGTGGGTGGTAATGGTACAGCGAGTTAATACTCTGAAGGGCGCTCAGGGAGTCTGCGCCAAGTACACAGTGCCGTAAGCCATGCCGCTGGATGTATAAAGTAAAACTATGTTGACCAAAAACAAAGGCACACCCTACTCCAACATCAGTCTCAGACCCATCAGTACATATAAAATGAAAGTTCCCGATTTGCGCCTGAAGTTCTAAAAACGCTGATCTAAGATCTGAAGAAGGGGTCTCATTCTTCGGCATCGACGTTAACCCAAGGTGACAGTGGGCCTCAGCGCGCAACCAAGGGGGAAAACGCGTTTCCCCCCTGGGAAGGGTCGGCGCTGGCGTAACGTCCAAAAGCCGAAAAAGCTATCGAAATGAACCCCTGGAGGGAGCAATGCAGAGGGGCTAACTATATATTGCGAATCCTCGAAAAATAACTCGAAGGACGGGTGGTCAGGCAAGCTTGAGAGTCGACATGCATAGCTGCATAGATATAGAATTTTCCAAAATATTTAATTTAAAAAATTATAACGCCCATCTTATTAGGGGTATCAGCACACTAGTTTACTCTGGTTAAGAAAATAATGTTGCATTCTACCCCTTAGTTTATGAGTTACTGCGTGATAATGATAGAAACAGCTGAAAAAATTAGTTGTTTTTAGAAACATGTGCCCACAAAAATCTATAAAGTTCCTAAAAATGATATAATCTGATAGAGAAAAATATTCTGCATAGGACAATGTGTTCAAAGCTGAAATTTATAACAAATGAATATTTACAACATGTTATTATTTATTAGTAACTTGGCGACAGCGCGAGAGTGGAAAAGGACGAAGCTAATGGCAACATGTATGTGTTAGATAGAGACAGAAATATTTATTTACCTACATGCTGTCTTTTAAGGTTGGGACCAGCTTTAGTATCAATCTCCTCCGCAAGAGATAGTGAGTGACATTGTCGGTCTAATATACCATCTGGCGAGAAAAAGGGCTTACTAATTTAGATTGCATCAAATAAGAATCTGATGTGTTACACTCACATGACTTTCTCTACTCTTGTACAAACTATTTCTACAAATTCTTATTCTCCATCTATTTCATATTAATCGAAATAAAACGTTTGCAGAAACGATCTTTTGACATGCTTAGAGAATTACATTTTACACTTAGCGACCATTTCTAAAAATATTTGACTATCGCTTAAGGCGTACTATGTTCCCCTTGTTTTGTATTTGCAAGGGCAATATAGAAATACAGTAGCCTTTAAGCATATACATATCTCTTAATAACTGGTTGCTAGGTGCAGCACCATTCTCTTTGCCACAGATTAATACTCTTTGCATATCCAAGACAAAAAAAATGAATAACGAATTCCCATTTGAGAAAATAAGTATTGAAAAATTTAAGGAAATAACAAGCAATATCTCGAAAATGGTGACATAAATTGTGTATTTTAACGCGATCTACATTTTTTGTGTAGTAAAACTTTGTCTATCTCTTATGGTTTACCAGTTATGCAAAAGTCGTTCACAAGGATGAATACTTTTGGAGACATTCCCAGAAAATTCAAGATATATATTTTATTTGTCATGAAAATATTTTAAACATATGATATTTTAATCCAAATCGTTAGAGCCATTTTGAGAAAATTAAAACTTTCGAAAAATGTTCCATGTAAAGGGTAATCTCGGGTGGGGGGATTTTCTTGAAAACCTTCGCATCTCTGGAAGATACTGAACCTAAATACCAAGTTTGGTGTTTATGCGACTGTCCGTTTCTGAGTTATGCTGTTCACAGACACACACACACACGGACATGTTTCCAAAAATGATTTTTTTGGATTCAGGGGTTTCAAAACATATATTTCCGGTGAAATTTCGGTATCGAATTTTTGGGTGGAATACAATACTTCCCCTACTTAGTATACGTAGTAGAGAAAGTAAAAAAGTAACTGTATCTACATCGTTCAGATTGAAACGCAGTTACAGCTAATCGTTACACGTAACTGTTAACGCATTGTAACTGCGACATTTACAACAATTACTTAAAAATAACTACAACGACGCATCCTCCAAACATCGCCAACATCCAACTTTGCTTCCAGTCTTAGAAACTTGCCCGCAGAGACCAGGTACCCGCTTACAGTTTGTTTTAAACAAGTAACAACTTGTGACAGCTACTGGTGGTGCATGTTTCCATGGCAACTTTCCCTCCGCTGTTTCTCTAGCCATTAAGGTTCCAACACCCCTCTTTCCCTTCGCCTACCAGCTCAACTTTAACGGATATAAGTGGGAGTACTTATCACGGAGGGGTCCCCGAAAGGGAGAGATGAAAAGTAGAGCCGAAGGGGGACCAAATCCGGGCAGTAATCTGCGCAGGAATAGACAGGGTTCTTAACGATTCCAAACTAAACGCATCTGACGCCTCAGCCCTGTCCACAAGCCCCGAGCCCCCCCCCCCCCCCGAGGCCAGGAATGCCGATTCAAAAGGCAGGTCCGTCAGCAGTCCAACCTACACAAAAAACCTTTTCAAAATGAAGCTCACCGCCCAGCGAGAACCCTGAAGCAGATGACAGGGAGCTCGTAACAGAAAAGCATTCGCCTACCGACTCGGGGAAACCTCGAAAAACCCCTGTTTAGAGTGGTCGACCTGACTGGAATCAATGTTTCTATGTTTATGACATAGTAGCACTGATTGTATAGTTGCAGTAATGGATTATGAATGTGTGAAAAGTTTATTGAAATTTACGAGCTGAAACTGAACATTTTCACACGCCCACACGCGCGAACGTGACAGAAACTTAAATGTTTTATGAATTTCAACACGATCTATCCAGAAGAGCGAGTCAATGAATATGCAAAGATAATCACTATACTACAGGAGGATCCAAATTTATCGACACTATGTCAAATATTATTTCTTTTAATAACGCCTTTATAACGTGCCGCACATTTGGTGATATGTATGCACAAGGAACTGGTAGTGGGGGTCACGTGCTGACCTGCTGCAGGTAGGCATATATTTAATGTTGCTTAAAATCAGTGGCGGCCAGCGTGTTTATCATATGTTTAAAACATTTACTGGCTCGAAGCACGAAAATGGGGAAACTAGGAACGACTAAAACAGCAACGGCATAAAAATTCTTACGCGTTAAATACACATGAATTTCTCTACCCACTCTTCTACAAAATATTCTTACAGAAACTTATTCTTCTATCTGCTTCATTTAATCAAGCATTTGTTTATTACTTATTTCGAATGCAGTTGAGGCAGTATTTTTATCGTTTAAAATGATATCAGTCTAATTATATTATATTTTAAAATATAACAGCCCGCCTAAAAGCAATATGCGTATGTTATAATATATAAAATGTATATTGCGGCAGTATTTTTAACACTTGAATAATTTCAATTAAATTATATAATATGTAAATTCAATAACAGCCCACCTTAAAACAATATGTATGTAATAATTTGTAAAAATGTATGTAACAGACATTGCAAATGCTTATATTATTGTAAACAAGTTTAATAACGTTATGTGAAAGCATTATGTAATTTAATAATGTAAGAGCTGTGAGAATAATAAGTTTAAAGTTACTAACAATGAGGTAACAATAAGGTAACCTTGAGGCAATAATGAGTTTGAGAGTTTGAATGCTACTAGTCATGATTAGAGCAACGATAATGTAAATTTTGTGACAGTTTAAAATTAGCCAATCAACAGCCAGAAAAAGCTTTAACTCAATTCACGTATTCTATTGGACTAGGATTAGCCAAGCAGAGACTTGAAATACAAAAAGTTAAAAGTTTATACAGTTAAAATATGTTCAGTTGCCTGCAGATCTTGGTAGTGACGGGATGGAAGATGTGTTCTCTAAAGAAATATTACGTATTCGTGTGTAACGAAAATTAAGTATACGCGTTAACAAAGTTTAAGTTTTAAATTAAAGAATCTCACAGCTCACTGTAGTGCTATTTAATTTGTGCCAAGGCTTAATAAAAAGAAGTGAATTTAAAACTTAAAATCTGTGTAAGCCTACATTCTTTTGCATCACGCCCTGTCTAAGAGATACGTGACTCTAAAACAATACTGAAGCAGCGTGAGGCAAAAATAAACAGTAAACAACAGTTCAACAACTCCAACGTAAACGCAACTATTCTACTTCAAGTTGGCTCCCATACGTGGGGCAGTAACAACATATCTACTTCAAGTTGGCTCCCAAACGTGGAGCTAAATACCTACTTCAATATTACAGTCATTTTATTATGTTTGTATTATTATGTACATGTATAAAATGTTATGTGAATGTATTACGTAGCATAACAATGTGGGAGCTGTGAGAATAGAAGCAAGTTGCCTTACGTAGCAAACAGAATTGCAAAGTAGAAGCCGAAAGTTGCTAACAATGAGGTAACCTTGGGACAATAATAAATTATAAAGTTAAAAAAAGGCTACTAATAGTACTAATGTAACATTTAAAACAGTTTATAAATAGTCACGTGGATGTGGAAAGAAAAGCCGAGGTAAAAATAAAGCATTCTATTGGAGTACGCTTAGCCAATCAAAAACTAGAAATATAGAAATGTACAGATTCAAACGTTCGACGCTACAAGATAGCGTACCCAAGCAGTTTGGTTCGGTTCGGGTTCAGTGATTGTATGTGAGACATGATAATTAATTGCGGTGAGGATAATATATATCTTTACCTGTTAAAAGAGTAATTAACAATAATCTCACAGCTCTATAATTGGATACATCAGTGAAGTGTTATTTAATCGTGTGAAGGATTAATAAAAAGTGAAATACAATTATAATTGTTTATTCTTCAACCGTACCAACCCTGATAAGAGATACTTGTTCTACAAAATACTACTGACGCAGCTGAGGCATAAATAAACATTAAAATAATTATTACACGTAAAATAAACACGACAACGCCGCAAAAGTTGGTTCCTAAACGTGGGGCGAAGACCACCGGAAAGTTTTTACCCAAAGCGTGGGGCGAACACCACTAGAAACATATCTCCCGCAAGTTTGGGGCCAATACGTGGTGCAACCGATGCAACTATACTCCTTCAAGTTTGGCGTCCATACGTGGTATATCTACTTCACAGTACATTTAAGCGATAGTCATATCGCTATCTCATAGCTTTGAAATTCCGTTCTATTTGGGTGTTCCCCCGAAAAAAGAATGATGACTCGCAATTTAAAACAGTATGAAGTATTTGACAATTAAAATCGATCATAAATCATGTCATAAAAAGTCTATTTGACATAAATTGTATGTTTTAACGAAATGCACACTCGCTTCCATTTATATCCTCACCACAGCTTTGGGAAGCTTTTTATTGGCCTTCACAGGTGGAGTATGTTTACCTTTTAGCACATGTAGGGGCGTCCTGTTTTACGTGCACAATTCTAGGTTATTCACATATGAATATATAACTTTAAGCAATAGCTTTACTCGTCAACAATTATAACAACCGTGTTTAAATATATAACCAAATAAAACCCTGTTTTGCACAGCATCTACAGAAAAAATATTTTAATCGCAACATAATGTAAAACTGAAGTAAATGATACTTTTTACTCTCAAAGAACAAATTATTACACATTATTGGAATCAACTGTCTAATATCCATTCTAGCCGAATATATAGTTTAGCCGCCTAGGCACTGTATCACTTAGGTGCTGGAAGACCTCTGGCTCTAAACGCAAATGCTCCTACATTTCATGACAGTGTTCCCAGAGGGCGAAGAGTGATTTAGCGCCTAGGAGAGATTGGACAGATTATTAGGGCAATGTCTAGTAAATGTGCCCTCTTTGTGAGTAAAGTATAATTTACATCAGTTTTACATTATATTGTGATTAAAAATTCTTTTTCGTGGAGAAAGTGTGCAAAACAGTTTTATTTAGTTATACAGAGTGTGTCTAAATTCTCCTTCGGAAGGGAAGTACAGCCGTGGTCCCGTGTTGTAGATTTAAGGCACGTAAAAGAATCTCAAACCTAATAAAGAGGTCTCTGAGCAAAATTACCGATCTTTCGCGCCCAATATAGAATGGGACGCTAAGGACCACAGCACTTAAAGCGCGTCCATAAATAAAACTCAATTTACGTGTCTAAATTTCCTTTACAGACTTTGAGGACCAAGACGGTTAACTATAGCATAGGAACTCTTGTCCGGAAACTGAAGAAGATATTATGTTGTAACTTGTTTGCACCATGCTTTGGGCGTCAATTTGAAGTAGGTCGTATCGAAGGAGTTGTATTATAGTTCTTATGTTGGGGAGCCGAACTTGTAGTAGGTCCAACCGCACGTATAGTAAACAGTTTCCAGTAGCCTTTGCCCCAAGTTTAAAAAAATATTAACTTTGTATTTTTTTAATATTATATATTTGTGTTTGCCTCAGCTGCGTCAGTTTTATTGTTAGAGACACGTTTCTCTTAGCAGGGTTGAGGTGTGAGTAAAGAATGTAGGCTTACACAGATTATAATTTTACTTCACTCCTTTTATTAATACTTGATACGATTAAAATAACACTTCACTGATATAGAGAGCTGTGAGATTCTTTTTATTAATTAATTACACTTTTTAACACGTAAAACTATTTTCGTATCACACGAATACGTATTTAATCTCTTGAGGACGCATCTCGCATCCGGTTAGCAACTGAACTGATTTCAACCGCCTAAACTTGTAAATTTCTGTATTTCCGATTGGCTATTCCTAATCCAATAGAATACCTTCATTTAACTAAAGCTTTTTCTGGTTGTTGATTGGCTATTTTTATAAACTGTCACTATAATTACATTATTGCTTCCAAAAATCACAAGTAACATTTAAACTCTCAAACTCATTATTGCCTCAAGGTTACCTCATTGTTAGCAACTTTTGACCTATTTCTCACAGCTCCTACATTATTAAATTACGTAATATATTCACATAACATTATTACACATGAATACAATAATATAAACATATGCAATGACTGTTACATACATTTTACAAATTATTACATACACATATTGCTTTAAGGCGGGCTGTTATTGAATTTATATTTATATAATTTGACCGAAATCTAAGTGTTAAAAATGCTGCCTCAAAACGTACCGTTTTCCCCACAGGAGTTTCGTAAATCAAGGATTGCATGTGACCCCACAGGTAGTAGTCAAGCGGGTCAAGTCGGGAGAACGTGCAGGCTAAGCAATCGGACCACCACGACCTATCCACTGTTACCAAAACATTGCGCAAAATGAGCTGGTGCGCCGTCGTGTTGGAACCCCATGTTCTGGCGCACATGCAGCAGTACATCCTCCATGCAGTACGCCTTCAAGGAATCGCAAGTAGTTAGATTAGTTGGAAGAAGGTATGACCAATCACACACCCATCAAAGAATCCTTTCCATATGTTCAGACCGTATTGTTGCTGAAGCCCATCACAAACTCAAATGAATGACATGTAAACAAACGTGTAGTGGTCTTGGGCCATCGGGTGATCGGTGTCGTATGGACTAACCTAGTCTAGACCATCCTAGTGAGTGGTGCCGAAAAAGCGTGTGTTGTGATTTTGCGTGTAGAGGAAAAACGGTACGTTTCTGTGCTAAACATAATCGTCTTGGACCCCACTACAAGTCCTCAAAGTCTGTAAAGGGAATTTAGATGCACACTGTATATTTAAATTCGACAGATGATTCTAATGTGTAATAAATGTGTCCTCTTTGAGAGTAAAAGATAAAATGTATTTCAATTTTGCATTATGTTACCATTAAAAATATTTTTCGTGGAGATATTGTGCAAAACATGGTTTTATTTGGTTATATATTTAAACATAGTTATAAGTGATGACGAGTGAAACTATTGCTCAAAGTTATCATAACTGTGCATGTAAAACAACACGCCACTACATGCGCAATAAGGTAAACAGATACACACCTCCTCCTTACTATACATACTCCACTCGTGAAGGCCAGTAAAATGCCTCCCAAAGCTGCGGTGACGGCATAAATGGAAGCGAGTGCACAATTTTTGTGGAGTAAGTTTTTGTTCACCTCTTTTGGTTAACAAGTTATACAAATTCATTCAGAATAAAGAGGCCTTAACAGGCTACTCCCAGGAAATTCGTGATAAACATTTTATTTATCAAGCAAACACCTCATACATATGATATTTTAATCAAAATCTTTATGACTACTTATGAGAAAGAAAACATAACGAAATTTTCTATATAAAGGGTAATTTTGGATGGGAGGATGTTTTTGAAAACCTACGTATCACATCCTTAGCAGACGTTGAACTTAAATACTAAATTTGGTATTTAACTGAGTTTATGTTCTTTTAATTATGCTGTTCACATAGACACGAACCTTTTTATAACAATGTTTTTTTGGATTCAAGGAGCCTCAAGGCAGGCATTTCCGGTGAAATCTTGGTATCAAATCTTGAGGCAGTATTTTTAACACTTAAATAATTTCAGTCTAATTATATAATATGTAAATTCAATAACAGCCCACCTTAAAGCAATATATGTGTGTAATAATTTGTAAACTGTATGTAACAGTCATTGTATATGTTTATATTATTGCATACATGTTCAATTATTTTATGTGAAAGTATTGCGTAATTTAATAATGTAAAAGCTGTGAGAAATAGGTCAAAAGTTGCTAACAATGAGGTAACAATGAGGTAACCTTGAGGCAATAATGAATTAGAAAGTAATAATACTACTGGTGATTCTTGGAAATAATAATTAAACAGCCAATCAACAACCAGAAAGAAGCTTACGTTAAATGAAAGTATTCTATTGGAGTAGGAATAGCCAATCAGAGACTTGAAATACAGAAATTTACAAATTTAGGCGGTAGAAATCAAGTTGCTTGTAGACAGCGCTCCTAACTGGACGCGTGGTTGTAGACAGTATTCCTAACCGGACGCGAGATGCGTCCTGGAGAAATTTAATTTGTATTCGTGTGAGACAAAAATAGTTTACGTGTTAAAAAGTGCAAGTAATTAATAAAAAAATCTCACAGCTCTCTCTCTCTATCAGTGTAGTGTTATTTAAATCGTGTCAAGGATTAATAAATGTAGTGAAGTAAAAATTATCATCTGTGTAAGCCTACATTCTTCAGCCACACCACACCTTACAAAGAAATTCATGTCGCTAACAATAATACTGACGCACCGAGGCAAGCCCAAATATATAATATTTGAAGATACAGTCAAATTACAAAGTTAATATTGTTTTTAAATTTTGGGACGAAGGCTACCGGGTTCCATATGTGAAGCAACAAACTACTTCAAATTGGCGCCAAAACGTGGGGCAAATAATGAAAAATACAACTTCTACTTCAAATTCGCTTTCCAACACACCATCCACTTCAAATTGGCTCCCAAAGCGTTGTGCAAATTACTCCTACTTCAATCTATTTCTGATTAGAGAAAGTAACAAATGTACTATTCTTTTTTTTATTCCGGGCACCTCAAAACATTTCAATCGAAGGCAACACTTCCTCTACTACGTATAGTAAGTAGGGGAACTATTGCATTCCACCCAAAAATTAGATATCGACATTTCACCAGACATGTTTTGAGGTGCCCTGAATCCAAAAAAGTAATTTTTAGAAAAAGATGCATGAGTGTGTGTATATGAACAGCATAAGTCATAAAAGCAAAGTCGGATAACTACCAAACTAGGTATGTAGGTTCAGTATCTTTCAAAGATGCTACAGAAACATTTTCAAGAAAATTCCCCATCCTAAACTACTACTACATGGAACATTCTTAGAAAATTTTGATTTTCTCAAAAATGACTAACGATTTTGATTAAAATATCATATGTTTATGACGTTTTCATGGCAAATGGAATGCATATCCTGAATTTTCTGGGAATATCCACAAAAGTCCTCTTCATTCTGAATGGCTTTCGTATAACTGGTAAACCGTAAGAGATAGAAAAAAATTTTACTACACATAAATACACAGTTTGTCATATAATTTTTTTTGTCGAGTGAACCATTTCCGAGATATTTCTTGTTATTTGTTTTAATTTTTGAATACTTATACTCTTCGCAATTGGGAATACATTATTCGTTTTTTACTTTCTCTACTACGTATAGTAAGTAGGCGAAGTATAGTATTCCACCCAAAAATTCGATACTGAGATTTCACCGGAAATACATGTTTTGAGACCCCCTGAATCCAAAAAAAGCATTTTTGGAAACATGTCCGTGTGTGTCTGTCTGTCTGTCTGTGAACAGCATAACTCAGAAACGAACAGTCGGATAAACACCAAACTTGGTATTTAGGTTCAGTATCTTACAGAGATGCGACACGAAGGTTTTCAAGAAAATTCCCCCAGCCCAGATTACACTTTACATGGAACATTTTTCGAAAATTTTATTTTTCTCAAAAATGGCTCTAACGATTTTGATTAAAGTATCATATGTTTACATCTACAAGAAAATTAGCAATAAGATAGAGTCTGCAAATGTTTATCTCGATTAACATGAAGTAGATGAAGAATAAGCGTTTGTAAAAATAGTTTGTACAAGAGTAGAGAAAGCCATGTGAGTGTAACACATAAGATTTTTATGTCTTGGACATGCAATGGAATGCGCCATAGCAACCAGCTCTTAAAAGATTTGACTATCGCTTAAATACTACCATATTGCCCTTGCACCTACAAGAAAATTAGCAATAAGATAGAGTCTGCAAATGTTTATCTCGATTAACATGAAGTAGATGAAGAATAAGCGTTTGTAAAAATAGTTTGTACAAGAGTAGAGAAAGTCATGTGAGTGTAACACATCAGATGTTTTTCTTTTGGGAGGGGGGAAACTTAGGGTATCTCAAAATATGGATTTCAAGTGAAATCCCAGTGTGGAATTTTTTCGGCACGCTGAATAAAAAAATAGCGTGTTTAGAAAGGATCAGTGTGCGTGTGTCTGTGAACACCACGGGGAACTCAAAAGCGAATAGTGGTTAAACATCAAACTGGTAATTAAAGCTCAGAAACTTTCAATTTAAAATTAATTGTTCTTCCAACAAGCCGTGTGTAGGTAAAGGTTGGAAAGGTAAATCAGACGACTGAAAAATTCAATGCCATTGTCGGGATTTGAGCCACAGATCTCCCGGTTGCTCTACCGAGCTACCATGGCAACATGTCAGTAGGACATTAAATTCCGAACAGGATGGCTCAGGCGGTTAGGTCTGTGGCCCGCATTCGGGAGGTCCCGGGATCAATCCGGTGACCACCCACTCTGACCCTGGGTTTTTTCCGGGGTTTTCCCGGGTCTTCAGGCGAATGCTGGAGTGGTTTCTTTCATACGCTGAATTTCCTGTCCCTTCATTCCATTCTTCATTTAATTCATCTTTAATCCCGTTGGTCTTTCCGTCCCTAGGCTTTCGGCTGGCTGCCGGGGTGTCTCCATCTGGAAACTTAGGGGCCCTGTTGTTTCTGTGCCGTCACTCCTGGTTCCGGTCACCCGATGTCTCCTCTCGGCTTATCCTTCTGCCGGGAGACGCCTCCTCGTGGGTTGTAGGTACAATATCCACTCTGGATCGCCGCCGTGTCCCCTACGTTGCCCTCCTATCCTATCTTAGAACATTAAATTCTCCAACTGTATTGGATGGTAAACCATAGGGAGACCTCGAATTGTTTAGTGGCGAGATACCTCAATGGCGACTTACAATGCCATAAGTACTTTAAGTCCCGGGCTTCATAGTTTTGCTTGTATTAGGTCAAGTAATGAATTATTCTTCTACACGCGCCATGTGTGTAGGACAAGGTTGGAAAGGTAGAATCAGACGACAAACATTCAATGCCATAGCCGGGATTTGAACCAGTTTCAAAACCTGGCTATGGCATTGAATTTTTCAGTGGTCTGATTCTACCTTTCCAGCTAACGATTTTGTTTAAAATACCATATGTTTAAGACATTTACATGACAAAATGCATATCTTGACTATTTTGGGAATAGCTTGTGAAGTCCAGTTCATCCTGAATTATTTTTTTTACTTCCTCTACAACGTTTTGGTAACATTCCGTGTGTGTGTCTGTGTGCATGTGTGTGTGTGTGTGTGTGTGTGTGTCTGTGAACACCATAACTCAGAAACGAACAGTCGGATAAACACCAAACTTGGTATTTAGGTTCAGTATCTTCCAGAGATGCGACACGAAGGTTTTCAAGAAAATCCCACCACCCCAGATTACCCTTTACATGGAAGATTTTTCGAAAATTTTAATTTTCTCAAAAATGGCTCTAACGATTTTGATTAAAATATCATATGTTTAAGATTTTGTCATGAGAAATGAAATGTATATCTCGAATTTTCTGGGAATGTCTCCAAAAGTATTCTTCATTGTGAATGACTTTTGCATAACTGGTAAACCATAAGAGATAGACAAAAGTTTGCTACACAAAAAATGTAGATCGCGTTAAAATACAAAATTTATGTCATATACATTTGTTGTTGAGTGAACCATTTTCAATATATTGCTTGTTATTCCCTTAAATTTTACAATACTTATACTTTTTCTCAAATTCGTTATTCATTTTTTTATATCCTGGACATGCAAAGAGAATGGAATGCGCCACATAGCAACCAGTTCTTAAAAGATTTGACTATCGCTTAAAGTATACCAATTCCCCTTGCATTTACAAGAAAATTAGCAATAAGATTAACATCTCGATTAACATGAAGCATATGGAGAATAAGCGTTTGTAAAAATAGTTTTACAAGAGTAGAGAATGTCATGTGAGTGTAACACATCAGACTTCTTTGTCATTTCCGAATTATTATTACTTTATCTATAATGTATAGTAAGTAGAAGTATTGTATTTCACCCAAAAATTCGATACCGAGAATTCACCAGAAATACATGTTTTGAGGTTTCCTGAATACAACTAAAGCATTTTTGGAAACATCTCCGTTTGTGTGTGTGTGTGTGTGTGTGTGTGTATCTGTCTGTGAAAAATGTGACTCAAAAACGAAAAGTCGGATAAATACCAAACTAGATATTTAATAATAATAATAATAATAATAATAATAACAATAATAATTTATTCACCAAATAAATCTTGTACAAGATACTGGCTTCATCAACCTTACAATTATTACAGATTAGATAAAATGTTAGAATCCAAATAGGTTACATAAAATATTTACTAAATAGGATGTTATACATATAGTTGAGTTTTTTTTTATTTATGGACGCTCTTTAACTAGTGTAGTTCTTAGCGTCCCATTCTATATTGGGCGTGAAAGATCGGTAATTTTGCTCAGAGGCCTCTTTATCAGGCTTGAGGTTCTTTTACGTGCTGTAAATCTACGACACGGGACCACCGCCGTTACTTCCGTTCCGAAGGAAGCCATGCTAAGGATTTTTACGCCCGGACTAGTGGTACCGTGCTAGCCTCTAGTTCCCAAGGTCGCGGGTTCAAACCCGGCGGAGGGCGATGCATTTTTTTTCGGGCGTAAAAATCCTTAGCATGGCTTCCTTTGGAAGGGAAGTTAAAGCCGGTGGTTCCGTGTCGTAGATTTACGGCACTAAAAGAGCCTCAAGCCTGATAAAGAGGCCTCTGAGCAAAACTACCGGTGTTTCACGCCCAATATAAAATGGGACGCTAAGGACTATAGTAGTTAAAGAGCGTCCATAAAAAAAACTGAATAGTAAGAACCTTGTATTAGTAGTGATTTTAAAGCCAGTTTATATACCTTTTCAGACTTAATGTTCTTTATGTTATCTGGCAGTGTATTAAATAATGATACAGCATTGTGCTCGAAACTATGAGTGAATAAGGTTATACTGTGACTTAAGACACGTAGTTCAGTTTTATTTCTTGTATTGTGAGTATGTACTTCTGAATTGGTTTTAAATTGAGAAAGCATAGTTCTTGTCAAGACTAAAACTTCATAAATGTAAGTACATGGGAAAGTTAAAATTTTCATAACTTTGCAATAGGATTTATAGCTAGTAGAGGAAGAAATATTTACAATAGGCCGTATTGCTCTTTTTTGCAATCTAAATATTTTTTGCTGCATCTTTGCATTTCCCAGCTCAATGTACCATACGTCATTATAGAGTCATTTGAGTTTGGTATCTTCCATGGATTCGACATGAAGATTTTCAAGAAAATTCCCCCACCCCAGACTACCCTTTACGTGGAAAGTTTTAAAAAATTGTGATTTTCTCAAAAAATGGCTCTAACGATATTGATTAAGATATAATATGTTTAAGATAATTCCATTGACAATGAAATGTATATCGTGAATTTTCTGGGAATGTCCCCAAAAGTCCTATTCATTCTGAATGACTTTCACATAACTGTTAAACCACCAGAGGTAGAAAAAAACTGTAAATCTCGTTATAACACAATTTGTGCCACATATATTTTCTTTTTGTCTAGTGAACCATTTCCGAGATATTGCTTGTTATTTGTTTGAATTTTACAATATTTATACTTCTTCTGAAATGGGGATTCGTTATTCCTTTTTTATGTCCTTGACATACAAAGAGAATGGAATACTCCACATAGCAATCAGCTCTTAAAATATTTGACTATCGCTTAAAGCCTACCATATTCCCCTTGCACCTACAAGAAAATTAGCAATAAGACAGTTTCTGCAAATGTTTTATCTCGATTAACACATGGTAGAAGGAGAATAAGCGTTTGGAAAAATAGTTCGTATAAGAGCAGAGAAACCCATGTGAATGCAACATATAATTTTTTTTATTGGTTTGAAGGTTCAAACCTAATTGTTTCAAGTGGTAAGTCATTATTTGCTTTTTTTCGTGGTGATGTAAAGATTAGAAAATTTCAAAGCCATCACATAGCGATCCGCTTTTTATATACCTGACTGCCACTTTAGCCTATTGAATTATATGTGCAAATATATACTGAAAGCTTAGCTCGATTAACAAGAAGTAGATAGGAGAATGTTATAAGAATATTTAGTATAAGTGTGAGTAAAGAAAGTCATGTAATTGTAACACATCGGATATTTCAATCTACTAATCGAAAAATGCTCACGATTTAAAGGTATCCATAGGTGAAATTTCTAAATCTTGCAGCTTTTACTTTCTCTACTCTACTACGTAGAGAAAGTACGTAGAGAAAGTAGGGATTTTCACCGGAAATACATGTTTTGAAGCGCGCTGAATCCAAATAAAGCATTCTTGAAACATGTTCCGTGTGTGTGTGTCTGTAAACAGCATAAATCCAAAAGGAGAAGTCTGATAAATAACAAAATTGGTATTTAGGTTTCGTACCTTCCAAAAATGTCACTCGAAGATTTTCAACAAAATCCCTCCACCCCAGAGTACTCTTTACATGGACGAGTTTTTGAAAATTTTGATTTTCTAAAAAAATAGATAACAATTTTGGTTAAAATATCATATATAAAAGCATTTACATGACAAATAAACTATATATGTTGAAGTTTCTGGGAATAGCCTGTGAAATCCACTTCATTTGGAAGGAGGTTTGTATAATCTTGTACAACCGGTAGAGGTTAAGTAACAGACGAAAACGTACCACACAAAAAATGCAGATCTCTTTAAAACCCACAATTTATTTCAAATAAGTTTTTTTTTTGTCATAAGCCGTTTCTGAAATATCCGTTATTAAAGGTTCGAATTGTTAATTTTCTAGTCATTCTCTGAAAGCCCGGTCAACATTCAGTTGTTTCTGGCGATTGCATGAATAAGTATGGTTTAAGGTCAGCGTACTGCGTCCAGTTGTAAAATATTTTACTATGGCTGTTCTGTTTGTGTCTATAACGAAATGTGTAATGTAGCTACTTCTGTAAAGGTTTATTTGGATTAATATTGAAGTAGATGATTTTGTTTACTGTTTATTTGCCCCACGTATGGGTGCCAATTTGAAGTAGTTATTGTCTTTACGTTGGAGTTATTTTATATATCTCCACTTATGGACGTCAATTTGAATGTGTTGTTTACGTAATATGCTACTACGTATGTAAAGCTGATTTGAAGATGCATTTTTGTTGTTACGCTCCAAGTTTAAAAGTACTATATTAACTTTGTTATTAAGCTGCTTCTATAGATATTATTTAGTTTGTTTTTGCCTCGGCTGCGTCAGTATTACTTTAGAGTCACGTTTCTCTTAATCAGGCCGTGGTGCGACAAGGATGTAGGCTTACACAGATTTTAGGTTTAAATTCACTTCTTTTTATTAATCCTTGGCACAAATTAAATAGCACTACACTGATATTAAGAGCTGTGAGATTCTTTAATTTAATACTTGCACTTTGTTATCACGTATACTTAATTTTGTTTCACATGAATACGTAATATTTCTTTAGAGAACACATCTTCCATCCGGTCACTACCAAGGTCTGCAGGCAACTTAACATATTTAAACCGTCCAAACCCGTAAACTTCTGTATTTCAACTCTCTGATTGGCTAATCCTAGTCCAATATAATACCTGCATTTAATTAAAGCTCTTTCTGGCTGTTGATTGGCTATTTTTAAACTGTCACAAAATTTACATTATCGTTGCTCTAATCATGACATTTAAACTCTCAAACTCATTATTGCCTCAAGGTTACCTCATTGTTACCTCATTGTTAGCAACGTTAAACTTATTATTCTCAGCTCTTACATTATTAAATTACATAATGCATTTACATAACATTATAAAACATGTTTACAATAATATAAGCATTTGCAATGACTGTTACATACATTTTAAAAATTATTACATACACATATTGCTTCAAGGCGGGCTGTTATTGAATTTACATATTATATAACTTAATTGAAATTATTCAAGTGTTAAAAATACTGCCTCAATATGTAGTATAGAAAAATAAGCTTTAGTAAGAATAGTTTGTATACTCACTAATAAACGATAGAGGATAGAGAAATTCACGTGAATGTGTCACAAGGTTTTTAACTAAATGTTTTCAAAAGTTTGTCACCTAGTTCTACCACAATTATAAGTGTGTTTTAAATTTCATACAGATGTCTAGTATTTTTTGAAAAAAATTATTTTACTTTTTTATGCTAATTAATATGTGTTTCCACAGATACACAAATCGTAATTTAAAAGGAAATAAAATACTACAATATTACTTAAATACTAATATAGTTAGAAAAATGGCCGTGTGTTCCTGCACATTTATGTTGTCACGTGATGAAGCCTTAAAAAACTCCTTGCATGTAATCTGGCTGAAGATTCAAAGTATTTTCTGGACATAAAAACTAATTTTTGAGTTTTTTAAAACTTTGACCAAATTTCAGATGTGTGTAACCTTAATGGACAACATATGTATGCTTTTCACCCGATGCAATTCAATTCTATCTATATGTTTGTGACCATATGGAATGCATAGCACTGGTTTACAGTTGTAATTATCAATCTAAAGACGAAATATTGTATAGGATATTTAAGAGAAACCAGTAACACAAAACTATGCTTCTGTTACGTTAACTGGGCCATTTGGAACCGAATCAAATCCCGGAGTACTGTTTGCTAACACCACGTTTTCGAACGAACGGCAATTTGTGTGATGGGTGACAGTTGGTGGGGTTTTTGCAAGCGCAGAGGTCGTCTCGATGTGGTCCAGCCAGCAAACCTGATCTTGTTGACCTCGGGGACAGCAAAGGATACCATTCTGTCTCACCAAAAAATTCTCAAGTGCCATACTAATGTTGCCAACCCCAACATACATGCTGTACTTATAACGACCATTTAGCGCCAAGTTTATTGTTTGTTTGATGCTAAATATACCGGCGTATTATTATTGCATTTAAAAGGAGTGATCGGTGAAAATTAGTTAAACATGGTCAAGATAACAATTTAGCCCGTCTATTATCAAGTCCGTTTCTCCAGAAAAATTTTCATGTAAATATATTTTTATCAGAGAGAAAATGAGGGAGTTATGTCACGGTTTAAACATCCCTGAGCGGAGGTTGTGATAGGGCACTTGAGGATTTCTCTGATACATATTTCTCATATAATTTTTCCATATTTCTAGAAGTATGCTTACTAAATTTGCTGCACATATGCTGAAGAACTTATTTTGTTGTCCCACGTATGGAAATCCAATTTAAGAAAGTTTGCTGCTATGTATGAAAAGCCGATTTGAAATAGGAGTCGTACTTGAAATTCGTTGCAACAGCACGTATAGTAAACAGTTTCCGGTAGCCTCGCTCCAAATGTACTTTCAGGTGGCCTTTGCCCAAAGTTTAAAAAATATTAACTTTGTAATTTGACTGTTTCTTTAGATATTATATATTTATGCTTGCCTCGGCTGCGCCAGTATTATTGTTAGAGACATGGAATTTTTGGCAGGGTTGTGATATGACTAAGAATGTAGGCTTAACACAGATTTTAATTTTTAATTCACTCCTTTTTATTAATACTTGACACAAATTAAATAGCACTTCACTAATGCAGAGAGCTGTGAGATTCTTTTATTTAATACTTGCACCTTTTAACACGTAAACTATTTTTGCCTCACACGAATACGTACTTAATTTCTCGAGGACACACCTCGTGTCTGGTTATGAGCACTGTCTAGAAGCAACACGTCTGGTTATGAGCACTGTTTGGACGCAACTGAATTGATTTCAACCGTCTAAACTTGTAAATTTCTGTATTTCAAGTCTTTGATTGGCTAATCCTACTCCAATAGAATACCTTCATTTAAGTAAAGCTTTTTCTGATTGTTGATTGGCTATTTTATAAACTGTCACTAAAATTACATTATTGTTACTCCAATAATCAGAAGTAGTATTATTAAACTCTCAAACTCATTATTGCCTCAAGGTTACCTCATTGTTAGCAACGTTTAACTTATTATTCTCACAGCTCCTACATTATTAAATTACGTAATACATTCACATAACATTATTGAACATGTTTACAATAATATAAACATAAACAATGACTATTACATACATTTTACAAATTATTACATACACATATTGTTTCAAGGCGGGCTGTTATTCAAATATATACTTATATAATTTGATTAAAATCTTTTAAAATACTGCCTCAATGCTAATCAGTTTCCAATTTATAAATATGATGTGTTACACTCTCGTGACTTTCTCTACTGTTGTACAAACTATTTTTACAAACGCTTGTAAATGGAGATAAATCTATTGCTAATTTTCTTGTAGGTGCAAGGGGAACATGTTAGGCTTTAAGCGATAGTCAAATGTTTTAAGAGCTGATTGCTATGTGGAGCATTCCATTCTCTTTGTATGTCCAGGACATAAAAAAAACCAACAAAAACAATAAGGAATTCCCATTTGAGAAAAAGTGTAAGTATTGGAAAATTCAAACAAATAACGGAATATCTCGGAAATGGTTCACTCCACAAAAAATGTATATGACATAAGTTGTGTGCTTAACGAGATCTACATTTTCTGTGTAGAAAACTTGTCTATCTCTTATGGTTTACCAGTTATGCAAAAGTCATTCAGAATGAAGACGACTTTTGGGGACATTAGCTGAAAACTCTTAAATATATGACATTTTAATCATAATCGTTAGAGCCATTTTGAGAAAATCAAAATTTTCGAAAAATGTTCCATGAAAAGTGTAGTCTGTGGTGGGGGGATTTTATTGAAAATCTTCGTGTCGCATCTTTGAAAGATACTGAACCTCAATACCAAGTTTGATATTTATCCGACTTTTCGTTTTTGAGTTATGCTGTTCACGGACTCAGCGACACACACACGGACCTTTTTCTAAAAATGCCTTTTTTTGGATTTAGGGGGTCTCAAAACTTGTATTTCGGGTAATACATAAAGAGTTTAGACCATTAAATGTGTACAAATTTTCCAGTACTACTCTGTTGTAATGTTTTAGACATTTTTCAACATTTAAAATGCTCTTTACGGTGTAATTTTTAACTTATCAGAGTGAAAAGAGTGAACACTTATGTAAGTGTTTCTTCAATATTTGCTAACTGAAACTTGCTATGCAGTTATTATTATTAGTCAAAGAGGTTATCCCAGCAAGCTCATCCAAGTTGAGTTTTTACTTTCTCTACTACGTTTAGTAATTAGGGGAAGTATTGCATTCCACCCATAAATTCGATATCGAGATTTCACTGGAAATATATGTTTTGAGGCCTATGAATCCTGAACCATTTCCGAGATTTTATATGTTATTTGTTTGAATTTTCTAATAGTAGTGCTTTTTCTCAAATGGAATTCGTTTTATTTGTTTTTTTTTATGTCCTGGACATGCAAAGAGAATGGAATGCTCCACATAGCAACCAGCTCTTAAAATATTTGACTATCACTTAAAGCCTACTATATTCCCCTTGCACCTACAAGAAAATTAGCAATAAGGAGTTATGGATGCGGAGAATAAGCGTTTGTTAAAAGTTTGTAAAAGTAACTTTCTCTACCACGTACGTAATAGGTAGAGAATGTATTGCATTCCACTCAAAATTTCGATACCGAGATTTCACTGGAAATGTGTACATGTTTTTAGGCCCGTTAAATAAAAAGGAGAATTTTTTAAAACGTATCAATGTGTGTGTATATGTGCGTGTCTGTCTATTAACAGTATAACTCAAAAACGAAAAGTTGGATAAGTACCAAACTTGGTATTTAGGTTCGGTATCTTCCAAGGATGCGACAAGGAAATCTCAACCCCAAACTATGTTTCACAGTGAAAAATGACTAACGATTTTGATTAAAATACCACATATTAAACAATTTATCATGACAAATAAAACGTGTAACTTGAATTTTGTGGGAATAGCCTGTCCTCTTCATCCAGAAGGCATTTCGTTAATTTTGTGTAACTGGTAATTATAAGAAACAGAAAAAAACGCATTACATATAAAATGAGATCCATTTAAAACATACAGTTTTTATCAACTAGTTGAAATACCCGGCGTTGATCGTGGTTTGACGGTTTATCCCTACAACATTTAGCTTAGGTTGTACTTACCCATTAGCCTTGGGTTTCTTTAGAGGCATTTAAACATTATTACACAAAAAGAGTTAATTAAAACTTTCAGGACACTATAAAGAACAAATAAATTAAAATACTGAGAAAACACTATGCAAAAGCAGTGTTAAACAGCCACAAATATCACAGTATATAATGATTTCTCGTGAATGCTGCACATTTCAGTTTCCTAGTCGTTATTTATAGAGAAAATCTCTGTTGGGACGAAATTATAGCAGTTTAAGTAACATCAATATACCCTTATTCGTTCTCAGTAACCAACAAACACAAAGCTGCTAAGAAAACACATGAAAGACAAAATAAAATGAAGGCCAAAATTAATACATAAACAAAAGAAGAACAATAGGAAGTGTTACTTCGACTGGTTCGATGTCGTTCTTGTTATCCATCTTTTCTGCTTTTAAAAGCATCACAAACTTCCCATATAGAAAGAAGTCTGCTGTTTATAAAAAATCTGATGAGTTACACTCACAAGACTTTCTCTACTCTTGTACAAACTATTTTTACAAACGGTTAATCTCCGTATGCTTCATGTTAAATGAGATATCGAGATATTAATGTTATTGCTAATTTTCTTGTAGATGCAAGGGGAATTGTTAGGCTTTAAGTGACAGTCAAATATTTTAAGGGAAAATTTAAGGGAATAACAAGCAATATCTCCAAAATGGTTCACAAAAAAAAAATGCATATGACATAAATTATGTATTTTAACGCGATCTACATTTTGTGTGTAGTAAATTTTTGTCTATCTCTTATGGTTTACCAGTTATGCAAAAGTCGTTCACAATGAAGAATACTTTAGGAGACATTCTCAGAATATTCAAGATATACGTTTTATTTGTCATGAAAGTGTATTAAATATATGATATTTTAATCAAAATCTTTAGATCCATTTCTGAGAAAATTAAAATTTTCGAAAAATGTTCCATGTAAAGGTAATCTGGGGTGGGGGATTTTCTTGAAAACCTTCGCGTCGCATCTTTGGAAGATAGTGAACCTAAATACCAAGTTTGGTGTTTATCCCACTGTTCGTTTCTGAGTTATGCTGTTCACACACACACACACACAAACATGGAAATGTTTTTTGGATTCAGGGGGTCTCAAAACATGTATTTCCGGTGAAATCTTGGTATCGAATTTTTGAGTGGAATACAATACTTCCTATACGTAGTAGAGAAAGTAAAAAATGAGAAACTATATATTATAATATGAGAATATAGGAACATCGCAGAAAATGTGGATATTAATTACGACTTTACTCTATGTTAGCAATGTTTGAGTAATAGAGACCTTTATGTTGAATGAGTTTGTGTTGTTTTATACCGATACACAATAAATAATCATATAAAGATAAAGGAAAAGTGGTATTTGGTCTGGTTTGATGCTGTTGCTGTTATCATAGGTGAGATAGCTGTTGTAAATATTTATTTGACTCTGTTATTACTCCATAAACAATGTCAGAGAGATTGTTCCTTTGTTATTTTGTGAGGCCATGAAAGCCTAAATAATTGTTCTTATGTTTGCAATGTTTGACTTATCGCGATTGTCCTTGAGAAAGATAAATATGGTCTTGCGAGCTTTTGTAAGCGTAACGTAAAATTAAGTAACTAATCGTGTGGAATGGGGCGGAATTTCGAATTCTAAGCTAGAGAGTAATTTTCGCCTTGTGCCAAGTTTGGTAAAAAACCTGTGCAACGGCGTAGAAGCTATAAGGAAAAAACAAACAAACAAAAAAACATACACTTTTATACTGGGTGTTAAACAATTTTGAATAGTATGGGTCAAAACAAGAAAAAATCTCCAGTAAACATGGGCTCTAAAATGCATAGCTTAATAGCTATGGGCACTTATTCATCTTCGCTACTGGAAACATCTCTACTGCAAGCTCTTTTTTATTACGTATGTACGACCTACTGCAGGCAGTAAAATGAGGACACATCCTGTTATTGTCCATGTATACAGCAGGTAGTAAACATCTGTTAGTGTTGTTACTGTAAACCGTATTCACACTTCTGGGTAAGTGCAATGCACATTCTTATTAGTTCTAATGGAATCAGTTTGTGTTTTGATAAGTTTGTGAAGTGCTTTTACATTGCAGTTTTATCTTGAAATCTTTGATGTATGCAACCCCCATTAATGATGCACTAACACTATAGGAAGGTGTCATCAATGCCTGCCAGAGCATCCGTGTCCATCCTGGAGTCTTTCAGAGTGTGCGTGATTCCCTAAGACGTTGATCAGAAGTATACCTCAACACCATATTCAGCACCTCCTTTAGTGATTGTTCGCAAGTGCAGGTGGTATGTAATCGCAAGCAGATTAAATTAGAAGTTATGCTGTTTCACAGTAACATTGTAATGTGTCCTCATTTGTTTACTGTCTGCTGTAGACCATACGTAATAGCAAAGAGCTTGCAGTATAAGAGGTGTTTCACAGTAGCGAAGATGAACAAGTGCTCATAGCTATTAAGGTAGGCATTTTAGAACCTATGTTTACTGGACTTTCTTTTCTTTTCTTGTTTTGGTCCATACCACTACCTCTCAAAATATAGAATAATTTTTTTAAACATTCTGTATATATTAAGATAGCCTGTTTGTGGCCATTTACGAGACATCTGCTGTTAACGGTTTGAATGTTCAATACTTGTCAATTATTTAATGTGCTGTCGATTTTCAGTTGTTTTTCGCGATGTGAGGGAAAGAATACTATGTAATTTTTGTCCAGACTATAGCGCCCTGCTTTTAAACATCTGACTACATATTCGGTTTCCTCTATGTCGTCCTCCGTGGTTTAGTGGTTATCATGCTAGCCTCTAGTTCCCGAGGTCGCGGGTTCAAACCCAGCGGAGGGCGATGTCTTTTTTCGGGCGTAAAAATCCTTAGCATGGCACGTGAAAGAGCCTCAAGCCTGATACAGAGGCCTCTGAGTAAAAATACCGGTCTTTCACGCCCAATATAGAATGGGACGCTAAGAACTATAGTAATTAAAGAGCGTCCATAAATAAAACACAATTTAATTTAAGGTTTCCTCTATCCCGAATTGTAGCTTCAATGAAATGTGTGATGAACTATTTCTGCAAAGGGCTATCTCGATTAACATGAAGTAAATGTAAAAAATCTGATGTGATACATTCACATGAGTTTCCGTACCCTCTATCTTTATTAGTGGATATACAAACTATTCTTACTAAAGCTTATTTTTTAATCGAAATAAACCGTTGCAGAAATAGCTACATTACACATTTCGTTATAGAGACAAAGAAAAAATACTTTAGAACTGGACGCTATATCCTGGGCTAAAAATGCCATACCGTTTCTATGCAATCGCGAGAAAGAAGCGAATGTTAACAGCACTTGAAGGGAATGAGCAAGAAATGAACAATTCGAACCATTAATAAGGGATATCTCATAAATGGTTTATGCCACGAAAAATTTATTTCAAATAAATTGTGTGTTTTAAAGAGATCTATATTCTTTGTGTAGTACGTTTTCGTCTATCGCTTAACGTTTACCGGTTATACAAGATTATACAAAAATTCCTTCCAGATGAAGAAGACTTCGAAAATTTCTATATAGATTTTATTTTGCATCTTTTATATATGATATTTAAAAAAATTGGTAGCGCCACTGCTTGGAAAATAAAAAAATTCTAAAAATATTCCATGTATAGAATAGTTTGGAGTCGGGGAATTTTCTTAAAAATCTTCGTGTCTTAATTTTTTAAAGATGCTGAAGTTAAATACTATGTTTGATAGTTATCCGACTATTCCTTTTTGAGTTATGCTATTCACACACATACATTTTTCTAAAAAGGCTTTTTTGGATTTAGGTGCCTCAAAACTGTATTTACTGTGAAATATCGATATCAAACTTTTGGGTGGAATGCAATACCTTATGTACCTACTAGGTACATGGTGTAGTTTGTAAAAAATCATTTAAATACAACATCACATTTTTGGAGTATTCAGTGCACTCGTTTGAAATTTTTGTATAAAATTTTTGGGTGGATTGTTCCACTTTCTGTAGTTAACATAAACGAGTGGGACAGAAGTATGAATTAACATAGGCAATAAAGTGTTGTAAACCTATTGAAATCCACTGTACAATGAAGAAGTTTGTTGCTTCACGTATGGAAAGCCAATATGAAGTAGTTATTTCTTTTATTACGTTATTTTTACCACCACGCTGTGGGAGCCAATTTGAAGTAGGTTGTATTGAAAGAGTTGCATTATATTTCAACTGTTGGGAGACGAACTTGAAGTTCGTTGCAACCGCACGTATAGTACCCACTTTCCGGTAGCCTTCGCCCCAAATGTACTTTCCGGCGTCCTTTGTCCCCCCCAAAATGTTTAAAAATATTAACTTTGTAATTTGACTGTTTCTTTAAATATTATATATTTATGTTTGCCTCGGTTGCGTCAGTATTATTGTTAGACATGTTTCTCTTTGCAGGGTTGTGGTGTGACTGAAGAATTTAGGCTTACACAGATTATAATTTTACTTCACTCCTTTTATTAATGCTTGACACGATTTAAATAACACTTCACTGATATAGAGAGAGCTGTGAGATTTTTTAAATTAATTACTTGCACTTTTTAAAACGTAAACTATTTTCATCTCACACTGAATACGTATTAAATTTCTCGAGGACACGTCACGTGTCCGGTTAGGAACACTGTCTACAACCAACGCGTCCAGTTATGAGCGCTGTCTGCAAGCAACTGACTTGATTTCTACCGCATAAATTTGTAAATTTCTGTATTTTAAGTCTCTGATTGGCTATTCCTAATCCAATAGAATACTTTTATTTAACTAAAGCTTTTTCTGGTTGTTGATTGGCTATTTTATAAACTGTCACAAAAATTAAATTATTGTTGCTCCAAGAATCACAAGTAGTATTTTTAAACTTTCTTACTCATTATTGACTCAAGGTTACCTCATTGTTACCTCATTGTTAGCATCTTTTAACCTATTATTCTCACAGCTCCTACATTATTAAATTACGTAATATATTCACATAACATTAAACATTTACAATTACTGTAATATACACTTTTTATATATTGTTACATACACATATTACTTTAAGGCGGGCTGTTACTAATTTTTACTTTCTCTACTACGTATAATAAGTAGGGGAAGTATTGCATTCCACCCAAAAATTCGATACCGAGATTTCACCGGAAATACATGTTTTGAGATCCCCTGAATCCAAAAAAAGCATTTTTGGAAACATGTCCGTGTGTGTGTCGTGTGTGTGTGTGTGTGTGTGTGTGTGTGTGTCTGTGAACAGCATAACTCAGAAACGAACAGTCGGATAAACACCAAACTTGGTATTTAGGTTCAGTATCTTTCAAAGATGCGACACGAAGGTTTTCAAGAAAATCCCCCCACCCCAGACTACCCTTTACATGGAACATTTTTCGAAAATTTTAATTTTCTCAAAAATGGCTCTAACGATTTTGATTAAAATATGATATGTTTAAGATATTGTCATGACAAATGAAATGTATATCTCGAATTTTCTGGGAATGTCTCCAAAAGTATTCTTCATTGTGAACGACTTTTGCATAACTGGTAAACCATAAGAGATAGACAAACTTTTACTGCACAAAAAATGTAGATCCCGTTAAAATACACAATTTATGTCATATACATTTTTTTGTTGAGTGAACAGTTTTCGAGATATTGCTTGTTATTCCCTTAAATTTTCCAATACTTATACTTTTTCTCGAATTCGTTATTCATTTTTACTTTCTCTACTACGTATAGTAAGTAGGGGAAGTATTGCATTCCACCCAAAAATTCGATACCGAGATTTCACCGGAAATACATGTTTTGAGACCTCCTGAATCCAAAAAAAGCATTTTTGGAAACATGTCCGTGTGTGTGTCTGTGTGTGTGTCTGTGTGTCTGTGTGTGTGTGTCTGTGTGTGTGTGTCTGTGAACAGCATAACTCAAAAACGAACAGTCGGATAAGCACCAAACTTGGTATTTAGGTTCAGTATCTTCCAGAGATGCGACACGAAGGTTTTCAAGAAAATCCCCCCACTCCAGACTACCCTTTACATGGAAGATTTTTTGAAAATTTTAATTTTCTCAAAAATGGCTCTAACGATTTTGATGAAAATATCATATGTTTAAGATAATGTCATGAGAAATGAAATGTATATCTCGAATTTTCTGGGAATGTCTCCAAAAGTATTCTTCATTGTGAACGACTTTTGCATAACTGGTAAACCATAAGAGATAGACAAAATTTTACTACACAAAAAATGTAGATCGCGTTAAAATACACAACTTATGTCATATACATTTCTTTTGTTGAGTGAACCGTTTTCGAGATATTGCTTGTTATTTCCTTAAATTTTCCAATACTTATACTTTTTCCCAAATGCGTTATTCATTTTTTTTATGTCCTGGACATGCAAAGAGAATGGAATGCGCCACATAGCAACCAGCGTTAAAATATTTGACTATCGCTTAAAAGCTACCATATTTCCCTTGCATCTACAAGAAAATTACCAATAAGATTGACATCTCGATATCTCGATTAACATGAACCATATGGAGAATAAGCGTTTGTAAAATTAGATTGTACAAGAGTAGAGAAAGTCATGTGAGTGTAACACATCAGATTTTTTTTATGTCCTGGACATGCAAAGAGAATGGAATGCGCCACATAGCAACCAGCGTTAAAATATTTGACTATCGCTTAAAAGCTACCATATTTCCCTTGCATCTACAAGAAAATTACCAATAAGATTACATCTCGATATCTCGATTAACATGAAGCATATGGAGAATAAGCGTTTGTAAAAATAGTTTGTACAAGAGTAGAGAAAGTCATGTGAGTGTAACACATCAGATTTTTTATTATATAATTTGACTAAAATCATTTAGGTGTTAAAAATACTGCCTCAACAATCATTAACTGTCTGGGAATCCATCAAAGGAGTATCGCGCAGTCTATAAAGGACGTACACTGTGGTTATTATTTATACATAATTCAATAATGGAACGCTTAAAGTTCAACAGAAGCTAGAGATGCTAAGAGTGCGAAAGTTGAAAAGTGTGCAACGCCCGGAGTGCATCGAGTTCATGAAGTTTCGACATTCCAAGGCCTGCTGGTGAATGCAAATCACTTAACATTAATGCCATTTAAAAGCAGTTATTTGGAGCAAGCCTGCACACATGCCTATCTTTCTTCGTAGAACTGTCGGGTTTATTGGGTCACCTATGCAAGATGGCTTTAATGAATTCTAGAATAATGAGGCCAGCTGCGAATACTATAAAATTAACCTCCAGCACATTGAAAGTGCTGTTGAAAGTTGGTCACAAGCAAAAATTATCGCATACTAAAACTTGCCTTTTTATTTTATATGTTAATTAACCTTTGGCAGACACAATAACGGGACATGGATACCTTGCTGTACTCTTACTTATGCCCTAATGCACTAAATTCGTCCTACAAATGGACAGCAAACAACGTTTCTCCTGTACTTTTTTCTTTTCTTTCTTTCTACTTGATTGTTTCAAAAAATGACTGTGGTAGATAATACCAACCTTATAAAAGTTAAGTCTGAAGTTTGATATTGTTTAGTAATAGTTTGGCAGCCATCAATAATGAACTCTCTCAGCGAATTTGTAAACATGGATAAAACTGACCATCGTTATATGATACAATACTTTCATTTGAAAGGTCTTAGTCCAACTAATATTAAAGCTGAGTTAGATTTACTCTGGAAAAGTCTGCTCCTTCGTTTACAACAGTAAAATATTGGGTAGCAGAGTCTAAGCGAGGCCGTACGAACTGCCAAGACGAACATCGCAGTGGTCGACCACATGAGGTGACTACGCCAGAAATTGTGAAGAAAATCCACAAAATGGTATTGGATGACAGACGACTGAAAGTGAGCAGCTAGCAGACATCGTAGGCATTTCAAAAAGTGGTGTACATTGCATACTAACTGAAAATTTAGACATGAGAAAGCATTGCGCAAGACGGGTGCCGCGTTTACTCACAATGGAACAAAAGTAGCGTCGTGAGGATGCTTCAGTCGAGGGTTTGCCGATGCTTCGCTGCAATAAAGCCGAGTTTTTGTGTCGATTCATAACCATGGATGAAACATGGATCCTTCACTTCACACCTGAGACGAAGGAACAGTAAAAACAGTGGATTGAAAGGGGAGAATCGGCTGCAAAGAAGGTGAGACAGTTCCATTTGCAGGCAAGGTCATGGCGTCAGTTTTTTGGAATGTGTGTGGAATAATTTTCATTGATTATCTTCAAAAAGGAAAAGCAATCAATGGTGAGTATTATGCAACCTTATTGCAGCATTTGGATGACAAAATCAAGCAAAACGGCCGCAGACAGCGAAAAAGAAGGTTCTGTTTCATCAAGACAATGCACCAGTTCACACATCCATTATCGCCATAGCCAAAATCAATGAGTTAAAATCTGACGACTGACAAATTCAATGCCATAGCCGGGATTTGAACCACGGATCTCCCGGTCTCCGTCCGGTTGCTCTAACCACTGAGCTACCACGGCAACATACCGGCACGCCATTAAATTCTCCAACTGATTCGCATTTTCCCCGGTAAACCACAAGGAGATCTCGAACTGTATTGGGATGACATACCACAATGGCGACTTACAATTTTATAAGTACTTTAAGTCCCGGGCTTCATAATTTCAACCACTATTAGGTCAATTGTAACTCGCCATTGGGGTATGTCATCTCAATAAAATTTGAGATCTATTTGTGGTTTACCGGGAGAAATGCGAATCAGTTGGAGAATTTAATGGCGTGCCGGCATGTTGCCATGGTAGTTCAGTGAACAATTGGACGGAGACGGGGAGATCCGTAGTTCAAATCCTGGCTATGGCATTCAATTTTTCAATCGTCTGATTCTACCTTTCCAACCCTGTCCAACACAAGGCTTGTGTGAAAGAACAATTAATTCCATTGAGTTAAAGTTCGCCGTGGCCGAGTGGTTAGACCGCTCGCCTCTCACCGAGGCGCCCCGAGTTCAATCCCAGGGACCCGCATGTGGGATTTGTGGTGGACAAAGCGGCGTCTGGGCGGGTTTTCTGCGGGTTCTCCGGTTTCCCCCGCCATTCGTTCCACCAACTGCGCCATCATCAACTTTTCTTTCATCCATTTCACCATCATTTCGTTTCATCTACTTCCTTCCTCCCATACCAGGCATCGGGCTGATCACCCATCCTGGACATTCTGTCTGCTCCATGAGTGTCTGTCTGCTCCTCGACGGGCCTCTGACCCCAGGCACCCGCCTGTAAGTCCTGGGGGGTGTAAGTCCTACATAAGATGAGGATAAACAGAGAATGAATGAGTTAAAGTTCGAATTACCTCCTCATGCACCCTATTCGCCAGATTTCTATTATTTTCTGTTTCCAAAGTTGAAGAAATGGCTTGGTGCTAAAATATTTGCCAAGTGTGAAGAGCTGGAGTCTGCAGTTGATAGCTATTTTGCAGAACTCGACGGTTCCCACTATAAACAGGGTATCGAAGCTATTGAACATCGCTGGGAAAAGTGTATCGAGCTGAAAGCAGACTATGTAGAGAAATAAAGGTGTTTTTTTTTTCCCAAAATGTTTGTGTTTTCTTTGTTAAGTCGGGTACTTCTGGGAAAACCCTCGTACTTAAAAGTAAATAGATGAAGAATACTTTCTCTACCACGTACATAGTAGGTAGACAAGGTATTGCATTCCTGCTATAAATTCGATATCGAAATTTCCCAGAAATACATGATTTGAAACCCCACGAACAAAAAAAGAAGCGTTTATAGAAAAATGTCGGCGCGCGCGCACGTGTTTCTGTGTCTGCGAACAGACGAAAATTTGGACAAATACCGAAATTGGTATTTAAGATTAGTATCTTCCAAAAATGAGACACGAAATTTTCAAGAAAATCCTTCCAAACCAACAACCCTTTACATAAAACAATTTTTCGAAATTTTAGATTTTTTTAAAAAATGACTATTTTGGTTAAAACACAATATATTAAACATATTTACATGACAAATAAAATGTATATTTTGAATTTTCTTGAAATAGTGAAGATCCCTTTATTCGGATTGAAGAATGGAACGAATTGTCTGTAGCGGCCTCTCAGGGCTGTCCACTGTCCGTGAGGAAATTTAGGAAAACTCTGAATAGAATAAATGTTGGATAATTAATTATAAACGTTACTCAGATATGTAATTGAAACTTTATAAACTTGTGTACACAATAATGATAAACTTATTGCCTATACTGATTGTATAAGTAATTATTGAATGTAAATAGTAAAGCAATTAATGATTTAAAAACTTTTAGCTGTTATGTTACACTGGTAGCTGCAATAAGACGATTGTTGATAGAAAGTTAATACGTTATTATTTATTCTTCATTGTATTATGGTTTGTGCACTTATTTTGTAATATTATTTTGTAATTCTGCCATCGGGTAATACACATTTGCAGTGAATAAATAAATAAATAGAATCTATAACTGGTAAACTTAAGGGATAGAGGAAAACGTACTACAAAAATGATGATCTTTTTAAAAATACACAATTTACTTCAAGTGGCTACCTTTTAAGTGGCAGCAGCCATTTTCGAGATATCAGTTACTAATAATACGATTTATTCAGGACTTTGTCATTCCTTTTAAGTCCCGATAGGGAGTTGTTCGGATTGGGTTGGACTCGGCGGCGCAGTGGTTCCCGATACCCATGGGAGATTGGGCAACCCTGGCTGGATTTCCGCCCAGGCGGGGTTGTCAGACGCCCTGATGTTCTTCAGCACCAACCATGAGCGAGAGGTGGTAGACAAATGCTAGATTGTTTTCGGTAGTCGCCCTTTTCGGATGACGCGCGTTAAGTGGCGTATCCACTTCCATCCTCGCGTAAACGGGGGGGGGGGGTTTAAGAAATAAGGTATTGGCTTCAGGGGAAACACCCACGGTTCGGCTTGGGTTTTGGCTCTAGCCCCGGTAGACCTTCGCTCACAATTGCATGGTAACAAACTTTTGACTATCGCTATTCCCTTTGTATCTATAACGAGATGTGTAATGTAGCTATTTCTGCAAATGTTTATTTGGATTAAAATGAAGTATATAGAAAAATAAACTTTCGTAAGAATAGTTTGTATATCCACTAATAAGCGTTAGAGGGTAGAGAAAGTCATATGAACGTAACACACCAGATTTTTACTTTCTCTACCATGTACATAGATAGAGAAAGTATTGCATTCCACCCAGAAATTCGATACCGAGATTTTACTGGAAATACAGGTTTTGAAAATCCTTGAACCCACAAAAAGCATTTTTTGAAAAAGGTCCTTGTGTATATGTGTGTGTGTGTCTGTGAACAGCATAAATCAAAAGTGAAACGTCGGAATAAATACCAAACTTGGTATTTATGTTCAGTACCTTCCAAAGATGCAACACGAAGTTTTTCAAGAAAATTCCTCAGGCACAAACTAGTCTTTACATGGACCATTTTTGGAAATTTTTGATTTTCAAAAGAATGCACTAACGATTTTCATTAACTACGATATACGAGGGCGGATTGATAAGTCCCTGACTTTGACGAGAGATAGCGTTCTAATCAGAGGTTGTCTGCAGCCATTGCCATTGCAAAATTTGTGGAATGGGTTACGAACTGCTACCTCACCCACTATATTCTCCGAACGAATTCTTCCTTTTCGCAAACTTAAGAAATTGGCTCGCTGGGAACGAATTCACGTCCGGTGAACACATCATGGCAAAAACAACGTCATATTTTGCAGACTTCGAAAAATCATATTTTATTGGAAGGATTAAAAAAAATTGGAGATACGGTGGGCAACGTGTATTGAATTGAAAGTGAGGCTGTGTTGAGAAATAAAATTGATTTTTTGGTAAAAACTGTTATTTTGTTTAAAAAGTCACTGACTTATCAATTCGCCCTCGTATTAAAGATATCTGAATGAAATTTAAATACGTTTATAATTTTGGTAGAGCAGTATGTGAGGAAATTTTGAAAATGTTTGGATAAAAAGTGCAAGATTTAGAAATTTCACCTACGCATACTCTTAAAGGCGATTTGAATTTGAAGAAGTTATTTTATTAGCCCCACGTATGGACGCCAATTTGAAGTTGTTTGTTTCTGCCCCAGGATTTTGTTTTACGTTATTTGCACCACGCTTTCGGCGTCAATTTGAAGTAGGTTGTATTGAAGGAGTTGTATTATATTTCAACTGTTAAGGAGCCGAACTTGTTGCAACCGCACGTATAGTAAACAGTTTCCGGTAGCCTTCGCCCCAAATGTACTTTCAGGTGGCCTTTGCCCCAAGTTTAAAATAATATTAACTTTGTAATTTGACTGTTTCTTTAAATATTATATATTTATGTTTGCCTCGGCTGCGTCAGTATTATTGTTAGAGACACGTTTCTCATGGCAGAGTTGTGATGTGACAAGAATGTAGGCTTACACATATTATAATTTTACTTCACTCCTTTTATTAATGCTTGACACGATTTAAATAACACTTCACTGATATAGAGCTGTGAGATTCTTTTTATTAATTAATTACACTTTTTAACACGTAAACTTATTTTTCGTCTCACACGAATACGTATTATATTTCTCGAGGACACTTTTTGCGTCTGGTTAGGAACACTGTTTGCAGACACCTGACTTCTAAATTTGTAAAATGTTTCCCCTTTTCAGTTTCTGATTGACTAATCCTACTCCAATAGAATACATTCATTTAACTAAAGCTTTTTCTGGTTGTTGATTGGTTATTTTTAAACTGTCTCAAAATTTACATTATTGTTGCTCCAATAGTATTTAAACTTTCAAATTCATTATTGCCTCAAGGTTACCTCATTGTTAGCAACTTTTAACTTATTATTCTCACAGCTCCTACATTATTAAATTACGTAACATATTCACATAGCATTATTGAACATGTATACAATAATATAAACATATGCAATGACTGTTACATACATTTTACTAATTATTACATACACATATTACTTCAAGGCGGGCTGTTATTGAATTTATATATTATATAATTAGACTGCAAGTGTTAAAAATACTGTCTCAAATTACTTCCATTTCCAGGCTTATGCTAACAGCACTATGTTATGTCCAATATTGGGTTTCAGCTTTCTATTTACACATTTGTCAGCGTGAAAATTCAGTTACTAGATAAACGTTTTGTTGAATAAAATATATTACCTACCATTATTATTTCAAAAAGTAAATAAACGGTTCTTTCACAGCTGTCACAACTTTGTGAGCTCGTTTCAAACGATAACGAAAATGGTATAACTCTAACCCGTGCTTTAGGCAAAAATAATTTTATATTCACAATAAATATTTGAAAGCTATAAAGTAGCAAATGTCCACCTCCGCGGTTGGATGGTAGTGTATCTGCTTCACATTCAAGAGGTTCCGAGTTGGAATCTCGGTTAGAGTTACATGCGTAAGGCTTTCTCCGAGGTTTTACCTTATCCCGAGAAGACGAATGTCGGGTAACTTAAGTTCTAGGGACCCCGGACCCATTTGAACATAATTTTAATCATTTTATATTCACCGTCCAATATAACCTAGTTAAAGGGCGTTAAGTTTAAAGTAAGAAAGAAAAACAAAATCATATGTGTTACATTCACATGAATTTCTCTAGCTCTTATTAGTGCGTATACAAATTATTCTTATTAAAATTTATTTTTCTATCTACTTCATTTATCGAGATAAGCCTTTGCAGAAATAGCTGCACTACACATTACGTTATAGATACAAAGATGAGGCAGTATTTTATCACTTAAATGATATCAGTTTAATTATATAATATTAAAATTTAATAACAGCCCGCCTTAAAGTAATATGTGTATAATATAATATATAAAGTGTATGTTACAGTCAGTGTATTATGTTTATATTATTATGTACATGTATAAAAATGGTATGTGAATGTATTACGTAGTTTAACAATGTAGGAGCTGTGAGAATAGAAGCAAGCTGCCTTTCATAACAAACAGAATTACAAAGTAAAAGCCGAAAGTAGTTAACAATAAGGTAACCTTGAGACAACAATAAATTAGAAGTTTAAAAAGGCTAATAATAATTATTGGTACAATAATAATGTAATATTTAAAACAGTTTATAAATAGCCAATCAAAAACTAGAAAAATTTAAAGTTAAATAAATGTATTCTATTGGAGTAGGATTAGGCAATCATGTACTTGAAATAGAGAAAATATACAAATGCAGGCGGTAGACGCTACAAGATAGCGTACCTAAACAGTTCGGTATGGAACGGGTTCAGTGTGAGACATGAAAATTCATTGCGGTGAAAATAATATAAAGTTTACGTGTTAAAAAGTGCAATTAACAATAATCTCACAGCTCTACAGTAGGATACATCAGTGAAGGGTTATTTAATCGTGTGAAGGATTAATAAAAAAAAGTATAATAAATTATAATTTGTGTAAGCCTTCATTTTTTAGCCGTACCAGCCCTGTTAAGAGATACGTGTTCTGTAAATTACTACTGACATTAAAATAGTTATTACACATAAAGTAAAAGTAGGGTGAAGGCCACCGGAAACTTTGTATCGTACGTGGGGCGAACACAATCTCCCGCAAATTGGTATCCATTACGTGCGTGGTTTTTAAAACAGCTTCAAATTGATGCCTAAAACGTGGTGCAACTGCTACAGCAATTAACCCCCTTCAAGTTTAACAGCGATAGCCAAATGTTTCAGAACTGGACGCTAAATGCTGACCTTAAAATTCCATATTGTTTCCATGACATTGACAACAGCTGAAGATCGACAGGACTTGAAAAGAATATGCATTGAACAATTCGATCCATTAATAACGAATATCTCGGAAATGACTGATGCCACAAAAAGGTTATTTGAAGTAAATTGTGTCTTTTAAAGAGGTTTAGATTTATTGTGAAGCACGTTTCCGTCTATTACTTGATGCTTACCAGTTATACAAGATTATACAAAATTCCTTCCGAGTGAAGAGGACTTGATAGGTTATTCCCAGAAAATTCAAGATATGCATTTTATTTGTAATGCAAATATCTTTAATATGTAATATTTTCATCTAAATTGTTAGCTATGTTTTAGAAAACCAAAAGTTTAAAACATGTTCCATGTAAAAGGTAGTTTAGGGTGGGGGATTTTCTTGAAAACGTTGCTGTCGCATCTTTGGAAGGTATTTAACTTAAATACCAAGTTTGATATTTTTCGTTTTTGAGTTATGCCGTCACAGACACACACACACACACATTACACACACGGAACTTTTTCTAAATTTCTCTATTATTCAAAGATCATCACAACACGTATATCTGGTGAAAACTCGACATAGAGTTTTGAGTGGAATACAATATACCAATACGAATATGTCGTTTCATTACTTATACTACGTGATGAAAAGTATCCGGGACACCTGGCTGAAAATGACGTACGAGTTCGTGGCGCCCTCCATCGGTAATTCTGGAAGTCAATATGGTGTTGGCCCACCCTTAACCTTGATGACAGTGTTCACTCTCGCAGACATACTTTCAATCAGGTGCTGGAAGGTTTCTGGGGTAATGGCAGCCCATTCTTCACGGAGTGCGGAACTGAGGAGAGGTATCGATGTAGGTCGGTGAGGCCTGGCACGAAGTCGGCGTTCCAAAACATCCCAAAGGTGTTCTATAGGATTCAAGTCAGGACTCGGTGCAGGCCAGTCCATTACAAGGATGTTATTGTCGTGTAACCATTCCGCCACAGCCCGTGCAGTATGATCAGGTGCTCGATCGTGTTGAAAGATGCAATCGCCATTCCCGAATTGCTCTTCAACACTGGGAAGCAAGAAGGTGCTTAAAATATCAATGTAGGTCTGCGCTGTGATCGTGCCACGCAAAACAACAAGGGGGTGCAAGCCCCTTTCAGGAAAAACACGACCACATCAAAACACGACCACCTCCGAATTTCACTGTTGTCACTACACACGCTGGCAGATGACGCTCACCGGGCATTCGCCATACCCACACCCTGCCATCGGATCGCCACATTGTGTACCGTGATTCGTCACTCCACACAACGTTTTGCCACTGTTCAATCGTGTAATTTTGACGCTCCTTACACCAAGCGAGGCGTCGTTTGGCATATTCCTGCGTGATGTGTGGCTTATGAGCAGCCGCTCGACCGTGGAACCCAAGGTTTCTCACCTCACGCCTAACTGTCATAGTACTTGGAGTGGATCCTGATGCAGTTTGGAATTCCTGTGTGATGGTCTGGATAGATGGCTGCCTATTACTCTTTACGACCCTCTTCAAATGTCGGCGGCTGTCAGTCAACAGACGAGGTCGCCCTGTACGCTTTTGTGCTGTACATGTCCCTTCACGTTTCCACTTCACTATCACATCAGAAACAGTGGACCTAGGGATGTTTAGGAGTGTGGAAATCTCGCGTACAGAATTCTGACACAAGTGAAACGCAATCACCTGACCACGTTCGAAGTCCGTGAGTTCCACGGAGCGCCCCATGAGCGCCCCATTTCTAATGACTACTGAGGTCGCGGATAATGAGATTCAGACAGCACAATGCACCTAATATGAAAAACGTATGTTTGTGGGGTGTCCGGATACTTTTGATCACATAGTGTACATCAGAGTGCCGTTTCTATTTTGTATGCCTACGTACATGACTGTGATTTTATTCTTACGTTGTGTGATACGGTGGTTTGTAAATCTATGAGATTTTTGTTTGCTTTTAATGCTTTCTTTGGCATTGTTTTAATTTCTGCAGATATCTCAAGGTATTTCCAGGAAAATCAGTCATTTCTGGGTGCATACCGGTGGTTTTTAAGATGTATCAATTTACGACAATGAATTTAACACAAAAACTAAAGTTACGTTCTTCAGTCAAGATACAGATATTTAAATGTACAAGAACCTCGTTTATTCGGCCCTCGTTAATCCGGATTGATTTTTGCGTACTCTTTCACCAATATGTGCTTCCTTTGTTAAATACATATGAATGTATAAGGTTGGCAATGCATGTAGCGTAGCGATCGCACATATGTGGGCTTTTTACTAAAAATGGTTTTTGGGTTCAGGGCCTCTAAACAATTATACTTCCGGTGAGCTCACAAAATAGAATTTTTGGATAGAATTGAATACCTCCTCTAATTACTATACGTAGTAGAGAAATTAGAATTTTAATGGGCTGTTTCAGAGCTAGAATCCTGTTCTAGAACTGTTCACGTTTTATTTCTCAGAATTACCAAATAATCATCTGATGTGATACGTTTATCGTTTGGGTATACAAGCTAGTCTTACCAAAACTTATTTTTATATCTAATGTTTTAATCTAAATAAATGCAGAAATAGTTATATTACACATTTAGCTATAGATACAAAGAGAACAGCGATAGTCAAATTTTTAAGATTGGGCCCTATACGCTCGCCTTAAAGTTCAATACTGTCTCAATGTAGTCGTGAGAAACAACCGAAAAAAAGAATGGCTAAGTATTGAACAATTCGAACCATTAACAACGGATACCTCGGAAATGGCTGATGATGCTCAAAACAGCTTATTTAAAATGTTGTGTACTTTGAAGAGACGTACATTTCTTGTGTAGTACGTTTTCGTCTATATCTTAAAGTTTACCAGATATACGAGTATAAGGTTATACAAAATTGCTTCCGAATGAAGAGGACTTCAAAGGCTATTCCCAGAAAATTCAAGATTACATTTTTTATTTGTCATATAAATATCTTTAACATATGGTATTTTAATGAAAATATATGGAGCCATTTTTTACAAATAAAAAAAAAGGGGAAGCATTTTCCATGTAAAGGGTAGTTTGGTAAGGGGGGATTTTCTTGAAACTTTGGTGCCGCATCTTTGAAATATATTAAACTTAAATACAAGTTTGTTGTACTTCCCATACAGACTATACGTAGTACAGGAAGTAATAATAATGCATTTATGTTTAAGCCCCATTTGACAATTTTCTGTTTCTCCCTATCATTGTTAAGGGAATTTAAGGGTTTTGAGATGCTTTCATTACTGCCATATGTGCCATTGTTGCACTGTGTACATCTGAGTGTTAACTTTCTTTTGTTTGTCCCTGATCTGGGCGGGTTGTATTGTGCCATCTGGTTAATAACGATAAGTGTTCATTGTTTCTGGACAACGTGCCATATCAGTGTAATTTGCAAGTTCAAAATATATTCCACCCATGTCGGAAATGTGTTCCGTTCTCAAAATCATAAGTTCGGTTTGCAGAGGTCGTTGTATTCATTTGTTTTTTGACCTCTTCGATTCGTGAGTGAGAGAGAACATAAAAGTAAAAAAAATCTGATGTGTTACACTCACATGACTTTCTCTACTCTTGTACAAACTAATTTTACAAACGGTTATTCTCCATATGCTTCATGTTAATCGAGATATCGAGATGTTAACCTTATTGCTAATTTTCTTGTAGATGTAAGGGGAATTGCTAGGCTTTAAGCGATAGTCAAATATTTTAAGAGCTGGTTGCTATGTGGAGTATTCCATTCTCTCTGTATTACCAGGACAAAAAAAATTAATAACGAATTCCCATTTGAGAAATAGTGTAAGTATTGGAAAATTTAAGGAAATAACAAGCAATATCTCGAAAATGGTTATGACATGTATATGACATAAATTGTATATTTAATTTTAATGCGATTTTCGAAAAATGTTCCATGTAAAGGGTAATCTGGGGTGGGGGGATTTTCTTGAAAACCTTCGTGTCGCATCTCTGTAAGATACTGAACCTAAATACCGAGTTTGGTGTTTATCCGACTGTTCTTTTCTGAGTTATGCTGTTCACAGACAGACACACACAGACATGTTTCCAAAAATGCTTTATATGCATTCAGTACACCTCAAAACATGAATTTCCTGTGAAATCTCGGTATCGAATTTTTGGGTGGTATGCAATACTTCCCCTACTTACTATACGTAGTAGAGAAAGTAATAAAATCTGATGTGTAGCATTCACATGATCTTCTCCACTTCCTCTTATTCAAAGTTTTCTTAAAAAAATCTTGTTATTCTAGTTGCTTGTTAATCAAGGTAGTTACATTACACATTTCGTTGTAGGATACAGTAGGTAAAGTGATAGTCAGATTTTTAAACAGGTGTCCCTAGACGATGGCTTTAAAAGTTTCATGTTCTTTAGATGACCATGAGAAAAATGTATTCCATGGATATTTTGTTCCATCAACAACATATCCTTCTATCTACTTCATGCTAATCGATGTGAACATTTGCGGAAATGGTTTTATTACATATGTCTTTGTAAGTACACTTGCTGCATTTTACCAACATTTCAGCGGGCGCGTACATAGCAGGGAGCGTGGTCCGACTTTGTTGTTTGATCAAGCAGTGGTATGTGTTATTTGTAGTTTACGCCAAGTGGCAAATATTTCGATGTGTATCCTCTTTGAGAGTAGAAAGTGTAATTCACTTAACTTTTATATTATAATTACTGTAATAAAAACACTATTTTATGCAGATTTTATTTAGTTCAGTGGCCCTTTAGGTCACATCGGAAGATCAGTGAAATTATGTACTAATGAGCCCGGGGCCACAAAGGTTAAAGTTACCCGATATTCGTCTTTTCAGGAAAGGGGAAACTCCGGAAAAACCTTATCTGGGTAACTCACCCTAATCGAAATTTGAACTCGGGACTTTTTGAATGTGAGATAGACACACTACACTTGCATCACAGAGGATGGTGTTTAATTTAGTTGCATATTTGAATTGACAGATGGTTCCAATAATGTCTCTTAAATGAAATTTTTACTCTTTGAGAGTAAAAAGTAAAATATATTTCAGTTTTACATTATGTTACCTTTAAAATATTTTTACTTTCCCTACTGTGTATATTAAGTAGGAGAAGTATTGCATTCCACCCAAAAATTCGATACCGAGATTTCACCGGAAATACATGTTTTGAGGTGCCCTGAATCCAAATAAAGCATTTTTGTAAACATGTCTGTCTGTGAACAGCATAACTCAAAAACGAAAACTCAGATAAATGCCAAAATTGGTATTTGAATTTAGTATCTTCCAAGGATGCGATACGAAGGTTTTCAAGAAAATTCCCCCACACTTGACTACCCTTTACATGGTACATTTTTCGAAAATTTTGATTTTCTCAAAATTGGCTCCAACAATAATGATTAAAATATCCTATGTTTAAGATATTTTCATCGCCAATGAAATGTATATCTTGAATTTTCTGGGATTGTCACCAAAAGTCCTCTTCATTCTGAATGACTTTTGCATAAATGGTAAACCGTAAGAGATAGACACAATTTTACCGCACAAAAAATGTAGATCTCGCTAAAACACACAATTTATGTCACATACTTTTTTTTTTTACCATTTCCGAGATATTCCTTATTATTTGTTTGATTTTTCCAATGCTTACAGTTTTTCTCAAATGAGAAATTCGATATTAGCTTTTTTATGTATTGGACATGCAAAGAGAATGAAATGTGCCACATAGCAACCAGAGTTAAAATATTTGACTATCGCTTAAAGCCTACCATATTCCCCTTGCATCTACAAGAAAATTAGCAATAAGATAGTTTCTGCAAATGTTTATCTTAATTACCATGAAGTATATGGAGTATTTGTAAAAATAGTTTGTACAAGAGTAAGGAAAATCATGTGAGCCTAACACATCAATGTTTTTCTCTTCTAATTCTATTTAATTCTGGTCTACCTGCTAAGATGTAGGGTGTACTGCCTTCAAACTGTACGTCTGTCACAAAGGCTTCCTTCTTTTTTCGCCACCAACCCTCTGCCTGCTTATACTCTTTTTTTATGTATGTGATATTGCTTATATAAGTAATTAGTTCTTGTTACAGTATTGTATGTTAAATTTAGATAGGTGTGTTTGCTCTCTATCATTTCATTTGTAGCGTTCCCAGTTTACGAGCTCTGACTCATGGAACCTCGTAAAAATGACATATAAAGTAGTTTGAAAAAGCAATCTTTTCTGAGGAAGGTGCTCGAATAATAATTGAACTCTTGGCCTAAAATGTCTTAAATTGTGAACATTTACCATGCCTTAATCACTATTTGAGTCAGAATTACACATGGCACTGATTTTGTGAGTACTAGTGTGCAAGCATACACCAACAGCTCAAGGGACTTCCCCTAATAAAGTTATTATTAGTGTGGAGTTACTCATAAAATATCATCATATGAAGAAAAAGCAAATACTTACTTAAAGTTTACACTCATGCGTATGAACATTTTCTGTGATTATATACTCAGCTCAATGAGAATATACTCGTTTTCATAAGAATAAAAGCCTACTACCTCAAACGAGTACATACTCATCCCCTCAGCCATCTTGTTCACTTAAATGTAAGTATATACTCATTTCATCTACAATCTTTAACCGTATACTAGCTTCGTTGAGTGTGTGGGGTTGTGTTTGGCATTCTGAATTAGAAGAGTAGATTTTGTTGTATTTGGTTCTGTCCCATCTAAACTGCTCAGGGATTATCCTGTGTTTTATAACAAGTTTCAGCAGAAATGTTAGAGAAATATTAGGTCCTTCAAGATATGAAAACTTAATTAAAGCAACACCACTAAAGCATAGCTGTAAATTAAATTAGCAAAAAAACAAATAAAATGAAATAGGCAAAAGCTTATTATCAATAAATCAGGCAAACTGAAAATATTCACGGGATTCTAAAGTCATAATTATAAGCTGCCAGATGCAAATTCACATCAGACTGTTTCTAGAATTCGGGATGTTTACACTATTACTTTCTCTACTACGTATAGTAAGTAGGGGAAGTATTGTATTTCACCCAAAAATTCGATACCAAGATTTCCCCGGAAATATGTTTTCAGACCCCCTGAATCCAAAAACAGCATTTTTGGAAACATGTCCATGTGTGCCTGTGTGTGTGTGTGTGTGTGTGTGTGTGTGTGTGTGTGTGTGTGAACAGCATAACTCAGAAACGAACAGTCGGAAAAACACCAAACTTGGTATTAAGGTTCAGTATCTTCCAGAGATGCTACACGAAGGTTTTCAAGAAACTCCCCCCACCCCAGATTACCCTTTACATGGAACATTTTTCGAAAATTTTAATTTTCTCAAAAATGGCTCCAACGATTGTGATTAAAATATCATATGTTTAAGACATTTTCATGACAAATGAAATGTATATCTCGAATTTTCTGGTAATGTCTCAAAAAGTATTGTTCATTGTGAACGACTTTTGTATAACTGGTAAACCATAAGAGATAAACAAAATTTACAACACAAAAAATGTAGATCGCGTTAAAATACACAATTTATGTCATATACATCTTTTTTGAGTAAACCATTTTCGAGATATTGCTTGTTATTCCCTTAAATTTTCCAATACTTTTTCTCAAATGGGAATTCGTTATTCATTTTTTATGTCCTGGACATACAAAGAAAATGGAATGTGCCACATAGCAATCAGCTCTTAAAATATTTGACTATCGCTTAAAGCCTAGCAATTCCCCTTGCATCTACAAGAAAATTAGCAACAAGATTAACATCTCGATTAACATGAAGCATATGGAGAATAAGCTTTTGTAAAAATAGTTTGTACAAGAGTACAGAAAGTCATGTGAGTGTAACACATCAGACTTTTTTTTCTACGAAACAGTTTTGTTATAAGTAACCTAGCTTCTTAAGCAACTGAATTTTGGAGTTAGAATTTTACATAGTAAGCTTAATTAATAAATATGACTTTCAATAATACTTCTAGGTTATGTTTTCAAGCGCAATATAAGATTTTGAAACTCCTTGAATGTTCATGGTTAAAAAACCAATAAATAGAATGGTTATAAGGAAAATTAAAGGAATAATTTTGGATTGGAAAGTCAGTACTCATGAGGTGCTGGATGAACTCATCTCAGGATATTTACACTATTTAGGTATACTTTGAAGGCGGCGCCGTGGCCGAGTGGTTAGACCGCTCGCCTTCCACCGAGGCGGCCCGGGTTCAATCCCAGGGACCTGCATGTGGGATTTGTGGTGGACGAAGCGGCGTCTGGGCGGGTTTTCTCCGGGTTCTCCGGTTTCCCCCGCCATTCATTCCACCAACTGCTCCATCATCACCTTTCCTTTCATCCATTTCACCAACATTTTGTTTCATCTACTTCCTTCATCCCATATCAGGCATCGGGCTGATCACCCATCCTGGATGCTCTGTCTGATCCATGAGTGTCTGCTCCTCGACGGGCCTCTGACCCCAGGCTCCCGCTTGTAAGTCCTACATAAGAGGAGGGTAAACAGATAATGAATGAAGGTATACTATGAAACAGTTTTCTTATAAAGTTATGAGTAGGTGACTGTATTTTGAAGTTAACACTTTACATAGTAAGGTTAATTAATGAAGTTGACTTTCAATGTTATTTCTAGGTTAGTTTTTCTGAGACAATGCAGGATTTTTAAACTCCTTTAATACATATTTGTATGTTTGTAACTTTCTCATGAGTACTATACATTTCATAAACTGTGCCTTTCTCCTCATATTTAGTTTTAAGTAAAAAATATTAATATATACTCAGAAGTCCTCATGCATCTAACCATGTTCAGCATGAGAGGAGAATTAACTCATAAAACTGAGAGTATACTAGCTTTTATTCATACCAAATTAGAGTACATACTCTTGTAAGATGGATGCCTGAGTATGTTCTACTCTGCTTCCATTACTTGAGTATTTTCTCAAAATGAAGTACATACTCAGATGGTTTTATTCTTACCAAACTGAGTATTTACTTGAAAAAGTGAAGTATATACTATATACTCATTTTTACTTTCTCTACTACGTATAGTAAGTAGGGGAAGTATTGTATTTTCACCCAAAAATTCGATACCGAGATTTCACCGGAAATATGTTTTGAGACCCCCTGAATAAAAAAAAAACATTTTTGGAAATATGTCCGTGTGTGTCTGTGAACAGCATAACTCAGAAACGAACAGTCGAAAAAACACCAAACTTGGTATTTAGGTTCAGTATCTTCCAGGGATGAGACACGAAGGTTTTCAAGAAAATCCCCCACCCCATATTACCCTTTACATGGAGCATTTTTCGAAAATTTTGATTTTCTCAAAAATGGCTCTAACGATTTTGATTAAAATATCATATGTTTAAGACATTTTCATGACAATTGAAATGTATATCTCGAATTTTCTGGGAATGCCTCCAAAAGTATTCTTCATTGTGAACGACTTTTGCATAACTGGTAAACCATAAGAGATAGACAAAATTTTACTACACAAAAAATGTAGATTGCGTTAAAATACACAATTTATGTCATGCACATTTTTGTTGCCGAGTGAACCATTTTCTAGATATTGCTTGTTATTCCCTTAAATTTTCCAATAGTTACACTTTTTCTCAAATGGGAATTCCTTGTTCATTTTTTTATGTCCTGGTAATGCAAAGAGAATGGAATGCTCCACATAGCAACCAGCTCTTAAAACATTTGACTATCGCTTAAAGCTTACCAATTCCCCTTGCACCTACAAAAAACTAGGAATAAGATTAACATCTCGATTAACATGAAGCATATGAGAATAAGCGTTTGTAAAAATAGTTTGTACAAGAGTAGAGAAAGTCATGTGAGTGTAACACATCAGATTTTTATTCATATAACCCATTGAATCTAATAGAATTAGTAGAATTTACTACCCTTGCTCTTTTATGAAAAGGTTAATTAACATTATCGTTAAAATGCACCGATGATATTAGGTAATACACCGATAACTAGTATTATTAACTAATAGATTTATGAAACAGGGCCCAGGTCTGCAAAGCATCACTCAGCGTTTACCAAACCAACCGTTGACCACGCTCACGATTTCTTAACCCTGAGATCAACAAGCTTGGATGAAGAAGCTCCTTGTCTAGAAGGCGGTGCCCTCCAGCCACAAATGTTAAATATTTTTAATGCGGTAGCACTTTTTGTTGGAGCGCTTTTCAAAGAGAATCTAATTAAGAATGTTCTGGATGTAATTACTCCGTGGTACCACCAATCATCGCACGCCGTAATTAACTTGTTAATCAATTCGCTGCCTTTTTTCCTTTCCTGCATCACGCGACTGACGTAAGACCCGATTGTTTATTGAGGGTTTGCATTGTGTTCCCAAAGGTGAGAAGGGGAGTAGAGAAAATGAGATTATAACATGCTGAGACAAACGCCTTCCTAATTTCTGGCATTACCAAAGAGATGGCTCCACGGTAAGGTCTCAATTATGTATGCAACTTCATGTCGATGGAAGCATTTATACAATGCGACTTGTCGCATTGTCTTTCAGCTCACATAACATATGCGACAGTCGCATATTCCAGGATGTATAGGGTAGTTAAATTATATTCGAACCCACTCGCGACCTCTGTCTACTGCGCGAAACAGCCGGCAGTCGCCGGGGAAATTACACCGGCAGAGGCGGACTAAAATCTTTACCTTATAAATAGATGCTGGAAATGTTGACCTTCTGCTCTCAAACAGGCAGCATATCTCGTGTAAATATTCTCACTCGCTCTCCCAAGCTCAGCAGCAGGAATTCTTTGGATTTCTTGCACAATGTTTTCTCTAAGCGCCTGTAGTGTGCGGGGATTGGAACGACACACTTTGTCTTTTAAAGAACCCCATTAATAAAAATCACAACTCGTTAGACCAGGAGAAAAAAGGGGCCACAAATCAACAGTACATACGCTGCCGAATCATTGCATGCAATAAGAGAGGTGTTTGTTGACAGAATATTTAGTGTTGATTAATGGCCTCTCGTTCTCCTGGCCTAACCATTTTTATTTATGGTGTTCTTTAAAAGACAAAGTGTATCGTTCCAATCCTCGCACAATGCAGGAACTTAGATAAAACATTGTGCAAGAAATCACAAGAAGTCCTGCTGCTGAGCTTCGGAGAGTGAGCGAGAATAATTACACGAGATATGCTGCCTGTTTGAGAGCAGAAGGTCAACATTTCCAGCATCTTTTATAAGGTAAGAGTTTAGTTCGCCTCTGCCAGCGAAATTTCCTCGGCGAATGCCGGCTGTCCCGCGCAGTAGAGAGAGGCCGCGAGTGGGTTCGAATATAATTTAATTAACCTATATATGGATGCATGTCGCATTGTGAGCGAGTCACTGCTGCCTCCTTGAGAAATACAGAGCTGTGATTGTTGGGGTTTGTGCTTTCACGTGTTGCGAGAATGGTCCGATTATCATCGTTCAGACTTTTGTCAAGTATGGATACGAAGAGATAAGGATGGAATTACAGTAAGTGAAGACCGAAGTTCTAGGTATCAACAGAAGAGTGGAAACACCAGAGGACAAATATAGGAGATTTGCAGGAAAGAAAGGGGTATGGCCCATGCAGGAGATGAAAGAGATCTTAGAACGTAAACTCGAGTTGGAATTAAGGCTGGGAGATAGTTGAAGCATTTCGAGTAGGCAAATAAAGAGGAAGAAGGATGATTGTGGTAGGATTTGTACCAATACAAACGAAATATTCAAGAGAACGAAGAAACTTAAGGGAGCAGACATTTTTATCAATCGGTGCAGTAGAGAGCCCTAAAACGAGAATTAGTTCACGAATGGAACAACCGAAGATCCTTGAGTGGTAGATATTTTTCATAGGCTTAGATTTAAATTAATAGTATAAATTGAATTTTATGATAAACTAGTAGAACCTGCAGCTCCGCTAGAGTTGTAGAGTTAACACCGAGATTCTTGTTTCTTTTTCTCACTCTCTTCCAATACGCTCCCATTTCACTCTTTCATCCTCTCTATTTGTTTACCTTTCCACTCTGTTCCTCCCTACACCCGTTTCATACTCACTTTTCCACTTTCTTTCACTATACTATTCCTTCTCGTTATCTCTCCCTCCTTCTCTCTCAACCTCTCCCTCCCGTCACCTTTAGCCCGTCTCTCTTCCCGTTTGTGTAACGCACTTCATGCGTTATTTTGAAAATGGGTAATTAAACTGTTTTATCTAGGATATCAATAGAAAAAAGTATAAGTTATTTTTTCCCGTGGTAACTGGTTTACATGAATAATATTAGCCAAAAATTTGTGTTAACTTCGTAAGAACAGGTTATGGTGCAAAATTGAAGCTTATTTATTTTTACTTTCTGTATCACGTATAGTAGGTAGACAAGCAATTGCATTCCATCAAAAAATTCCATACCGAGATTTCATCGGAAATACATGTTTTGAGGTCCCCTGAATAAAAAAGCATGTCTGTGCCTCTGTGTGTGTCTATGAACAGCACAACTCAAAAACGAAAAGTCGGATAAACACCAAACGTGCTATTTAGGTTCAACAAAATCCCTCACCCGAAACTCCCCACATGGAACATTTTTAGAAATTTTTTATTTTCGAAAAACGGCTCTAACGATTTTGATTAAAATACCATATACCAAATATATTTAAATGCCAAATAAAATGTATATGTTGAATTTTCGGGGAATAGCCTGTGAAGTCCTCATTCGGAAGGAATTTTGTATAATCTTCGACAACTAGTAAACGTTAGGCGATAGACGAAAGCGGACTACACAAAAAATGAGATCTCTTTACAACACATAATTTATTTAAAATACTTTTTTGTAGCATAAACGTTTCTGAAGCATTCGTTATTAAATTTTCAAATTCTTCATTACTTGGTCATTCTCCTAAAGTCCTTTCAACATTCAGTTGTTTCTTGCGATGTCATGGAAACAGTATGGAATTTTAAGACCAGCATATAGCGTCCAGTTCTTAAACATTTGACTATCGCTGTTCTCTTTGTATGTATAACAAACAGTGTAATGTAGCTATTTCTGCAAAGGTTTATTTGGATTAAAATGTAGTAGATAGAAAAGTAAGCTTGAGTAAGAATAATTTGTGTATCCACTAATAAACCACAGAGGGAGGAGAAAGTCATGTGAATGTATGGTTTCATTTCCGTCTATTATTTTAACTCTGACTCAGAACCTTTAACAGCACCGCTTTTACTTTCTCCAACATGTCCTAGTAGGTAGTGGAAGTATTAAATTCCACCCAAAAGTTCGATACACACATTTCACCGAAAATACATTATTTTGAGTTCCCCTGAATAAAAATGTATGTTCTGGTCTGGTTCTATGTGTGTGAGGAGCATAACTCAAAAATTCAAATTTAGTTAAATAGCAAATTAGTATTTGAATTGAACGCCTTCCGAAGATAGGACACGAAGATTTTTAGGAAAATACCTGCATTCTAACTACTCTTTATATTTCAATATTTTAGTTGCTTTTTATTTCCTTAAAATGGGTAAAGATTTAGATTAAAGTATCATTTATTTAAGATATCTGCATGCTAAATGAAATATATAACTTGAATTTTTTGAGAATGGCCCGTGAAGTCCTCTTCATTCGGAAGGAATTTTGTGCATTAGTTTATAACTCTTAAACCATAAAATGTAGATACACTTACTACAAAGGAAATGTAGATCACTTTGAAACACGCAATTTATTTCAAAGTGCCTAAGGCACTTTAAGGATATCTGATATTATTTGTTTGCATTTTTCAACACTTTTGTCATGTTCTGAAGTGCTGTCCGAGTCAATTGTTTCTCGCGATGTAATGGCAGTGTACGTAGTTTCAAGGCCAGCGTTTGATTATCGCTACAGCCTTCTGAATTCCCTTTGTACCTACTCGCCATGAAATGCGCAATTCAAGTATTTGTGTTAACGTTTGTCTAGGTTAACATGAAGTAGTTAGAAAAAATCTGATGTTACATTCACATGACTTTCTCTACTCTTGTAAAAACTATTTTTACAAACGCTTATTTTCCATATGCTTCATATTAATCGAGATGTCAATCTTATTGCTAATTTTCTTGTAGATGCAAGGGGAATATGCTAGGCTTTAAGCGATAGTCAAATGTTTTAAGAGCTGGTTGCTATGTAGAGCATTCCATTCTCTTTGCATGTCCAGGGCATATGAAAACGAATAACGAATTCCCATTAGAGAAAAAGTATAAGTATTGGAAAATTCAAACATATAATCCCCGAAATGGTTCAGTCCACAAAGAAATGTATATGACGAAGTGTGTGTTTTAAGAGATCTACATTTTCTGTCTATCAAAACTCGTCTATGTCTTACGGTTTACCAATTATGCAAAAGCCATTTAGAATGAACAGGACCTTTGGGGACATTTCCAGAAAATTCAGGATATACGAACATTTTATTTGTCATTAAAATATTTTAAATATATATTTTAATCAAAATCGATAGAAGCATTTTTGAGAGAATAAAAATTTTCAAAAAGTGTTCCATGTAAAGGGTAGTTAGGAGTGGGAGATTTTCTTGAAAATCTTTATCTTTGGAAGGTTTAGAGCTTAAATACCTATCAGTTTGGTGTTTATCCGACTTTTAGTTTTTGAGTTACGTGTCAAAGACATACATATAGGCATATACATTTTTTTCTACAAAAAATTTTCGGATACAGGTAGCCTCAAAACATGTATTTTCGGGAAATCTCGATAACGAATTTATGGGTGGAATGCAATACCTTCTCTACCTACTATGTGCGTGCTAAGGAAAGTAGCAAAATGTTAACGTTTTCTTAGCACGTAATGAATGCTATTTAACCAATTCTAGTCACCATGGAGATTTGTCCTTCATCGCTGTGTAAACATTAAACACCGTTTCCACGGTAACTAATCTTAAGACATGAAATAACTCTGTACGTTTTCATTTAACACAATATGGACTTACTTAAAGCTGCCAAGGTGAATCTCTAGATGGCTTTGCTTGTGCCCCCGGCGCACCTTTGTATCTACTTTTGAGCTTCCTCAGTCACGTAATTACTTTCGACACAACACGGGCAGACTGAATGCTCTAGTGCTCGAGTTCTACTGCTATGCCATCTATTGCCTCGTATCGGCCTCGGTTTGTTCACATTACGAAAATGCAGTATTACAGTTGTAATCCCTTGGCTTTCACCCTTAAATATTTAGGCAACATATTAACATTATATTTTAAACTGTCGTTTCACTATAAAGACTTTTCACTTTTCATTTTAGTATCGAACCTTTTTTGATTTTTGTTTCCATTAGATTTCCGTGCATAAAACTACATACTTTTAAGCACGTTAATTAGAAATACTGAAAACATAAATTCCAACAACTCATTTATTACATAAATTCACAACATAATCATTTAAATTGAAAATTACGTTTGTTGTTTACTTTCTCTACTACGTATAGTAAGTAGGGGAAGTATTGTATTCCGCGTGTGTCTGTGTGTCTGTGAACAGCATAACTCAGAATCGAACAGTCGGATAAACACCAAACTTGGTATTTAGGTTCAGTATTTTCCAGAGATGCGACAGGAAGGTTTTCAAGAAAATCTCCCCACCCCAGACTACCCTTTACATGGAACGTTTTTCGAAAATTAAAATTTTCTCAAACATGGCTCTAACGATTTTGATTAAAATATCATATGTTTAAGATATTGTCATGAGAAATGAAATGTATATCTCGAATTTTCTGGGAATGTCACCAAAAGTATTCTTCATTGTGAACGACTTTTGCATAACTGGTAAACCATAAGAGATAGACAAAATTTTACTACACAAAAAATGTAGATCGCGTTAAAATACACAATTTATGTCATATACTTTTTTTTGTTGTTGAGTGAACCATTTTCGAGATATTGCTTGTTATTCCCTTAAATTTTCCAATACTTATACTTTTTCCCAAATGGGAATTTATTATTAATTTTTTTTGTCCTGTTAATGCAAAGAGAATGGAATACTCCACATAGCAACCAGCTCTTAAAATATTTGACTATCGAATAAAGCCTACCATTTCCCCTTGCATCTACAAGAAAATTAGCAATAAGATTAACATCTCGATATCTGGTTTAGCATGAAGCACATGGAGAATAAGCGTTTGTAAAAATAATTTGTACAAGAGTACAGAAAGACATGTGAGTGTAACATATCAGATTTTTTTATAATGTAGTCAATAATTGATTTTATTGAAGTGTATCCTGGTATCTTGTAAATCTATGATTCTCCCTATGCTGATAATATCCATTTAATATTCTCCAGGAATTCTGACCGCATAGCATTTTGACATTTGACTGTATAGCACGTGAATTCAAGGAATTAGAGGGGCAATAATGTATTGGAAATTGCGGAAGGTTTGTGGTCCAACAGGCAAGAATGGAGAAATGTAATAAGATGTTAAAAGCTGTAGCTTTGGGTGCTGGAAAAGTGTTTGCATTGTAAAATTCCCATGTATATATACACAGGGTAGATCATTTCAGCTGAGACTGTACAAGATCTCCAAAACTAAGCGTTGTAGAAAGAAATGTCTTGGATAAAAGTTTCTTAATATTATGGGGGAAAGTAAATGCCATTAGTCGTGTTTTGTTTGGCGGATGTTATGATGGTCATTTTAGGGTCACTCTAAATTTTTAAAATGGGAACCTACTATTAGGGTGAATTTACATTGACCCCAAAATGATTATCACAACGTCCTTCAAACAAAACACAACTAATGGCATTTACTTTCCCCCATAATATTAAGAAACTTTTATCCAAGACATTTCTTTCTAATACGCTTAGCTATGGAGATATTGTCCAGTCTAACCTCGTGCACACTGCCGTTTGTGAAAATTGCAACACCAAGAAGGAAATGCATGAATACAATGAATTTAATAACACAGGTTAGGTACATGACAAGTAACAAATGATCAACTTTTCAAATCTATACATGATCTTTGAGCCCTAATATTCAGTATTTGGTGTGACCTCCATGCGCTGCAATTAGAGCTGCTATACGCCGTGGCATTGAATCAAAAAGGTTCTGAATAAGTTCCTGGGGGATTTCCCTCCACGCAATTTGTATTCGAGCCCACAAATCCGTGATACTCGTTACTAAGGACCGTGACGCACCAGGTGCCGACCAACCATATCCCAGGCATGTTCGATGGGCGACATGTCAGGCGAACATGCAGGCCAGGGAAAAAATGGTACCCGTCACTCTTCGAAGAAGGCAATATGTGGCCTGGCATTTTCCTGCTGAAGTGTGGCCTGTGGAGATGCCTGAAGCAGGGGAAGTACCTGGCTCTACAACCACCGTTAGGTACCGGTTGCTGTTCAAAGTGCCCTCAATTCGTAGGAGGCGAGGTCGGTTGTTGTAACCAATGGCGTCCCAAACCATCAAACCCGGTGTTCATCCACTATGCCGCTCAACAATGTAGCCCTCCAGGTCGCGCTCACCACGGTACCGCCGGACACATATGCGACCATCGCTGTAAGATATGTTGAAGCGAAGAGACTACATTTTGCCACTCAGCACCCCAGTGACGGTGTTCACGTGCACATTGCAGTCGGCGGAGCTTGTGGTTTTTGGATAATGGAAGCCGACGTAATGGCATGCATGCAACCAGTCCAACCTGCAGCAGACGGCGACGAACCGTTGATGCAGACAAGTTCACACCTGTTGTAGTGCTCCACTGTGGATGAAGCTGTACGGTCCGCTATGGCCATGCGGACAACATGACGGTCATCCCACGCTGTGGTCATGTTCCGTGGTCCAGTACCCGCTCTTCGCTACGTACGACCTTCATCTATCCACTGCTTCCACACACGCATCACTGTCGTAGCAGCATGCCCTGTACGAGCCGAAATGTCACGATATGACAAACCGCTTCCCGGAGAACGATCATTCTGCCCCGTTCGAACTCACTCACATGCCAATATGGCTCTCTTTGACGTCAACGAGGCATACTGGCACTCCCTTTAGTGTTTCCACCTTGTTTGACAGCATTGCACTGACTACATTGGGCGCAACTACATTGTCGTACCGACACGAGAGGGCTCTGCTCGACCTACGTGTACCCCATCTCTCTGCAAACCTAATCACTTAATGCTTGCACACTCTTCTACACTTCCACCAAGGTTGGAGTTATTCGGAGATTTGATAATTACCGCGGGACTCAGCTATGTTTATAGAGAATATGGATTCTCATTCTTGTCTGCTTTTTGTTTGAAAATTAAAACCAACAACAAAGAATATATCAGAAATGGTTGGCGCTATAAAAAATGTTATTTGATACATACTGTGTGCTTTGTGTCCGGGGTTTGATTCCCGGCTTTAAGATAGCGATTTTAACTCAGCCGTATCCACGTCTTCACGTCTGACTTGCTCGTGAGAGGTATTCTCAAGTCCCAACGTGGTTCAAGTCCATGTAAAAGCTGTAGGTCCTTTCATTCAAGCGTCGTCCTCGTCATCGCCCTACTATCGGAGGCAACAGATTCTGCCAACTAGGTACCTCCACCTCAGAAATGGGTCCAGGCTTTGCTTGGTGAAATGAGGTATCCCACGAAGTACATTTTTTGTGTAGTAAGATTTTGTCTATCTCTTACGGTTTATGAATTATACAAAAGTCATAGAATGAGGAGGAATTTATTTGTGATGAAAGTACTATCTTAAAGAATCGTTAAAACTATTTTTGAGAAAATAAAAGATAAGGAAATTTTCTATGCAAAGGCTAGTTTGGGGGGGGGGGAGTTTCTTGAAAATCTTTGTGTCGTATCCTTGGAGGATGCTGAGTTTGTTTGATGTTTAACTGACATTACAGTTTTTAGTTATGCTAATACACACCAATCTCAAAGTAGGCATTTGGTAAAACAGCGGTATCGAATTTTTGTGTAGAATGCAATATTTTCTCTTGTTACTATTGAGACAGTATTTTTAACACTTAAATGATATCAGTCTAACTATATAATATAAAATGAAATAACAGCCCGCCTTAAAGCAATATGTGTATAATATAATATATAAAATGTATTATGTTTATATTATTATGTACATGTATAAAAATGTTATGTGAATATATTACGTAGTTTAACAATGTAGGAGCTGTGAGAATAGAAGCAAATATAAGCAAGCTGCTTTCAGTAGCAAACAGAATTATAAGGTAGAAGCCGAAAGTCGCTAACAATGAGGTAACCTTGAGGCAACAATAAATTAGAAAGTTTAAAAAGGGTACTAATAGTTCTTGGAACAATAATAATGTAATATTTAAAACAGATTTTAAATAGCCAATCAAAAACTAGAAAAGCTAAAAGTTAAATAAAGGTATTCTATCCGAATAGGCTTAGCCAATCAGAGACTTGAAATAGAGAAAATGTACAAATTCAAACGGTAGACGCTACAAGGAAGCGTACCCAAGCAGTTCAGTTCGGTACGGGTTCAGTGTGGGACATGAAAATTCATTGCGGTGAGAATAATATAAAGTTTACCTGTTAAAAGTGCAATTAACAATAATCTCACAGCTCTATAGTAGGATATATCAGTGAAGTGTTATTTAATCGTGTGAAGGATTAATAAAACAAAGTACAATACAATTATAATTTGTGTAAGCCTTGTACTTTAGCCGTACCAGCCCTGCTAAGAGATACGTGCTCTACAAATTACTAATGACGCAGCCGAGGTATACGTATATAATATTTAAATAAATAACATTAAAATAGTTATTACACATAAAGTAAACGTGGGGCGAAGGCCACCGAAAAGTTTGTACCGTATGTGGGGCAAACACTCCAAGAAACATATCTCCCGAAAATTGGCATCCATTACGTGCGTGGTCTAAAACAGCTTAAAATTTTGGCACTCATACGTGGTGCAACCGCAACAACTAGAAACATAAACCCCTTCACTATAGGTATCAGTTACACAACGGAGGGGAACACCTTGCGCACTGCGACCTACATAGATTTATTGTGGCTAATCCCACAGAAGGAAGGTATGAATTGAAGGAACCACAGCAGGCTGCAAGCCACAGGAAGACAGGCCACACAGACGCGCGGAAGTGCCTAACCGTTCCTGGCTCGAACACCTGTTCCACTGCTGGAGCTGTCTAGAGGGTATTGAACGATCCTTCGAGCAAGCAGCCTTCTATTGTGCACGGGGAGTAAACGTAAAGGTACGTATCACGGAGGGGCTCCCGGAACCGGGCAGAGCACCGCACTCGCGGGCCAGTCGGCCCATTGTGCTTCCAGACTCCTGTGAGGGAGGGATGAGGGCAGAGACCTGAAGGGTGACAGGATCCGAATGCCGACGGGGCAAGCATGGATGGGGTCCGTAACGTTTCCAGATCGCACGGTCCCTGTCCATAAGCCACCAACCTCCAGGGTTCCCACGCTGAGGATAAACCTTACTGAGCGGTACCGCAGCGACGCCAGGGAAGAAACCTGTATAGACCGCCCAGCCGCAACTCACCTGGTCCTACAACCCTGAAACAGATGACAAGGAAGATGATGGGTACAGGGACTGAGGGGAAGGAGAGTCGTGGTAGAAGATAAACCACCCCAGCATTCGCCTGGCGACCCAGGGAAACCACGAAAAACCTATGGGTCAGAGTGGACGGTCGCCGAGGATCGCTTCCTCCCGAATGCGGGCCACAGACGCAACCGCTTGAGCCATCCTGAGTACTATTTTCTTAGAGCAAGCATCGGCGCTATCTACCCGGCACCGCCATACGCCACAAATCCTAGAAGCACACCTGGAGAAATGTGAAGGAAACGGAAAATGAAAGCTAACTGATGGAAAGGATACCGTGGTATATGGGAATTAGCCTACCGTCCAGGGAAAACGACGAAAATCCAAGGTCAGTGGGTGGTCGACGGGAATCGAACCCGGGACCTCCCGGATGCGAGTCTCAAACTTTACCGTCATCTTGCTGGGTTACTTAGGTAAGTATTAGAGGGGGTAAAACATCCAGAAGTGGATATTAACTGTTTAATGCAATTTAAAAGATAAAGTGTGAGCAATAGGACCATGTTAATTCACTGGGTTGTGTGAGTGTGCTTACTTTGAACCAGGTTTTGGCAGGCAGTCATGAAGTTCAGAGATCTGGGTTAGCTTTTCCTGAGTCCAGGTAAAACTGAACCTCTGTGTTCGAATATCAAACACACGTAGTATATTTTGTTAGGTTTCTGGGGCATAGCGCACCGGTCGTGTGGTATGCATTTAATTAGAAGCCTGGCATGGCAAAAAAAAAAGGGCAGTGTGCAGACTTGGGGCCATTCAAAGCCTTTGAAAGGTTAATGGGACCTGCGGCAAATTCGCGCGTGTACCGTCCTGAGGCTCGACGAACTGTCAGATCTTCACATGCCGCTGCCTTCAAATCGTTTCAACGCTCCTCTGTAATTGGACGATTAAAAACATCCGCAATTAACAGCTTGCGTTTATATGGACATCTCAAAAGTTCCCAATAGATGTCACTCTCATGTTTCGCTTATAACACTTCGATATCGCCAATCGCTGTGAGAGAACTGCGCTTTTTAATAGCCGTTTGTTTTCTGTAACTGTGGGTGTCAGTGGCGGATGGTGGTTAAATATTTGCGGAGACCATTGTTAGACTGGGGTTAGTTCTTATACAGTGCTTTTACCTCACACTGTGGCCACCGCTCAGCTCTGCCACATGTATTTCTAATGAAATCTCGGAATGTTTGGATGGATGCAATACCGTCTCTACCCACTATGACGTGGTAAAGTAAGTAAAAATTGTTATCGTATATTTTCTTAAAATTCCTTAATAAATTTTTCCTTTCTCTACAGCCTACCTATAGTAAGAGGTATTCCACCCGAATGTCGATATTGAGGCTACAGTGGAAATAAACGTTTTGAGGTTACCTGAGCCCTCCAAAAATTATAAAATGGTCCACTTATTTGTTCCTGAGAACACCACAACTCAAGAACAAAGTTCTTGGTATTTAAGTTCAGTATATTCCAAAGATTCAACACCGGCATTTTCAAGAAAAGTACTCAAATTAAAATACCTTTAAGATGAAAATTGTTTTATTTTATTTCTCAAAATGGCCCTAATAATTTTTATTGATGTGCTTAATGTTTAAGACATTTACATGACAAATACACTTTATCTATGTCTTGAATTATGGTAAAGCATAACAGATAGATAACAGCTTACTAAACAAAAGATGCCTATCTATTTAAAATAAAATTTATTTATAATAACCGTTTTGTGGCATTACCCATTTCCGAGATATTATTTGTTATTGGTTTTAATTTTTGAATATTCTGCCATTAAACCATTCATTTGTTTCACGGAATGTCATATAAAGAGTATAACATTTTAAGGCCAATATATAACTACTCGCTTTTAAACATTTGACTGTCGCTATCTCCTTTGTATTTGTACCTAAAACGAACTGTGTAATTTTTTTTATTGTAACAAGTCTGCAAAATTACAATCTGTACAATAAGTGAACAACATATTATAATGATAACTTTGCAAGTTTTTGTTACAAACTATGGTCCATTGGCCATATAATTGCTTATAATTGTCAAAATCTATAAAACAGTTCCAAAACCTGATTCCTCTGCAGTTGGTAGTTGTGTTTGTGCTGTTGTCTGGTAGATTTATTAGCAGTGTATTGGGATGACTGCTGAGACGTTTTTTGTAGGACAGACTATGTGCTGTGATTTCCTCTTCGACTATCCGATACTGTAAATCATGGTAAATTTATGTATTACTGATGTAACAGTGATGTTAACAATGCTTCGGAGAGTTTTTGATTGGAAGTGCTCTAGTATCTCAATGTTTGAGTTACTTGCTGTACCCTATAAATGAATTCCACATGTCCATACTGTTTTAAGGATAATTTTGTAGATGGTTAGTTTGTTTATCACTGATAAACAATAGTTCTGATTTAGGTCCAAAAAGCTAGTTCATTTTGCTGTATTTTGTACTTATTTGCCTGCGTTTAGTTCATATGTGCTTTTTCCAGGCAAGCAGTCGATCAAGGTACATATCCAGATACTTCACGTCTTGCTTTTCTGGCATGGTCTAATTATTCAGAGTAACAGGCGGACAGGAACCTTTTCTGAGTGTAAACGTTATATGGTGACTTTTGGCTTTATTCTTTAACTCTCCGCTTTTTAAGCCAGTTAAATATTTTGTCTCGTACAAGATGGGAAGCAGCATTTGGATCTTCATGGACTGAAAGAATAGCTGTATCATCTTAAAACGTTGCTAAGGTGGTGTTTGGAATTATTGGTAAGTCAGCAGTGTACGAGATAAATAGAATTGGTCCCAAGACACTACCTTGTGGTATACCTGACTTTATTGGATAAAGCGCTGTAAGGCTTTCTTGTAATTTTATTTGAGAATATATTTTTTCTGTGTTACATTTTAGTAAGATATAGAAATGATGTGACAAATATTTCTTGAGTTTAGACATCAGTCCAGTATGCCAAACCTTATCAAATGCCTCTTTAACGTCTATAAATACTCCTGAGCAGTAATGTCGTTGTTCAAATGCGCCGTTAATGACCTCAGTTATTCGATGTATTTGTTCAATTGTGGAGTTTTATGGTTGGAATCCAAATTGGAAACTGGGAAGCAGTGAAGATAAATGAGGTTTTAGTTTGATCAGAAGTAATTGCTCAAATAACTTAGAGAGCACTGGAAGCAAGCTATTTAATTTGGAGGTTTTCCAGGTTTTAGGATGACTATTATTTGTGTTATTTTGAAGGCTCCGAGAAGTTCAGAGCATTAAAAATAAAAGTAATGAATATTAGTGTGATTGAATGGTAACTCCTGAAGTATTTGTCCAGTGATGGGATCATATCCTGGGGTCTTTATTGGATTTAACTGATGTATGTCTTATCTCCGTGTATGTTATAGATGTAATTGGAAGTGATATTTGAAAAGGAGCGTGGAGATATTAATTTACGAGGGGCATTGAGAAAGTTTTGCAAGTGTCATCTTAAAATCCAAACTAAGCATGGAATTCAAAAACTTATTCTCACAATCCTTCAAAGTAGTCTCCATTTCTCTCCCCACACAGTTGCAGATGGTGCAACCACTTGTCAAAAGCACTACGATACTAAGACTGAGGTAGGTATTGTCAACAGAGCTGAATTTATAGCATGAGAAAGCTCCTTCGTTTAAAAGGTTTTTCAGCAATGTAACATTACAGTAGTCGCACGGTGCAAGGTCAGGACTGCTGGGTGGATGGTCAAGCAACTGGACCTTAACGGTTTGCCACTGTTCTGTGAGGAGGCGTATTGTCATACAAAAGCAACAGCCTTGAAGTGCCTGTCTTTGGACGCCGCCGCCTCAGCTCTTCAAACAAAGGATTCAAAACATAAGAGCCATAGTATTCTCCATCCATTGTCATTCCTTCTGGCATGCAGTCAACCACTAATAGTCCTTAATAATTGAAGAACACGGTGAACACTCGCTTCCGAGAACGAAAACCTTGTTGAAGAACGACTGGTCTTGTAACATTCTCATTTACCTAGAAAAAATTCTGAGTTTTATTTGGTGTGGTATAATAATAAAACCAACTTTCATCACCAATGCATGCATCTGTCAAACGTTTAGGACCATTAGGTGGAAACATCCTCAGCAGTTTCCTTGTAGATTCCTTTCTCCTCTACTTCTCTTCATTGGTTAGAGAATGTGGAACATATTTTTCACATATTTTTTGCAACTTTAAATGTTCATGCACTATACGATCAATGCTGCCGACGCTGACACCGACTTCCATACTTAGCATTCAAACAATAATATGTCGATTTTCCTCCACCGAATTTCTCACCCTCTGAATTGTTCTTTCGTTTCACAGCTTCATAAGGCCGGCCAGAACGAGGGTTGTCTTTCAAAGCCTCTCGCTCTTCTTCAAATGATCGAATCCATCTTGTAATGGTATCAATTGAACACATTTGATCACCATAAACAGCTAACAAGTCCTCATGAATGTTTTTTGCTCTTTCAGCTATACCTTTTTCACTATATGCTGAAAGGAGAAGTAAACAAAACCACGTGACAAGACAGCGCCTCATTGGCTGGTGGGCAAACTACAATCTTTCCCGCTTAGCATGTCGTCTCTTCCTCTACAAATAAACAGCTCGGTTCATATCGTAACATTTTGTGGTTATTCTCGTGCAGAGAAATTTAATGTAACAGTTAAATTTATGAAACTAAATGTGTTTGTTCAGATTCAGCTATAACTAAATGAAGCGTTATAGCAGAGGGTTTAAGAGGCTATGCGCAGGCGCTGCAGTTCGTTTTCTGTTTGAGCTGAGAATCTTCTGCCACTGTAGAAAACATAAACGAGGGAAATGGAAAGAAGACAATTGTGTTAAATGCTTACCCACATTAACCAACAATGAATATGGTCGCCCCTTGTTTAGCAATAATTAAACTTCCTTGTTAGTGATGCAGAATTTTTGCTCGGATAGCTTGGTTTGCGTTTGTTTTCTGTGGGTTTCTAACCTATAGTGCTAATCGTTATTTAACTTGACTCATAAAAGTTTAAAGCAAAGGTGGTATACTGATATTAGTCATTAAATGAATGATTTATAAAGCCTGAAGTTAAGAACAGTTTAATCCAGTACCTTTAGTCACAGAAGCCGAACTGTTCAGGTATAACTTTCATTTGTCTACTCTTAGTATTATGTGTTAGATGTTTAGAATGTAAGGCAAAATATAGGATGTGGGTGTATTAATTGTATATTTAATTTGTTGAGCCTCACATTTGGGAGCCAATTTTGCGACGGTATTACTTATAATGTTTGTGTATGTTTGTTTACTTCAGGTGGTGAAGCCATCTTGTGACGTGGTTCATTTGTTAGGTTTGTTAGCTCCATCTAGTGTTAGCAATTTGCGGCAGCATTAGTGTTCGTTTGAAAGAATGCTACTGTTATTTTATTTCATTTTGGTTCTCTGTCCTCCGGCTAGCTATGATCTTTTGGTCAAGCACTTCTCTTTATACAGGTTGTGTAAACGGAAAGGAATCTTTTATCCAAAGATAACACTGATGAAGAATTTTGTTTTACACTTTTATTGTCGAACACATTTACTATCACATTTACACATTGATCTTGACACTCGCCAAACTGAAACTGTTATAATAACTTCTTACTGATTACTTTTAATTCACGTACTTCAACCTTTTGTATAATTAACTTTACAACACTTGAGAATTTTCCTAACTCTGCTACGCGTAACTTGTGAATCTATAGCCGACATGTAATATTTCTGCTGGACTGAAGGCGACGTGTATCATACAAATATTTTCGACGAACTGACGGGAATGCGACGTGTAGTATACAAAGAATTTTGATGAACTGGGGGCGATCTACCTCTGACTTGGCTCTTTTATACTCATACACCCCGATATGCCTAAAGATTATAACTGAGCTGCAATTGGCTAATAAAACGCGCCAACATTAGCGTCTATTTATATATCCAATGAAAATTATGAATACATATGCTCTAGGGAAATGTTCCGGAAGATTCTAAAGAAAAACGCGCCAACATTACGTAACTTCCTCGTTTCCAATAATGATAAACAGCTCACCCCCTCGCTGCATTATTGCACGCTATTATTGTCAGTTTCAGTAAGGCAGTATAAACTTACTTCCCAACAATAATTACAATCAACAAACATCTCAACGCAATGTCACATAAAAATGCATATTCATACTATAATCAATCTTTACATTTAAATAATTTGTGATACAAATTACTGCATCAAGGAATAAGACATACAATGTTTAAAAGCTAATGATCCCCAAGCTGCGGAATATACTGTATTCACATTCTGTCTGAAGCAATTTCCTCTCACGTCATCCTCCACGTGGTGCTGCTATGTGCTCGGTGGAGTGATACATTTAAGTTTTGTTTACTTCTCCTTTCAGCTTATAGTGAAAAAGGTATAGCTTTTGGAGTGTGAAAATTGCACCACTGGGTCCGTTGTACACTTGCAGCACTATTGTTTACCATCCTCAGAGGGAAAAGTTACCGTGAAAAGGGACTATTGCTTAGGAGCTAGGAAGTAGCAAATATTCAACAACACATAGATTAACAATGTATTTTAAAATGATATATCCGTCCACAATGCTTAGATCAGCTTGCTTTAACATTTGTTTAACAAATTAATATGCTCAAATACAATCTGGTATTTTCTTTCGCTTTCTACACTTAAAGTTGCCATCTGCGTTTAAAGATTTTATAACAAAGCAACGAATACAATAAAGTAACATGAAATGCAAATGACAATACTTCTCCCGTACAAGAATTTAGAAAACCAACAAGAGTTAAATATTGAATTTCAAAAGCTTACCGAACAAAGGTTTAAAGATAATTTGGAAAAGGCCAAAAACAACCCTTGGTGAATTATGCTGAAAACCTCGCTGTCATGATGGCTAGTTGTTCACGCCTCGGTTTTTTTTCGAGTAGAGGAGAAAATGGTTTAATCACTTACCTCAGCCCCGATGGGAGTCGGGACTGAGAGTGTGGGACTCACCAATAGTCGGCATACCCACTAAAAGCTCCTCCACAGGACGGAAAAATGGAAGAAGGAAAAAGAGGAATTCAAGTGTGATAGTGAGGCTGTAACGCTGTTGCACCAGCGCAGTAATTGGCGAGGATATATTGGCTGGCCACTAGGGCCTAAGCCAGGTGAAAGTAAGGTGCCAGGACGCAAGCATGACCGAGGCCCTACTTGCGCCCTTGGGAATTCAGGGTGAAAGGTAAAGAGGAATAGTGTGTCGGCGGGCAAGTTCCCAGGATGCCGCCGCTGTAAAGTTGAGTGTGGTACTGTTCAGTAAGTCTCGGGTACCTAACGCGGCCTCTGGGAGATGCGTCAGGCCAGTCCGGTGGATCGGCGTCTGCTTGCTGAAGCTTCCTAAAGAAGCGGAGTTCTTTTTTGACAATGCTTCGTATTGTCAGGGTGAGTTGAGCATGTGGTAATGGAAGTCTGTACTTGTCAAGGTGTCCTGAAGTTTGCTGTGGAATTTGAGATCTAGTGGTTGGCTTCTGTCTGGAGCTCTCGAAGCCCCGCAATTGAAGCCTGAAGGGCTCCAAGTCTCGTGGGTCGGTCGTCGCTTCCATCTTCGGCGTCGTCGTCTGGTTCGACGAGATGTTCCTCGATGCGTTCCAGCTTACGCTGGACCGATGCGAGGATCCCGTCATCTTCCTGGAGGTGCGCGATCTGCCTTGAGAGGGCGCTGATCGCTCTGGCCGAGGTCCGCTGCTTGGCCTCCACGGTCGCAAGGCGCGTGTTAGTTGCACAGCGTAACTAAGCCAGGCGAGTGGTGAAGTCATGGAGCGTTACCTCCATTGCAGACAACGTGTCTTGCAGATCTGGATGCGTTGATTGATGTTTGGCCCTTAAACGGGGCGTCGTCGGCGGAGGCTGTTCGGTGGTCGTCGTCAATGTAGCTGTCCCAGTCGGTTGGTTGCTCCGGGGGTACAGGGGGCACTGAGCCTGTCCTGTGAAGTGCGTATGCCCGGAGCAGGTGGCGCAGAATCGGCGACGTCGGCGAAGGTCGTGGGCGGTGCAGTTTGCTGTGAGGCAACCTGCCCCGCAGTAATGGCACCGAGGTGCAGCGATGCATGCCTCCGCTGTGTGACCGAAGACAAAACAGCGGCGGCAGGTAACCGGACGTTGACTCCTGCTGGCCTCGATGCGCAAACACTGCCCAAGCAGAGGCAGTGACCCCAAGGCCGCCTGAGCGTTCGAGGCGGCACCCAGATGGAGGCGAATCGGCGGTGTTGGCGCTCTGTTTGAGGAAATTCGGGAGGCCCGAATGGCAGAGCGCCAGTGTTGTCTTGCAGCATCCAGCATGAAGTGTACTGAATGGTCCCTTGGCACTCCACAGATGACAACGCTGTGGCGGCCATCTGCCGGAGGGTGCGTCGGCGGTGACATTGGACTCACCAATGGAGGTAAGCCGGCGGCACTCGCTGGTGTCGTACAGCCCTGAGAAACAGAGCTGGAGGCAAGTTGTGATGCTAGAGGTTCAGGCTCCGGCGTTGCAATGCTGCGACCGGGTGAAGCAGTGGCAGAAGGGTAGCTACGCCCGGTCAGCGGTGGCGGTGAAGCCGCCGGCGAGTCGCGGTGCCTGCGGCCGGAATAGGCTGGAGAGCACTGGGCTCCTCAGCGGTAGCCGGGGAAGCAGCGGTGGATGCTTCAGCGGCTCGGCGTTTTCTTCTCTTCCCCATTTCGGCGATCTCGGCGAAGCGTAGAGATGTTACCTCTGCGGAGTCTCGAAGCGAAGTGACCGCCTCGGTCCCTGGCGAAAGAGCGACTGCTCGTGCCTGTCTGCCCAGGAGTTGCTGGAACCATCGGAGAGCATGATGGCGCTGGCCTCAGTGGCGTGTCGCAAACCAGCCAATAAAGATTGGCCATGATGCATTACGTAGTGAAGTGATTTTTTACTTCACTCATGGCGATATGTTGTTCGAAGCTTTGGATGTTCCTTTCTCTGGTTATGAATGACGTCATCACTCTGAAGCATTGTGACGGTTGCATGAGTTATGACGATGGGGGAGGCGAAAATGGCACAAAATGTAGAATCTGATGTTCTCTTTAGAAATATCCGTGATTTTTCACCAGCTATTGACACAGGATTGAACTCAACAGACTGTACGACTGTGAATATTAAAGTTTAAACTCGCACTTAAGTATATTTTGATAGCTTAACGTCAACTGTTGCCAGCTGTCCAACAATGGATAGACTGGTTGCAAAACCTTTTTGAATACTCCTCGTATCTCATCTTCGTCATTTTTATTAATGCTGGAAGGAAAGGGTTGAAATACCCTTGAAAAATCTTGAACTGCGTAATGAAACTATTTGTGCAAACGTTTGTGATAAACATGAAATAGATAGAAGTATAAGCTTTTATCAGAACAGTTTGTAGGGGCTATAAAATAAGCTATGTTTTGCAATAAGGTAACCACTAAATATTTTCAGATCTTTCTACGAGGATCGTCCAATAAGTAAGTTTCTCTATTTTATAAAAACATTACACACAATTGATCATGTTGAATTAATTTTATTTACATTGTAAAATTCTTCTGTTACTTTTCTACATAGTCAACATGTTTTTCCAAGCATTTTGGATATGTGACACAATTTTTTCCAAGGCAGTGTTGTAAAAGGTCGGGTCCTGTGCTAAAACCAGCTGTTCACTGATTTGACTTCATCATCGGTGTTAAAATTGCTTACCTTTGAGTTGGAGGAACATGTGAAAATTACTTGAGACAAGCTACGGTGAATACGGAGGATGCGAGAAAAACTTCCAAGTTGAATCTTGACCCAGGCGGAGCTCAGAAGATTCAACTGGGAAGTTTTCTCGCATCCTCCATATTCACCAGATCTTTTCCCAAGTGATTTTCATGTGTTCCTCTGACTCAAAGGTCATCTTGCGAGCATAGGACCCGACCTGGTACAACACTGGCTTGGAAAAGCCTGTGTTACGTCCTCACAAATGCTTGGAAAAACATGTTGACTACGTAGAAAAGTAACAGAAGAATTTTACAATATAAATAAAATTAATTCAACATGATCAATTGAGTGTAATGTTTTTATAAAATAGGGAAAGTTACTTACTGGACACCCCTCGTATATTATTCGTTACCATTTAAAAACACATCAAACAACGTAATAGATTTTTGTGGTCTCTCGTTCCTGAAGTCCTTCGTCAGTCCTTTTAAACAACGTGTAACTAATTATCTCTGCATTTTTGAGAATGGTTTGGTGTAGTTTGTTTTATGGGGATGGACAACGATGATGTTATTACATGTTATAACTTTTTATTATAAAAGGAATTATAAGCGTAACAAAAACATATTTACAATATTTTAATGATGTTCTTTGAAGTCACTATAGTGCTATTTTCATTTCGTGTGTGAATTAATATGTTAATGAGCAGACTACAGAGGTCATGCGACTCCAAAGAGAAAAGCCGTATTGAGGTGATTGCAGTCAGTGTAATGTACATAATCATAAATGTCTGGTAATTAATTTAACCAGGGTCATGGACAGAATTAGTATAACCTACTCTATTTGACATGTGTATTATATCTGGGAATGCCCTTGTAATACCGTTGGTTAGTATTTTCTAACACTAATTACTTTCTCTACTACGTATTTGGGTAAAAGGTACATATCTCGCAGGCCAGTCGGTCCATTGTGCTTCCAACGTGACCCCTGCGGGGGAGGGCTGAGGGGAGACACCCGAAAGACGACCAGATCCGGATGCCGACGAGCGCAAGAATGGGCGGGGTGCATAACGTTTCCAGATAGAATGCATCCGACGCCGCACGGTCCCTGCCCACAAGCCACCAACCTCCAGGGTCCCCGGAGCGGTACCGCAGCGACGCCAGGAAAGAAACGTTTACAGAGCGCAAGCCACCGCCCAGCCAATACCCGCCGAATACCGTCGCCTGGTCCTACAACCCTGAAATAGATGACAAGGAAGATGAGTACAGGAAATGAGAGGAAGGAGAGTCGTGGTAGAAGATGAACACCCGAGCATTCGCCAGGCGACTCGGGGAAACCACGGAAAACCCATGGGCCAAATTGGACGGTCGCTGGAGATCGATCCCGACGTATCCGCTTGAGCCATGCCGTTCGGTACGTACGAGGGCTGATCAACAAAGACTGAGACTGACTTTTTCCTGTAGCTTTCGTGATAGTTTCGTATCTGTAACATAAATATTTGAAAAGAGCGGGTTATTATATATAATGTTGGTAGGCGGCAGCACTCTCGTATTGGTAGGTTGGTAGTAATGCTCTATTTTGTAAACCCTACGTGCATTTCGCATACCAGACAATGGAGGTGATGCATTTTTTAAATCTATTATCACGGTGATGAGTTATGGCTGCATCATTATGATCCTGAAGGAAAACAAGCCAGCACAGTGTGGAAATCGCCAGGTTCTCCAACACCAAAAAAGGCAAAAGTTGTTCCATCTGCAGGGAAAGTGACGGTGATCACATTTTTTTGACTGTAATGGAATGATTTACCAGCATGCAGTTCCCCCTCACATACTGTTACAGCAGCATACTACACGTGAGTATTGGCTACACTGAGGAAGCGCATTGCAAAGAAACGACAGAGCTTTCTCGGACTGGGTGGCGACTTCATCATGACAATGCACGGCCTCACGTCGCAAATCAAGTCATGCAGTTTCTGGCTCCATTCAACATTACCTGTGTACCACATCCAACTTATAGTCCCGATGTTGCATCCTGTGACTTTTTTTTATTCCCATCATTAAGGCAAATCTTAGGGGTATTCGATTTGAGAACTCTGAAGCAGTGCTCAAGAAAAGTGAGGCGATTCTCAAGGACCTGAAAAAGAATGGTCTGCAGCACATGTTCAAGGACTGACAGAGACGCTATAAAAAGTGCATTGATGTAGGAGGGGACTACTTTGAAAAAGATCATGTAAACATTGAATTGGAGTAATAAACATCTGTGAAAAAAAATCAGGCTGAGTCTTTGTTGATCAGCCCTTGTACTTAGGTAAGTATAGGAAGTATTGTATTCCAGCCAAAAATTCGATGTCGAGATTTCACCGGAAATACATGTTTTAAGACCCCTGAACAAACAGATTTTGGAGAAAGGTCCATTTGTGTGTGAACGCATAACTCAAAAACGAGAAGTCGTATAAATACCAAACATATATAAATTGATTATCTGCCAAATATGCGACACGAAGACTTTCAAAAAATTTCCCCCATCCCAAACTACCCTTGACGTAGAACATTTTTCGAAATTTTTATTTTCCCAAGAATGGTTGATTAAAAACATTATATTTAAGATATTTACATGGCAAACAAAATGTACGTCTTGAACTTTCTGGGAATAACCTGTGATGTTTTCTTCATTCTGAATGACTTATGTGTAACTGGTGAACATTTAGAGATAGCAAAATCTTACTACACAAATAATGTAGAATTTAAAGCACATAATTTATGTCAAATATACATTTTTGTGGCTTTGAATATTTGCGAGAAATTATTTTTTATTGGTTTAAATTTTTAAATACTTATAATTTTCCCCAGAGGAACTTCCTATTCGTTTTTTTCTTATCGCAAGGCACAGAGAACGGAATTTTAAAGCCATTACATAGCGACCCGCTCATAAAATATTTGTATCGCTTAAGCCTACGTATACTTCAAATCATCTTATACCTACAAGGAAACGTGCAATAATTTCTGCAAGTGTTTATCTCGATTAATGTGAAGTAGACAGAAAAAAAATTTTGATGTGTTACACCCACATGACTTTCTCTACTCTTGTACAAACTATTTTTCAAACGCTTTTTCTCCAGCTACTTCATGTTAATCGAGATGTTAATCTTATTGCTAATTTTCTTGTAGATGCAAGGGGAATATGGTAGACTTTAAGCGATAGTCAAATATTTTAAGAGCTGGTTGCTATGTGGAGCATTCCATTCTCTTTGTATGTCCAGTACATAAAAAAACGAATAACGAATTCCCATTTGCGAAAAAGTATAAGTATTGGACATTTTAAACAAATAATAAGGAACATCTCGAAAATGGTTTACTCCACAAAAGATATCTACATGACATAAACTGTGTGTTTTAACGAGTTCTACATTTTTTGTGTAGAACAATTTTACCTATCTCTTTCGGTTTACCAGTTATGCAAAAGCCATTCAGAATGAAGAAGACTTTAGGGGAAATTCCCAGAAAATTCAAGATATACATTTTATTTATGATAAAAGTATCTTAAATATATGATACTGTAATCAAAATCATAGAGACATTTTTGAGAAAATCAAAATGTTCGCAACATGTTCCATGTGAAGGGTAGTTTAGTTTTTGAAATCTTCATGCCACGTCTTTGAAAGTTACTGAACCTGTATATCAAGTTTGTTATTTATTCAACTTTTCGTTTTTGAATATGCTGTTCACTGATACACAGACATACACATGGACCTTTTCCTAACTTTTTTTGGATTCAGGGACCTTAAAACATGTATTTCCTGTGAAATCTCGGTAGTAATTTTTTTGATGGAATGCAATACTTCTTTGTTTTGGAGAAAAATGGGTTAGGAGATATATGGAGAAGGAGAGAATATAACTGAAAATTTTTTGGAAAAAGGCGAGGAAAGGACTGGAAGATATAGAAACACAAATCATGTTCAGTGAGATTGCCGAAAATAGCTCATTAGTTTGTTATAGGCCAATGAAAAATACATGGGGTAGCGAAAAATATATAGACATAGTGAATAAAGAAGAGAGAGAATCTATCGCATGGGTAAGAACCGGAGCATGGAGGCTAAGAGGGTTAAGACAGGGTATTCCTCAGAACGAATGTCCGATATGTGGTGGTAATGAAGACATTGAACACATAGTATTAAAGTGCCAAGGAACAGAAAACTGGAGAAAAGAATTTTTTAATAAGAAGTGGTTGAAGGGGGATAGAAATACACTTATGATTGAAATGATATGTAAGGACCCTAGAAGCATTGGACAGTTTTTGTGTAAAGTAAAAAATAAATGGCTTTGGACAGTGGAAAGAGAAAAATAAGAGGTAGTGCATCTTACTTTGAATAGAAAACTATAGTGAATGTGTGATGGTTAAGTAATCAATAAATGAGAGGTGAAAAACAAGTGGAAATGGAACATGGAAAAAAAAACTGAAAAAAGAGCACGATAATTTATTGACAAGAAGTTGTAAAATGTAAATAAACTGTAGTGATTGTCTACTGAATGAGTGACCAGGGTCAAAGTGCAGTAGACAATCAAATTTGTAAAACTCTTAGCACAATAAAATACAATACAAAAAAAAATACTAAAACGCATGTGGGTAGAGAAAGTCTTATGGATGTTAGTATCAGATACTGTTTTTCTATCCTGAAGCAAAAATAGTGTAAAATAGTACATCACCACTACTTTTTCACAAGTTATGTTGTGTAATGCTAATATGCTGATGGTTTTACTGCATCCATGTGCTAATGTTCTAATACCAAATTTCACTACTACTCTGTTAGTGAATACGAGAAATATACTCCAGAGAACATCATATCAACTGTGGGGATATTAAATCAACATCAGGTAGGCTAGAATGGAATATTACTTTCTCTACTACGTATAGTAAGTAGGGGAAGTATTGCATTCCACCCAAAAATTCGATACCGAGATTTCACCGGAAATACATGTTTTGAGGTATACTGAATGCATATAAATCATTTTTGGAAACATGTCCTTGTGTGTCTATGTGTGTGTCTGCGTGTCTGTCTGTCTGTGAATAGCTTATCTCAGAAACGAACAGTCGGATAAATACCAAACTTGGTATTTAGGTTCAGTATCTTCCTGAGATGCGACACGAAGGTTTTAAAGAAAATCCCCCACCCCAGATTACCATTTACATGGAACATTTTTCGAAAATTTTAATTTTCTCAAAACGGCTCTAACGATTTTGATTAAAATATCATATATTTAAGATATTTTCATGTCAAATGAAATGTATATCTCGAATTTTCTGGGAATGTCTCCAAAAGTATTCTTCATTGTGAACGACTTTTGCATAACTGGTAAACCATAAGAGATAGACAAAATTTTACTACACAAAAATGTAGAGCGCGTTAAAATACACAATTTATGTCATATGCATTTTTTTGTTGAGTGAACCATCTTCAAGATATTGGTTGTTATTCACTTAAATTTTCCAATTCCTTTTCTCAAATGGGAATTCGTTATTCATTTTTTATGTCCTGGACATACAAATAGAATGGAATGCGCCACATAGCAACCAGCTCCTAAAATATTTGACTATCGCTTAAAGCCTACCATAATCCCCTTGCATCTACAAGAAAATTAGCAATAAGATTGATATCTCGATTAACATGAAGTAGATGGAGAATAAGCGTTTGTAAAAATAGTGTGTACAAGATTAGAGAATGTCATGTGAGTTTAACACATCAGGATTTTTTTATTTTTTTACGTCGCTTTAACTACGTGGTCATATCTAGCTTTGTAGGTCTCATCCCTCTACCATACCATCTTGCTTTGTCACATGTCAACAGAGGCCTTAGTGCTAGGCAACTGTATCTCTGCGTCTACACGTGCAATTAGGATGCCCTCCAGCCTATGCCTGTTTTCATTATCTGCGGATAGATGGCAGAGTGTTTGCTGCTATCATTTATTTTCATTATTACCATTGTTTTAGATTTGAGGTGGAAGTTTGGATCGTGGTGTTAAATATCCAATCCGGTGTATGCTTTGACGAATGAGGGAAACACAACGAATCCAAGTCAGGTTGATATTTATCAGAAGAATCTGTTAAAATTATGTTTCTTAAAATTTCAAATCATTGAGAATTATTGAGCAAAAATGAAACTAAATATTCAATCCTATTTTTCTCAGAATGTCCTTTTGTTATATGTGCCCTTTTTACGTAGACCTCCTCAAATTGTCTATCCTGGAAAGTTTGGAGCGTTCCAAAAACCTTAAACTTCTTATGTATATCAGTGATCATTATCTGTTCTTCATTAGTATTTATATACATTGAAAATGTTGAGACAGCTCACAGACATAACAACTTTAAGGTGAAAGTCGGTGGTATAGATGCCTATTTGTTTGTAAGTAGGGTGTTTAACCTCCCAGTCAGTCGACTGCAACTCGGAGATGGTCAGACGTGACGTAATGATTTTCCTGCTCGCAACCAATGAACTGCCCCGAGCCAACAAACCGCTCAAATTGGACATCTTCACTTATCCAATGAAAACTCATTCTCCCCTCAGGCAATCTCCCCCACCCCACCCTTCGTCTGGACAGTATTCATTCTGCCATGCACAGCTAGGGGCGCATCTCACAATGATAATGGATCTGGCGATGTTCACTACGCCACTTTCCACAACGCTACTATATATTAGTGGTTAAAACAATAATGTTATTCGTAAAACTAAGCTATATTGGTTTCGCTATAGCAGACTTGTAGATTTGGTTACCATGGTAACTTGTACCAATGGCGTACGTTAAATATCTAGCCTAGAGATACATTTCTTGCTACTTTTCTATGTAGTTTCCGTCTAACACAATACTATTGTTCCCTTCTAGCATGGGAATTTAACTTGGTATATTGGGGCAGCATATGGGAGAGAAATAGGTCACAATTGCACCTTCAGGGTATAGGTATAGGGTATGCAACGGAAGGGCACACCTCGCGCAATGCCACCTGCGAGATATATATTGCAGCTACCATCCCTAGGAGGAAGGGATGAAATGATTAAATCACAGGAGGTTACAGGCCGCAAGCACGTAGAGCACAGAGACGCGCGGAAGTCCCTAACAGTTCCAAGTTCAACACCGTCCCACTACTGAAGCTATCCAGAAAGGGCGTTGAACACCCGTTCAACCAAGCAGCCCCCTCGAGGCACACTGTTTCCTTGGAGCAGGCATCCGTTTGTCCGCACCGTCACACACCACGAAACCTAGAAGTGCGCCGAAACATGACGAGCAAACGGAATGAAAGGGAAACGATGGAAAAGAAATCGTGGTAAATGAGAATACACCCCAGCATTCACCTTCGACCAGGAAAATCACGAAAAACCGGAGGTAAGAGTGGGCGGTCAACGGGAATCGAACATGGGACCTCCCGGATGCAAGCCTCACACGTTACAGTGGAGCCATTTCGCTACTATTGCAGTTTTACTCTAACTAGTGAGATGACTCAGGTGAAGATGCTTGGTTATTTAGGTGAATACTGAATTGATTTTTCAAAGCTTTCAGAATCTATTCCTTCAATTCACTTCCATATAGCTTGTACTCTTTATTTTCTTGACGCCTGTAAGGGACAGCGAAAAAAGAATTGGGGCAAGTCGTTTGTGTCGCCCTCTCTGAGGGGTAACGCAAGGTATGCTGAAGAAGTAATTTTATTAGCCCCAAGTTTAAAAATATTAACTTTGTAATTTTTACTGTTTCTTTAAATATTATATATTTATGTTTGCCTCGGCTGCGTCAGTATTATTGTTAGAGACACGTTTCTCTTAGCAGGGTTGTAGTGCAACTAAGAATGTAGGCTTACACAGATTATAATTTTACTTCAATCCTTTTATTAATGCTTGACACGATTTAAATAACACTTCACTGATAGTGAGAGAGCTGTGAGAAGGTTTTATTAAATACTTGCACTTTTTAATACGTAAACTATTCTCGTCTCACACGAATATGTATTATACTTCTCGAGGACGTGTCTCGCGTCCGGTTAGGAACATTGTTTACGAACTGAATTGATTTCAATCGCCTAAACTTGTAAATTTCTGTATTTCAAGTCTCTGATTGGCTATTCCTAATCCAATAGAATACCGTCTTTTAACTAAAGCTATTTTATAAACCGTCACTAAAATTACATTATTGCTTACAAGAAGCACAAATAACATTTAAACTTAGTAATTCATTATTGCCTCAAGGTTACCTCATTGTTAGCAACTTTTAACCTATTATTCTCACAGCTCCTACATTATTAAATTACGTAATACATTCACATAACATTACTGAACATGTATACAATAATATAAACATTTACAGTGACTGTAATATACACTCCTTATATATTGTTACATACACATATTGCCTTAAGGCGGGCTGATATTGAATTTACATATTATATAATATAATACAAGATTATACAAAATTCCTTCCGTGTGAAGAAGGCTTCATAGGGCAATCGCAGAAAATTCAAGATATACACATTATTTGTCGCCTAACATATTTAATATGTGATACTTTAATCAAAATCGTTAGAGCTATTTTTTAAAAAAATAAAACTTTTTGAAAAATCTTCCATGTAAAGGGTAGTTTGGGATGGGGGGGATTTTCTTGAAAACCTTCATGTCGCATCTTTGGAAGGAGCTGAACCTAAATTTCAAGTTTGGTTTTGATTTGAGTTTTCGTTTTTGAGTTATGCTGTTCACAGACACACAAACAGACGCACAGCTCCCGTACACACACAACACGTATACACGCGGACCTTTTTCTAAAATTCTGATGTGTTACACTCACATGACTTTCTCTACTCTTGTACAAACTATTTTTGTACACGTTTATTCTCCATATGCTTCATGTTAATCGAGATGTTAATCTTATTGCTAATTTTCTTGTAGATGCAAGGGGAATATGGTAGGCTTTAAGCGATAGTCAAATATTTTAAGAGCTGGTTGCTATGTGGCGCATTCCATTCTCTTTGTATGTCCAGAACATAAAAAAGACGAATAACGAATTCCCATTTGAGAAAAAGTATTGACAAATTTAAGGGAATAACAACCAATATCTCGAAAATGGTTCACTCAAAAAAAAAAAAAAAAAAAAGCACATGACATAAATTGTGTATTTTAACGCGATCTAAATTTTTGTGTAGTAAAATTTTGTCTATCTCTTATGGTTTACCAGTTATGCAAAAGTCGTTCACAATGAAGAATACTTTTGGAGACATTCCCAGAAAATTCGAGATATTCATTTGTCATGAAAATGTCTTAAACATGATATTTTAATCAAAATCAATAGAGCCATTTTTGAGAAAATTAAAATTTCGAAAAATGTTCCATGTAAAGGGTAATCTATGGTGGGGGAATTTTCTTGAAAATTTTCATGTCGCATCTCTGGAAGATACTGAATCTAAATACCAAGTTTGGTGTTTATCCGACTGTTCGTTTCTGAGTTATGCTGTTCATAGACACACAGACACACACGCAGACACACAGACACACACAGACACACATACGGACATGTTTCAAAAACTGCTTTTTTTGGGATTCAGCGGTCTCAAAACATATATTCCAATGAAATCTCGGTGTCGAATTTTTGGGTGGAATACAATACTTCCCCTACTTACTACACGTAGTAGAGAAAGTAAAAATGCTTTTTTGGATTCAGAGGTCTTTAAAACATGTATTTCTTGTGAAATCTCGGTATCGAATTTTTGGATGGAATACAATATCTTATCTACCTACTATGTTCGTGGTAGTTAAAGCACTAAAATGAAAATAGGTGGTAATAGCGAATGCTCTATCATCTATCCACGTATGACAGCAGGTAGACTAGCCGGTATCCTAAAGCCATCTATCCGGCAGGTGTAGAAGCAGAGGTATCCTTGTTATTCACAAAGGTCTGAGTGGGCACGTGTAGAAGCTGCCACCTGCTCGTTACAGAAGTAGAAGTACAGTTGCTATGCAAATGCCTCTGTGGACATGCGACGAAGTAAGAAGGTATGTTAAAGGGATGAGACCTAGAAGGCTAACTGTACGCCACACATCGATCCACGAGGTATTTCCTAACAGATCTGTCGCGATATACCACGTCGTTAAAGTAGCATAAAATAAAGAGAGAGAGAGAGAGAGAGATACAAGCAGAGAGAAAGAGAGAGAGAGAGAGAGCTTTCTGGCACCATGCCAACCACAATTACAGTTCATACATCCCTAATTTTCCACCCAAGGACTGTCAAAACTTGTTTCTACGTCGATGCTATCACTTTGGAGCTCATTTTGCGTTAGTTATGCGCGTTAAATGTTCCAGGGCCGCGTTGAGACCGAAAAGGTTTTCGAATTGATATCCCCATCTAATAATCGCCAGTAGCAACCTTCTCAGTAGTATTCGGAGGTATTTTGGTCGAGACCAACACAATCCTCAAAAATTGCAGTTCAAATTTTTGGTACGAAAAAACCTTAAGGGGCATATGATTAGTATACTGACTAGTTGAACAGTAAAATTAGAGAAAAATCTCAATTCCGCTGCCCGGCTACCCTATAGTCAGGCAAATTCAAGTAAGGAAGCAGATATATCCAAGCAGTTATCATGACAGCCGTGTCTCTATGAAGCGCTGCATTTTAATTGCGAAAAGTCAATTAATATGAATTTTCTTATTGATTTCATTGCTCACAGTCCATTAATGCTGTGTAATAGTTTTTATTTTTACAAATGGTCAATTAGTATTAGCTGTGTCGCCTCGCGTCGCGTCGAGTGTTTCCTAGAAAATAATTATCATGATATTCCTGACTAATGAAAGTGTTTTTGTTGTTTCTGGGATACTTTCACTTCGAGAATATCACTACATTAATGTTTACCCTCTAGGTGCTTATGAACCTATGCTCCATCAATAGTTACTATTCTTCTTTCTTTTTAGATTTTAGCAAATTGAATTGTAAATGAATTTTGTTTAAGGACACCCATATGTGAATCGTGGACATTTTCTCTGTTTTATAAAACTGCAGATATACAAACGTCTGTAATCATAATTTGAAGAATATTAATAATGCCTTATAACTGAGGTTTCAGGAATGGTTTAAGCCATGAGACATAGCTTCTTAATTGCAGTGAATTTGGGATAAGTCCTTCAATTTTCTGAAAGTTATTGTTTAGGTTTAAAGTCGAGCATGATGGCTCCGCGATGACGTATGAGGCTTACATTCGGAAGGTCCCGGGATCGTTTCCATTAAAAAAATCTGTGTTACACTCACATGACTTTCTCTACTCCTATACAAACAATTTTTACAAACGCTTACTCTCCATATGCTTCATTTTAATCGAGATATTAATCTTATTGCTAATTTTGTTGTAGGTGCAAGGGGAATATGGTAGTATTTAAGCGATAGTCAAATCTTTTAAGAGCTGGTTACTATGTGGCTCATTCCATTCTCTTTGTATGTTCAGGACATAAAAAAAATCTGATGTATTACACTCACATGACTTTCTCTACTCTTGTACAAACTATTTTTACAAACCCCTATTCTCCGTATGCTTCATGTTAATCGAGATATCGAGATGTTAATCTTATTGCTAATTTTCTTATAGATGCAAGGGGAATATTGTAGCTTTTAGGCCATAGTCAAATATTTTAACGCTGGTTGCTATGTGGAGCATTCCATTCTGTTTGCATGTCCAGGATATAAAAAAATCTGATGTGTTATACTCACATGACTTTCTCTACTCTTGTACAAACTATTTTTACAAACGCTTATTCTCCATATGCTTCATGTTAATCGAGATAAACATTTGCAGACTCTATCTTATTCCTAATTTTCTTGTAGATGTAAGGGGAATATATATTTACAAGGGCAATATAGAAAAACAGTAGCCTTTAAGCACATACATATCTCTTAATAACTGGTTGCTAGGTGCAGCACCATTCCCTTTCCCACAGATTAATAGTCTTTGCATATCCAAGACAAAAAATGAATAACGAATTCCCATTTGAGAAAATAAGTATCGAAAATTTTAAGAGAATAACAAGCAATATCTCGAAAATGGTTCACTCAAAAAAAAAGTATATGACATAAATTGTGTGTTTTAACACAATCTACATTTTTTGTGTAGTAAAATTTTGTCTATCTCTTATGGTTTACCAGTTAGGCAAACGTCGTTCACAATGAAGAATACTTTTGGAGAAATTCCCAGAAAATTCAAGATATACATTTTATTTGTCATGAATATATCTTAAACATATGATATTTTAATCAAAATCGTTAGAGCCATTTTTGAAAAAATTAAAATTTTCGAAAAATGTTCCATGTAAAGGATAATCTGGGGTGCGGGGATTTTCTGGAAAACCTTCGTGTCGCATCTCTGGAAGATACTGAACCGAAATACCAAGTTTGGTGTTTATCCGACTGTTCGTTTCTGAGTTATGCTGTTCACAGACACACACACGGACATGTTACCAAAAATGCTTTTTTTGGATTCAGGGGGTCTCAAAACATATATTTCCGATGAAATCTCGGAATCGAATTTTTGAGTGGAATACAATACTTCCCCTACTTATTATACGTAGTAGAGAAAGTAAAAATCTTGCGGCGGACGAGTGAGTGGAATTGACTCCGCGGTAACGTGAGGCTCGCATTCGGGAGGTCTCGGGTTCGATTCCTGTCGACCGTTCACTCTAACCGAAGCTTCCCTGGTCGGTAGGCAAATGCTGGGGTGGTTTCTCATCTACCGCTATTTCCTTTCCCTCATTTCCCTTTCATTACGTTTCCTTCTCATGTTTCAGGCGTGCTTCTATGTTGTAGTGTGTTGTGGTACCGGACATATGACTGCTTAGTTGGAGGGTCGTTCATCGCTTCTCTGGGCCGTTCCAGTAGTGAGACAGGTCTTCGAGGTAGGAACTGCGCGCCTTTGTTGTCTCTTGGCTATGAGATGTGGCCTCCTGTGGTTTCATTACTTCATCCCTTCCTCCTAGGGTGTGGTAGCCGCTATAGATTTCCCGTAGATCGCAGTGTCCCCCTCCAGTGTATACCTTACACTCTATGACTGTGGAAGGTGTTAGGAAAACGTGCCACCGCTACCTGCAGACCTACCTGAGCTGAGACAGAGTTGAGCAGGCATGCTAACTCAACTTGCCGTTGTATTTAGTTGTAATGGAGGCAAGAATGACACCCTAGACTGAAACACGCTAAACAACTGAGAATTCCTTAAATAGACTCAGGTTTGCTAAGAAATAGGAAATGCATAGGAGATACATCATTAGAAATGCTGTCAGACTGTATAATTCCAATTTAACACTTTATAAAGAACTTCAGGATCATAATTGGTCCTGAAGGTTGGATGAATAAAACTCTAGAAACTCCTGAGAAAACTTTGATGTGGTTTAAGACGGCTCAAAGGAGTTATGCTGACCAAGGAGCAAAACGTTTTTTCCCTTGGGTGAATATGCTACTGTTTTTTAAACAGAAATTTATGCTATTATTTAATCCATACATGAAAACTGAGGCAGTCTTTTATATCACAACACCGTGAATGCCAGAGTGATTGTAGTGTAAATTAACATTATTGTATGACAATGATTTTAGATGTTTGTTAGCTATAAGCATTGTTAGGAAATAAGTTTACACGGCCTCACTGAAACTGACAATAGAAGTGGGTAACAATGAAGCAATGCGGTGAGTTGTTTATCACTTAGAAGAGACAAACAAATGACGTCAGTGTAGCGAGCCTTTCTTTAAAATGAAGGGAATATCTTTCCTTGAGCATATGTGTTAGTAATTATGATTGGCTGACAAAATAGACGCTAATGTTGGCACGATTTGGTAACCAATAGCAGCCCTATTATAATGTTTAGGCATATAGGGGTGAGGGAGTATAAATTCTTGAGCCAAAAGCAAGTATCGCGCAGTTCTACAGAATCATTCACGAGGTAAACGTCGCGCAGTTCTACAGAATCTCTCGCGAGGTACACATTACGCAATTCTGCAGAATCTCTCGCGTCGTAAAGTTAGTTACAAAATGTGAAATACGCGTACGACAGTAATTACATTCGGAAATATAACAGTTTCAGTCAGGCGTATATAAAGATTACAGATGTGAACTATTAATTAAGTGTGACGGCAATAAAAGTGTAAAAACAAATAACTCCTTTCCGTTTACACGCCCTGCTTAGAGATATTTGCTCGACTGAGTAATAATAGCTAGCCGGAGGACAAAGAAACAAAAATTCAAAATAGTAAAACAATAACAGGCGCCAAGTAAATAAGGATAATACGAACAGATTACTGCGACAAAACATACGGAGTATACACTGGTAAACAGACTTCTCAGACAGCCAGGCTACACTTAAGACCCTAAGTAGTCATAAGGTAACACCAGGATTGATTTTAAGCTGCCTAAACATGCTCACATGCTGGCAGAACAGAATAAAGTTCAACTCAACTGAGTGCCGGGTCATGTTGGCATATAGGGAAATGAAGGAGCTGATGAACTTTGAGGCAATATTTTTAACACTTAAATAATTTCATTCTAATTATATAATATGTAAATTCAATAACCGCTCGCCTTGAAGCAATATGTGTATGTAACAAAGTATAAAAAGTGTATATTACAGTCATTGTATATGTTTATACTATTGTATACATGTTCAATAATGTTATATGAATGTATTACGTAATTTAATAATGCAGGAGCTGTGAGAAATAGGTTAAACGTTGCTAACAATGAGGTAAACTTGAGGTAATAATGAGTTTGAAACTTTAATAATACTACTTTGATTATTGGAGTAACAATAATATGATTTTAGTGACAGTTTATAAAACAGCCAATCACCAACCAGAAAAAGCTTTAGTTAAAAGAAGGTATTCTATTGGATTAGGAATAGCCAATCAGAAACTTGAAATACAGAAATTTACAAGTTTAGGAGGTTGAAATCAGTTCAGTTGCCTGCAGACAGTGATAGTAACCGGATGCAAGTGGCGTCCTTGAGAGATTTAATACGTATTCGTGTGAGACGAAAAATAGCTTACGTGTTAAAAAGTGTAATTAATTAATAAAAAGAATGTCACAGTTCTGTATATCAGTGAAGTGTTATTTAAATCGTATTAAGTATTAATAAAAGGAGTGAAGTAAAATTATAATCTGTGTAAGCCTACATTTTTGTAGTACCACAACCCTGCTAAGAGAAACGTGTCTCTAACAAATACTGACGCAGCCAAGGCAAACATAAACATAAATGTTTAAAGAAACAGTTTAATTACAAAGTTAATATTTTTTTTAAACCTGGGGCAAAGGCCACTTGAAAGTACATTTGGGGCGAAGGCTACCGGAAACTGTTAACTGTACGTGCGGTTGCAACTATTTCAAGTTCGGCTCCCCAACAGTTGAAATATAATACAACTTCTTCAATACACCTTTTTCAAATTGGCGCCCAAAGCGTGGTGCAAATAACGCAAAAATACCATCTTCTTCAAACTGGCTTTCCATACGTGGGGCTAAAAGACAATACCTTCTGCAACTCGCAAGCCAAGTAGCACTTCACAGTTTATTGGGCCAGAACCGAATCTAGGAACATCTGTTGTTTAGTAAAAGAGGCTATTAACAATTGTTCCAAAGTAGAGCTGGCTTAAAACTGCAGGAAACAAACGTGGTAAACTGTTTATTAGAAAACCATGTAAGAAAATAGCTGAAAGTTTACTTAAATGTAACAGAGAACAATTATTACATCTTAACACAACGGGGGTGCTTCAGGGTAACATAGATTGTAGATTGTGGAAGAAAGAAATTGAAACAGCCCGGCAGTCTTGGCTCACAGGAGATATATTGCTTTTGGGATGGTTTTAAAAGCAGAAAAATTTGAAACCATATCTGTTATGGGACTATATTTCTTGGTAACGTTTGCAGGCATAATGAATAGGCTTTAAAGCAATACAGGCAGCATAATAAGCCAAGGCTGAAGTGCATACGGAGCAAAGATGGAAATTTGTATTGCATAAGACAAGGCAAAACATCTGATGTGTTACACTCACATGACTTTCTCTACTCTTGTACAAACTATTTTTATAAACGCTTATTCTCTATCTGTTTCATATTAATCGAGATAAACATTTACAGAAACGATCTTTTGACATGCAAAGAGAATTACATTTTAAACATAGCGACCAGTTCTATAAATATTTGAAATCGCTTAAGGCGTACTATGTTCCCCTTGTTTTGTATTTGCAAGGGCAATATAGAAATACAGTAGCCTTTAAGCATAGACATATCTCTTAATAGCTGGCTGCTAGTGGCAGCACCATTCTCTTTCCCACAGATTAATACTCTTTGCATATCCAAGACAAAAAAATTAATAACGAATTCCCATTTGAGAAAATAAGTATTGAAAAATTTAACGGAATAACAAAGCAATATCTCGAAAGTGGGTCACTCAACAAAAAAATGTATATGACATAAATTGTGTATTTTAACACGATCTACATTTTTTGTGTAGTAAAATTTTGTCTAATTGTTACGGTTTACCAGTTATGCAAAAGTCGTTCACAATGAAGAAGACTTTTGGAGACATTTCCAGAAAATTCGAGATATACGTTTTATTTGTCATAAAAGTATGTTAAATATATGATATTTTTATCAAAATCGTTAGAGCCATTTATGAAGAAATTAAAATTTTCGAAAAATGTTCCATGTAAAGGGTAATCTGGGGTGGTGGGATTTTCTTCGTGTCGCATCTCTGGAAGATACTGAACCTAAATACCAAGTTTGGTGTTTATCCAACTGTTCGTTTTTGAGTTATGCTGTACACAGACACACAGACAGACACACACAGATAGACACACACACAGAGGCATGTTTCCAAAAATGTTTTTTTTTTTGGATTCAGGGGGTTTCAAAACATATATTTCCGGTGAAATCTCAGTATCGAATTTTTGGGTGGAATACAATGCTTCCCCTACTTACTGTATGTAGTAGAGAAAGTAATTAAGATTTCTGTACTTGTTACATAAATAACTTAAATAAACCTATATACTGAGACAGTATTTTTATCCCTTAACTGCTAATAATTTAATTATACAATATAGGGTAGTTAAATTATATTCGAACCCACTCACGGCCTGTCTCTCTCTGCACGAGACAGTCGGCAGTCGCCGGGGAAATTACGTCGGCAGAGGCGGACTAAACTCCTTACCTTATAATAGATGCTGGAAATGTTGACCTTCTGCTCTCAAACAGGCAGCATATCTATTGTAAATATTCTCGCTCACTCTCCGAAGCTCAGTAGCAGGAATTCTTGTGATTGGTGCCGCTTTGGAGCGGTCGTCTCGAAAATCGCTGAAAAACCTAGCGCACCATCTGGTGTATATCGGTCTTCTGCGAGAAACGCTACACGTCTGTTCAAACTGAAGCCCTATCGCTACACACGAGTGTAAGCGTTGAAGTCAAATAATCTCGCTAAACGTGTGAATTATTGAAACTGGATTTTCTAACTCGTAGATAGGACTTTCATTGACCCACAGCTTTTGTTTTTCACTGGCGAATCTTGGTTTATCTAAGTGGACGTGTGAATACAACAGTCGATACTGGGCTTCAGAAAAACATGTGCTGCCGGATGAAACGCCTCATTATGATCAGAAAATTGGATTGTGGTGTGCGATAAGTGCTAGAAGAATAATAGGGCCCATATTCTTTGATGAAACAATAAATGCAGAGCTTGAGGTTAATTCTGAGGCCATTTTGCAATAGCTTGACAGAAAGAGAGAAATCGTATGGTTGGTTCCAGCAAGATTCTGCAACAGCACATACGGCTGCCGAATCATTACATGCAATAAGAGAGGTGTTTGATGACAGAATAATTAGTGTTGATTTGTGGCCCCCTCGTTCTGCTGTCCTAACGAGTTGCGATTTTTATTTATGGGGTTCTTTAAAAGACCAAGTGTATCGTTCTAATCCTCGCACACTACAGGAACTTAGAGAAAACATTTTGCCAGAAATCACAAGAATTCCTGCTGCTGAGCTTCGAAGAGTGAGCGAGAATATTTACACACATATGCTGCCTGTTTGAGAGCAGAAGGTCAACATTTCCAGCATCTATTATAAGGTAAGAATTTTAGTCCGCCTCTACCGGCGTAATTTCCCCGGCGACTGTCGGCTGTCCTGAGCAGTAGAAAGAGGCTGCGAGTGGGTTCGAATATAATTTAACTACCCAATATAAAAATAATAGCCCGCCTATAAGCGATCAGTAATTGCTATAAAATGTATATTACAGCAATTGTATTATGTTTATTTATTGCATATATGTGTAAAATATTATGTGAATGTATTTCTTAGCTTAGAAACGTAGGAGTTAATATTATGTGAATGTGTTTCTTGGTTTAGAAACGTGAAAGTTGTGAGGGTAGAAGTAAGCTGTTTTTTGCAGCAAGCAGTGTCATAAAGGGGAAAGCAGAGAGTGGCTAACAATAAGTTGTAACCTTGGGCGAACAATAAGTTAGAAAGCTAAGCAAGGCTACCAACTGTCGATGGAAAAATACTGATGTAAAGTCAACAAGTTTGCAAATAGTCACGTGGGTGTAAAAAGCCAATGAATGTCAAACCAAAAGTGTTCTGCTAGAGTAGGCTTAGCCAATCAGAAAAGGAAAACATCTTCTTCTTCTTCTTCTTCTTCTTCTTCTTCTCCACCAAGCATTAAACCTTTCCATGGCTTGTTGCCAGCTCCAAATGTTTAATTTATTGAATGTAGGTTGAGGCAGTATTTTATATCACAACACTGTGAACGCCAGAGTGATTGTAGTGTAAATTAACATTATTGTATGACAATGATTTTAGATGTTTGTTAGCTATAAGCATTGTTAGGAAAGGAGTTTACACGGCCTCACTGAAACTGATAATAGGAGTGGGTAACAATGAAGCGATGGGGTGAGTTGTTTATCACTTAGAAGAGACAAACAAATGACGTCATGGTAGCGTGCCTTTCTTTAGAAATGGAGGGAATGTCTTCCCTAGAGCATATGTGTTTGTAATTATGATTGGCTGACAAAATAGACGCTAATGTTGGCGCGTTTTGGTAACCAATAGCAGCTCTATTATAATGTTTAGGCATATCGGGGTGAGGGAGTATAAATTCTTGAGCCAAAAGCAAGTATCGCGCAGTTCTAAGAAATCTCTCTCACGAGGTACTCGTCGCGCAGTTCTACAGAATCATTCATGAGGTACACATCACGCAGTTCTCAGCAATCTCTCGCGAGGTGCACATTACGCAGTTCTACAGAATCATTCACGAGGTACACATCACGCAGTTCTCTGCAATCTCTCGCGAGGTACACATCACGCAGTTCTACAGAATCTCTCGCGTCGTAAAGTTAGTTACAAAATATGAAGTAGGTACGCGACATCTATTACGACAGTAATTACATTCGGAAATATAACAGTTTCAGTCAGGTGTGTATCAAGATTAAAGATGTGAAATTAATTAAGAGTGACGGCAATAAAAGTGTGAAAATAAATTCTTTTAACAGTATTATCTTTTAGTAACAACTCCTTTCCGTTTACACGCCCTTCTTAGAGATATTTGCTCGACTGAGTAATAATAGCTAGTCGGAGGACAAAGAACCCAAAATTCAAAATGGTAAAACAATAACAGGCGCCAGCAAATAAGATAACACGAACAGATTACTACGACAAGGCGATCAGTAATTGAATAATCCCCTGGCCGCGGTACGAACTCTGCGCAGGTTAAGCTTAGCGATGGGGCTGCCATCTTCCTGCCTGAAAGCGTGTAGGATACATTCTTCGGAGTATCATCCTAGATACGTTGCTTCCATCACAGCTGTCGAGTCGTGTCTGCCCGTTGTGAGTCAATCTTAGCTTCCCCTCGCCTCTTGCCAACCAGTAAGCTAGTAAACTAGAACTCCCTGGTATGGCCGTCTGGCTCATTGGGTACTGAGCCCTTCTACCACGACAAGGTGAGACTCCCAGAAGGGAGAAATATAGAAACATTAAATTTAAAATTTTAAGCTGTGAACGCTAAGAGGTAGCGTACCCAAGCCAAGTCAGTTCAGTAGATGAGGCTCAGAGTGTGCAGATGTGAAATATTAGTGCAGTGCGGAGAAGATACATTTTGAACTCTAAAAATGTAGTTAGGCACATATAATTACTACAACCGTAAAATACATTTCAATATATATTCGCAGAAATATATATTTGTGTGATTTATAATTTATAATGCGAATAAATAACTTAAGAAATTCTCGTAAACTGCAGTTCGTTAGCACACTTATAGAAAGTAATACGTTACAGATTCATACGTAAATACTTCAGTAATTTGTTACTGTTTGATATTCAGGGTGAGCCAAAAGACTCCGAACCGTTTGCGCGGTGTTTTCCCTGTCCGCGCCCTCGGCGCTCTTTGCCGTCTGCTGCTATCATAGAAAGGCGCGGATGAAACCATACAACATTTTTAAAACTCTTTTTAAAGGCTTTATTTACCAACTTTATGAAAGGAAATGCTGAAACTGGCCACCGTCGTTATCCATACATATTTGGCACCTCTTTAGGAAACTATCCATCATGGAATTTTTGCGGAGAATTTTCCAAACAATGACCGATGTCGTCTAATGTTTCTGTGGTAAGAACCTAAAGCCGTCTTTTAGATTTCTTAGCCTGAACACTTCCTGTCGCCTGAAATTTACTGTAAAGTTCATGGATTGTTGTACGGCCTGGAACTTTTACACCTGGAAATATTTCTGCAAATCGTACTTTCACTTGGTGAGCTGACCGAGTTAACACATACGAATCATAAATAAATACACACTGTGTAGTAGAAAACACATACTGAGCCATAATATACTTTGTAACTAAGTACAGGACAAAATAATAAATAACTCGTAATAACTGAACTACAGCACAACACCGGCAACTCAAAACTGCACTTCACACTGCGCATCAAAATCACAACAGCGTGACTTTGTTTATAGCAGCAGTGGGTTATCATGTTTTTATCAAATTCCACACGCCCAGTGGAAAAACACCGTGCAGCCGGTAATATTGTTCATAAAGTACCCCTCCGGGGTAACTTAAAACATAAAGTGTATAAGACAAATACACACACTGGAAGAATTAAGACAAAATATCCGCCAGGAAATTTCTCAACGTGAACTACGGCGAGTGATGGATAGTTTCCTAAAGAGGTGACAAAAATGTATGGACAACGGTGGCCAGTTTCAGCATCTCCTTTCATAAAGTTGGTAAGTAAAGCCTTTAAAAGTAGTTTTAAAAATGTTGTATGGTTTCATCCGCGCCTTTCTATGACAGCGGCAGACGGCAACGAACGCCGAGGACGTGGACAGGGAAAACACCGCGCATCGGTTAAGAGTCTTTTGGCTCGCTCTGTATTATTCAACTGCCTTCAAGAAGTAATAAAGAAGTGAGAATTTAAAACTATAATTTGTGTAAAGTGTGTGAAACTATTCTACAACCGTACCATCCTTGTTAAGAGATACTTGTTCTACCAGATATAACTAACGCAGCCGAGGAATAAATTATATTGAATCATAATTAATTACAAATCACAAATTACTACATATAAACTTTTTTACGAACACACACATATACGAGAGCTACCGAAATACATATCTTGAAACAGTTCTAAAAGAGCCATTTAAGTATACTTTTAAAGAAATTATGGTTGTAACTTTTATAAATGCGGTTTGTAATAAGAAGATTAGACCTATTTTGTAACTTCTAATTGATTCTTTGATGCTCGGCGCGAGTCAGAAAACCTCAAGTCCTAGAAACTGCATCAGTTTCAATAAAGTGCATCCAATTATGGGTTGGAATGTTAATCGTAACATCATGTTGTGCTTTGTATGCAGCGTTAATCAGGATTAATTTGCAGCATATTTCAAAAACATATCCTCTCGCGGGAGGTAACCTCTTTTGGTACCTTTGTAGGTCCACTAGCTCCTGTTTAATTATGGGAAGTGCAATGCCTAACCAAAGAACGACATAGGACAATGGCGAAAAATAAAAGGAAACGTAATAATAAACACGGGCAGCTGGAGGTGACAGACAAACCCTAGTTTGGTGCAGCAAAGCTCTGCAGTTTTACTAGCAGTGGCACCTTGAGGCATTAACCGTAGCACATTTTCACGTAATACAGGGTGTCCAATAATTCGCACACTACTGCTCGGTACCACAGACCATCGCAGCTTGAAGGACGTTAAACTTCGTCAGTTTGTGTCGTATCGTCAACATGTCAAAATGACAAAGACGTAAGGGGACAAGGTAGTCTGAACACATGGAAATTACACCTTAATTGTGTTAAATTACCACTGCTTTTGAAGTTCTCAATGGTTTTTTCTGAAGTTTTTATGAATTATTTTATAAATCATAATAATTATTTCAAGTGGTTGTTTACAGTGTCAGCTTATGTAGTTGAGTCCGTAAAAATTATTTCATTCAGCAGAAAAAAAACTTTACTCTTAAAACATGTGAATTCATGTATCTTTTTCTCAGAATTACAGTTTTGCATGCTTGTTCTTAGTAGAATCAGCTCTCTTCAGAACCTCAATTATTTGGTTATGTGTATCACTTCATTAGAAACCGAAAAAAACATTTGCAGAGTGAAAAAAGTAAATTGTTGCTTTTTTTAATATTACTAATATACATTATAAAATTGGGAGCCAAACTTGAGGGTGCTGTTGCAGCCCCACGTATGGATGCCAATTCTGCGGGAGATTGTTTCTAGGAATGTTCGCCCCACGTACGATACAAACTTTCCGGTGGCCTTCGCCCCACGTTCACTTTTCAGGTGGCCTTCGCCCCCACGTTTAAAAAATAATTTTTTGTATTTTAATGTTTATTTAAATATTATATATGTATGCCTCGGCTGCGTCAGTAGTGATTTTCAGAAGATGTATCTCTTAGCAGGGGTAGTACGGCTAAAGAATGAAGGCTTACACAAATTATAGTTTGTATTCCACTCCTTTTATTATTCCTTCAAACGATTAAATAACACTTCACTGATGTATCCTACTGTAGAGCTGTGAGATTATTGTTACTTGTACCATTTAACATGTAAACTTTATATTATTCACGCCGTAATGAAGTTTTTATGTCTCACACTGAATACGTACCCAGCGAGCTGCTCGGGAACGCTGCGTTGTAGCGTCTGACGTCTATCGCTTAAATGTGTATATTTACTATATTTCAAGTCTCTGTTTGGCTAATTCTACTCCCATAGAATACTTTTATTTAATTTAAAGCTTTTCTAGTTTTTGATTGGCTATTTATAAACTGTTTTAAATATTACATTATTGTTCCAAGAATTATTAGTAGCATTATTAAACTTTCTAATTTATTGTTGTTTCAAGGTTACCTCAGTGTTAGCAACTTTCGGCTTCTACTTTATAATTCTGTTTGCTACGGAAGGTATTTTGCTTCTATTCTCATAGCTTCTATGTTGTTAAATTACGTAATACATTGACATAACATTATTATACATGTACAAACTAATATAAACATAATACAATGACTGTTACATACACTTAATATATTATTACATACACATATTGCTTTAAGGCGGGCTGTTATTATACTTTATATTATATAATTAGACAGACATTATTTAACTGTCAAAAATACTGCCTCATGTGGTTCAGAAAGTTTATCTATGTGCTGTATACATGTGCTGAAAATTTCAGTTCTGTGCCTCTTATACAAGGTACATAAGTATCCAAAAAATGTTTTTTTGAGAAAACTGAATTTAAAGTTTGAACATTAAAATTCTGACACACTTCAGTACATTCCAGGGTCATAATCATCTACATCTTCATTCTTGGAATGCTTCAGCTTTTCTGATCGCCTTCTCTTGGTCGTGGCCTCTTTAGTTAATTACTGAACTGCTCGCTGGCTTGATACAGTCGTTCGCAGTTGAAAGCTACAAAAATGTTCTAAAATGGGGCGTTGCATGGCAACTTTAAAGGAATGCAGACTAGCATTTAAATGGTATTTAAATGTCTTAAAAACCTCTTAACCCCCAAAACGCTTATAGTTTCTGAAACTGGAAATACCTACGTGATCAAAAGTATCAGGACACCTGGCTGAAAATGACGTACAAGTTCGTGGCGCCCTCCATCGGTAATGCTGGAAGTCAATATGGTGTTGGCCAACTCTTAGTCTTGATGACAGCGTTCACTCTCGCGGACATACTTTCAATCAGGTGCTGGAAGGTTTCTTGGGGAATGGCAGCCCATTCTTCACGGAGTACGGAACTGAGGAGAGGTATCGATGTAGGTCGGTGAGGCCTGGCACGAAGTCGGCGTTCCAAAACATACCGAAAGTATTCTATAGGATTCAAGTCAGGACTCTGAGCAGGCCAGTCCATTACAGGGATGTTATTGTCTTGTAACCACTCCGGCACACCCCGTGCAGTATGAACAGGTGCTCGATCGTGTTGAAAGATGCAATCGCCATCCCCAAATTGCTCTTCAACAGTGGGAAGCAAGAAGGTGCTTAAATATCAGTGTAGGCCTACGCTGTGGTCGTACCACGAAAAACAACAAGGGGTGCAAGCCCCCTCCAGGAAAAACACGACCACACCATAACACCACCACCTCCGAATTCACTTTTGGCACTACACACGCTGGCAGATGACGTTCACCGGGCATTCGCCATACCCACACCCTGACATCGGATCGCCATATTGTGTACCGTGATTCGTCACCCCACACAACGTTTTGCCACTGTTCAATCGTGTAATGTTGACGCTCCTTACCCCAAAATATCCTTTTTATAGACATTTTTCGAAAATTTTGATTTCCTAAAAATGACTGAATGATTTTGTTTAAAATACCATATAGTAAAGATGTTTACATGACAAATAAAATGTATATATTAAATTTGCAGGGAATGGCTTGCGAAGTCCTCTTCATTTGGAAGGAATTTTGTATAATTTTGTATAACTGGTAAGTGTTAAGTGATAGCCGAGAACGTACTACACAAAAAATGTGGATCTCTTTAAAACACACAATTTATTTCAAAAAAACTTTTTTTTGTGGTATGAGCCATTTCCGAGATATACATTATTAATGGTTCGAATCGTTCAATACGTAACCATCCTATCGATTTTCAGTTGTTTCTCGTGAAGTCATGGAAACAGTACGGAATTTTAAGGCAGTATATAGCGTCCAGTGTTAAAACATTTGACTATCGCTGTTTTCTTTGAATCTCCGACGAAATGTGTAATGTAGCTGTTTCTGGAAATGTTTATCTTATTAAAATGAAGTAGATAGGGAAAGAATCTTTTGCAAGAATAATTTATATACTAATTAATAAATGATAGATGGTAGATAAAGTCATATGAATGTAACACATTAGAGTTTTTTTTACAAAGTTATTATCATTCCAATTACGCCATTTTTCAACAGTGTGTGATAATTAATGGAAGTAAAATGCGGAATTTGACATCGAAAGATCGTGGTTGATGAAAGTGATAATATGATCAGAGATCTCTGTGCACACCCTGCAGCTAGGAGAGATAGTTAATACAAAACCTCATCCTTGCATGCCTTCATTTCATGCTCTTAATGTCAATGCATGTGTGTAAATAAAGCAGTAAACTAGGGAATTCAGTTTTCTGAAGTTGCAACATCAGTTAATGTCTGGATCAGTTAGTTATTACGCCAACTTTTGAAAATTAATTTTCCCGTGCCGGATGATAGCAACATCGCCTTGCGAAAAGAAATTGAAACGTGGAGGTGGCTGGAGGCGGTGGAGGCGGCGGCGAACTGTTGCTCATGATGTGAGCTCGCGCTGCAGGGCTCAAGACTTCAGCTGCACGCTCTCCGCGCGAGTGAAACGGGCGAGGCGGGCAGACTAAGTTACCAGGGGCAAGTAGAACATTACACCAGGTAAGGCAGGAATTGATACCTAGCGCTTTGTGTGCAGCGCACATGAACAAAAAATACATAGCTGCTCTCTCATTATTTGCAAAATAGAGACAAAGCAAATAGCTACATGCAGTAAACCGCTGTGTTAAATCCGAGCTTTAACGTTCAGGTGCGCTTTATCTTATCAGGGCTCTGCATTCTATTCTTAACCACACACACGTAGACGAGATTATTACTAGCGACAGCCAAAATATTAAATTTCACCCATGCTTGCTATCTTTATGCGAACAAATATTTTGTTCTTTATTTTACGTTTTCCAGTAATAGAATTCAACGCAGGTGACAAAGTATTTCACATTTCACAACTTTTTGGTAAAATCTTGATATTTTATAAAAATATTCATATTTATTGATACATACTTTGTAATATTTACGAGTTTTCGCTTTTAAAATAGCTTCCTTAGCAATATACAGGCATTCCTAAAGTTCCATTCGTGCAGTTTTCTGTGAAACACTTTTAGTCACTGAACGCCCTCTATTCTGGAGTTTGTATTTTTGCTAACCGTTGCTTTTAGTGGCACATTTTAATTAGTATTAAGTAAGAACAAAGCAACCAGTAACTTATTTTTTTTTTATTTTCTCTACTGCATTTTTGACATGTTCGTGTGTGCATCTGTGTGTGTGCGTGAACAGCATAACTCAGAAAAGAACAGTCGGATAAACACCAAACTTGGTATTTAGGTTCAGTAGCTTCCACAGATGCGACACTAAGGTTTTCAAGAAAATCCCCCCACCCCAGATTACCCTTTACATGGAACATTTTTCGAAAATTTTAATTTTCTCAAAAATGGCTCTAACGATTTTGATTAAAATATCATATGTTTAAGATATTTTCATGACAAATGAAATGTATATCTCGAATTTTCTGGGAATGTCTCCAAAAGTATTCATTGTGAACGACTTTTGCATAACTGGTAAACCATAAGAGATAGACAAAATTTTACTCCACAACAAATGTAGATCGCGTTAAAATACACAATTTATGCCATACACATATTTTTTGTTGAGTGAACCATTTTCGAGATATTGCTTGTTATTCCCTTAAATTTTTCAATACTTATTTTCTAAAATGGGAATTCGTTATTCATTTTCTTCTCACTAATGGATGGGAATTGGTAGACCATTTAAAAAATTCTAGATTAAATTTTTAAAATCTAGTATACACAGAACACAGTATCAAGCTACGCCACTGTTATATACTCACTAATAAAGATATAAGGTAGAGAAAGTCATGTGAATGTATCATATTAGATTTTTATAAAGTATCGAGTATCGAGAAATAGTGGTATTGTCCCATCACCCTTCATGACAATTTAGAGATTGTTTCCTTCATATTTTTATATCTTGGCAAAATAGTATTTTGGCAACTTTTTCTTCATATTTTGCTTATCTCTAATTATATACTGATCCAACTTAACGACTCTTCCGTTATGGTTCGTTTCATCAGCTGGTGAAATTATCCTCTGGCAATATGTATTTCCTTTAATGCTGAACTTTCCATTTTTCTTTATTTCAGTTACTTCTTTTGAAGTTTTAATCACGAGCTATGTAATTTACTTCACAATTGTGTGAGAATTTAAATATTTCTAGTGCAAGTAATTTAGTAATTAAAAGAATGCTAATATAAATCTGTCTGTGTGTCAAATAAAGTGCATTTAAAATATAGGGTAGTTAAATTATATTCGAACCTACTCGCGGCCTCTTTCTACTGCGCGAGAAAGCCGGCAGTCGCCGGGGAAATTACTCCGGCAGAAGCGGACTAAAATCCTTACCTTATAATAGATGCTGGAAATGTTGACCTTCTGCTCTCCAACAGGCAGCATATGTGTGTAAATATTTTCGCTCACTCTCCGTAGCACAGCAGCAGGAATTCTTGTGATTTCTAGCACAATGCTTTCTCTAAGTTCCTGTAGTGTGCGAGGATTAGAACGACACTCTTTGTCTCTTAAACACCCTATAAATAAAAATCACAACTCATTAGGCCAGGAGAACGAGGGGCTACAAATCAAAACTGATTATTCTGTCATCAAACACCTCTATTATTGCATGTAATGATTCGGCAGCCGTATGTGCTGTTGCAGAATCTTGCTGGAACCAACCATACAATTTATCTTCTTTTGTTAAGCCATTGCAAAATGGCCTCAGAATTAACCTCTGATATCACTCTACATTTATTGTTTCATCAAAGAACATTGGCCCTATTATTCTTCTAGTACTTATCGCACCCCACACTCCAGTTTTCTGATCATAATGAGGCGTTTCATCACAAGAATTCCTGCTGCTGAGCTTCAGAGAGCAGGCGAAAATATTTACACGAGATATGCTGCCTGTTAGAGAGCAGAAGGTCAACATTTCCAGCATCTATTATAAGGTAAGGCTTTTAGTCCGCCTCTGCCGGCGGAATTTCCCCGGCGACTGCTGGCTGTCTCACGCAGTAGAGAGAGGCCGCGAGTGGGTTCGAATATAATTTAACTACCCTATATATTGAACCTACATTTTGTCCCTACTTTTTTCTATTTATTTAAAATATTTTTCTGTAATCCTGTAAAATTTATATTCAGATTATTTGTTTCAGAAGATGTAATTTCTATTTTCACTACCATGTATTCTGCCCAAATATTCGATATGAAGATTTCACCAGAAATACATGTTTTGAGTCCCATGTGTATACGTGTGTGTTTGTGAAGGATAACTCAAAAACGGCACGTTGGATAAATACGAAACTTGGTATTATAAATGCAGTACCATTTTCAGGAAAAGCTTCCAGGCCAAAACTGCGCTTTTCATTGAAAATATTTCATTATTTTTTATTTTCTCAAAACTATTTCTAATATTTTTGATTGAAATACCATATATTTAAGATGTTTATATGACAACGAAAGCTAGGTTTCATCCATCTGGAGAATTCCTGGAAGAGTTACCTAGACACACCTGTTGAGTAACCCTAAGCTCTTTAAACTCCTGTCACATTTGATCACTCATTAATCACCAAACTCTTCCTTAATCGCCTCTGTAGAATTGTAACATTATTATTATCCACGCCATATTGTAGTAAACAAAGAACAGTTAAGAGAAATAAATAAACAACTGCCTAATATAGTGAAAAGATGACATAATAATATATAAAGCAGCAACAGCAACAATTAGCACTTCTTACACCCCTCCCTAATATCAGCCTCTTTATCTCAGCTATCTCACCTTAAGTAAAACTTTATCTATCCGTTCCACGTCTTCTCTGCCTGCAAGTAGCACCCAAAACACCCTTAGTCCTCCATTCGTGGTGGTAAAGAATCGTGGTAAATATTTTTTCCTCCATTCCTCCGTATCCCTACTCCTCCTCCTCACAAATGGGGCAGATTCTTCTAAAATTGTCATCATTAATTTTTATCATCAGCTATGCTCCCACTCTAAGACATGCGAGCCCCTGCCTAATGAGTTTGGTGTCTCATTTGATGCATTGCTCTATATCTCACTCACATTTCAGCCCTGACAAAATCCTTTCCGTGCTTTGCGCAATTTTTTGTTGCCTGTCAATATCACAATATTTCGCCACACACTCCGTCCATTTCCCTGACCCGCCAACCAAATGTAGCCCATCCCTATGGCTTCCAAACCTTTCCTTAATGTTGCTGCCCATGTCGAATTTCCTTCCATTCTCAACTTTTCACTGTAGCAGACGACTCTAATTAGTGATTGATCTTCAAAAACGATTCTCATGCAATACTTATTTGCTTGATTTTGCACTCCATCGTCCCGCTGAGCGCTCCAAACTCCCTCATTGTTCTGCAGTTGGGTGTACCCCTTCCTAACCCCGGAAACTCTAAAAAAAAACCTGGTCTTCACTTGGTCCAGATTCCCTGTTTGTTTCTACCTTAAAATTTCTGCTCCATATGTCATCATGGATGTAACTGTCGCTCCGTATACGGTCTCCAGTAAGGTGACGGATGTATCTGGAATAGATTAAACTTAGCCCTATACTGTTTAACTTATCTATTGACGACATCTTGGAAGAGTTGAATACGAATAACTTATATTTACCCACAGTAAATAATAGAGAAATTCCAGGATTACATTTTGCAGATGGTTCAGTTGTAGGTTCTATTTCAGCAGGAGTCTAACAAAAGTGTTACATATCATATATTCATTTTTAAGAAATGGGGTTTAAGAATAAATTAAAACAAATCAAAGATAATGGTACTTAAAAGAGCTATAAATTGAAGAAGGAGGAAAAGTGGTATGTGGAAGGGGAAGAGTTGCAAATAGTAAACTAGTTTGATTATTTGGGAGTGAGAGTAAGTAGTAATGGGAGGTGGAATGATCACAAGATAAGTGCCTTAGCTAAGGGAAGATCAGCAATGACTGCTATAAGAATATGCTTAAAGAAAATACCAGATATGCAAATTAAATGGTTGGAAAGTGTTTACAAAGCTGTAGTTGAAGCAAAAATGGTATATGGAAGTGACGAAGGATGGGAGATGATTGATAAAGTACATAGATCGTTCTGTAAATGTATGTTAGGTTTATCTCTTTCATCACCTAATGGAGCAGCAATGTTGGAGTTGGGAAGAGTAGGTAGCAAGGGCATGATAGTAGAAAGAATACTTAAATATTGGCATAGATTGAAATCATTTGGACGAGCACCATATCTTGAGGCAATGTTTAATAATCCAAGAAAAATCCAGTGCTGGGACGAACTGGGCTCAAGGAATAAGGAGAATTTTACAGGAAATAGGAATGGGTAACTTATGGGAGGAGAGAGAGGGGTTAGTTAAAGGTTTCTGGAAAGAAGTGAGGAACAGAGTGGAAGATATAGAGAAACAAAAATTATTTCAAAGTCTGGAAGGAAAGAAAAGTTTGAAACTATACAGAAAATTAAAGGTGGACTGGGGAAGGGAGAAGTATGTGGATGTAGGTAATAGGTTAGTGAGAGAAGGGTGGACCTGGTCTAGATAAAGTGCATATAAGCTAAGGGGAGATAGGAAGGGAGTGATTTCCTCTTTGTGGAGAGGCAGATAATGATTTGCATTATATAATTGAACGTGAATAAACTAAGTTGTGGTGAGATCAGTTGTTACCTAAAGAATAGGAGAATATATGGGGAGAGTAAGAGAAATGGCTTAGACAAATAAAGCAATATGAATTTGTTATGACCCACCATGCAAAAATAACCACGGTGTTAAAATGCATGATGGACTAAAGAAAAAAAATTGCAACTCAAAGTAATATATTAAAAATTGTAAGATTTTTGTATGGCATTTTGGAAATAAATAAATACATACAGGCATACATAAAAGTAAACGAAATTTTTAACGCTGTCAAGCGTCTGTCTTACATATGTTCATGTCTTCCCTCTGCTATAAACCGAACCATTGAAAGTCATTGTTTTAATCTCATTCACATCTAGACAAACAGGAAAAGGAGTTCAAACTAAAAGAGGAGTAAAACAAGGAGATCCAGTATCCCTCATACTCCCTATAAGCCTTCTAGAACATATATTCAGGAAGATCAAAGCAGACTACGGTATATGCATAGACCAAACAAAATTATCCTACCTGAGATGCGCTGACGACATAGAACTCATACCCATAACACCAAATGAACTGCAGGCGCATGTTACAGAGCTAAGGAATCGGAGTTCAGTGGTAGGCGTAAAAGTGAACCATACGAAGAATACGTTGTTGACAAACAGTATTAAGTAAAGTCACATTAGCAGAAAACAAACCTCTGGAATACGTAGTACAAGGAACTGCATACTTAGGTCAAACCATTTCCCTTAAGAAGACGATGGACAAAGTAATAGCACGATGCTACTTAGCAAATTCTAGTCCTTAAAATATACACTCCTGAACAAATCCTACAATATACATTACGTGATCAAAAGTATCCGCACACCTGGCTGAAAATGATGTACAAGTTCGCGGCGCCCTCCATCGATAATGCTGGAAGTCAATATGGTATTGGCCCACCCTTAGCCTTGATAACAGCGTTCACTCTCGCAGGCATACTTTCAATCAGGTGCTGGAAGGTTTCTTGGGGAATGGCAGCCCATTCTTCACGGAGTGCGGAACTGAGGAGAGGTATCGATGTAGATCGGTGAGACCTGGCACGAAGTCGGCGTTCCAAAACACTCCAAAGGTGTTCTATAGGATCAAGTGCAGGCCAGTCCATTACAGGGATGTTATTGTCGTGTAAGCACTCCGCCACAGCCCGTGCAATATGAACAGGTGCTCGATCGTGTTGAAAGATGCAATCGCCATCCCCGAATTGCTCTTCAACAATGGGAAGCAGGAGGCTGCTTAAAATATCAATGTAGGTCTGCGCTGTGATCGTACCACGCAAAACAACAAGGAGTGCAAGCCCCCTCCAGGAAAACCACGACCACATCATAACACCACCACCTCCGAATTTCACTGTTGGCACTACACACGCTGGCAGATGACGTTAACCGGGCATTCGCCATACCCACACCCTGCCATCGGATCGCCACATTGTGTACCGTGATTCGTCACTCCTCACAACGTTTTGCCACTGTTCAATCGTGTAATGTGGACGCTCCTTACACCAAGCGAGGCGTCGTTTGGCATTTTCCTGCGTGATGTGTGGATTCCTCGACCATGGAATCCAAGGTTTCTCACCTCACGCCTGTCATAGTACTTGGAGTGAATGCTGATGCAGTTTGGAATTCCTATGTGATGGTCTGGATAGATGTCTGCCTATTACTCTTTACGACCCTCTTCAAATGTCGGCGGTCTCTGTCAGTCAACAGACAAAGTCGGCCTGTACGCTTTTGTGTTGTACATGTCCCTTCACGTTTCCACTTCACTATCACATCAGAAACAGTGAACCTAGGTATGTTTAGGAGTGTGGAAATCTCGCGTTCAGACTTCTGATACAAGTGACACCAATCACCTGGCCTCGTTCGAAGTCCGTGAGTTCCACGGAGCGTCCCATTCTGCTGTTTCACGATGTCTAATGACTACTGAGGTCGCGGATAATGAGTACCAGGCAGTAGGTGGCAGCACAACGCACCTAAGATAAAAAACGTATGTTTGTGGCGGTGTCAGGATACTTTTGATCACATAGTGTATATTCAGGAAGATCACAGCAGACTGCAGTATATGCATAGACCAAACAAAATTATCCCATCTGAGATGCGCTGACAACATAGCACTCATAGCCACAACACCAAATGAACTGAAGGCGCATTTACAGAACTAAGTAATCGGAGTTCAGTGATAGGCGTAAAAGTGAACCATACGAAGAATAAGTTGATGACAAACAGTATTAAGTAAACGTCACATTAGCAGAAAACAAACCTCTGGAATACGCAGTACAAGAAACTGCATACTTAGGTCAAACAATTTCCCTTAAGAATACGATGGACAAAGTAATAGCACGACGCTACTCAGCAAATTCTAGTCCTTAAAATATACACTCCTGGACAAAGCCTACAATATAAATTTGAAAGGTCAAATAATAATCCTGTGTACTTTATCAGCTTTGCTATTGACTCATAACCCTGCAGTTTAACAAAAAAAAAAAAAAAAAAAAAAAAAAACAGAGGCAACCGATAGATACATATCTGCCAAAGGAAAATGGTACGGAAACTCATGGATATAACGATTAAAGAATGCCACGACCACAGGAAGCTACCCAAAATGGAGATGGGCAGGACACATTTTGAGACAGCACTATAATATATGGACCCAAGACTAGCTTCTTGGGACCCCAGAATTGGTCAGAGGAACATTAGCAGGTCGAAAAACCATTGAACAGACAAACTGAATAGGACCTTCAGCAGAAGGTGGGCCACTTTAACTAAAAAAATCTGATGTGTTACACTTACATGACTTTCTCTACTCTTGTACAAACTATTTTTACAAACGCTTATTTTCCATATGCTTAATGTTAATCGAGATATCGAGATGTTAATGTTATTGCTAATTTTCTTGTAGATGCAAGGGGAATTGCTAGGCTTTAAGCGGTAGTCAAATGTTTTTAAGAGCTGGTTGCTATGTGGTGCATAACAATTCTCTTTGTATGTCCAGGACAAAAAAAATGAATAATAAATTTTTTTGAGAAAAAGTATAAGTATTGGAAAATTTAAGGGAATAACAAGCAATATCTCGAAAATGGTTCACTCAACAAAAAAAGAATGTATACGACATAAATTGTGTATTTTAACGCGATCTACATTTTTTGTGTAGTAAAATTTTGTCTATCTCTTATGGTTTACCAGTTATGCAAAAGTCGTTCACAATGAAGAATACTTTTGGAGACATTCCCAGAAAACCCAAGATATACATTTTATTTGTCATGAAAACATCTTAAACATATTAAAATTTAATCAAAACCTTTAGTGCCATTTTTTTCGAAAATAAAATTTTCGAAAAATGTTCCATGTAACGGGTAATCTGGGGTGGGGGGATTTTCTTGAAAACCTTCGTGTCGAATCTCTGGAAGATACTGAACGTAAATACCAAGTTTGGTGTTTATCCTATTGTTCGTTTCTGAGTTATGCTGTTCACAGACACACAGAACAAACACAGACACACACACGGACATGTTTCCAAAAATGCTTTTTTTGGATTCAGAGGGTCCCAAAGCATATATTTCCGGTGAAAACTCGGTATGGAATTTTTGGTTGGAATGCAATACTTCCCCTACTTACTATACGTACTAGAGAAAGTAAAAAGAAAAACAACCTTGCAAAATACCTGATGTGGTACATTCACATAACATTCTCTACACTGTATCTTTATTATGGGTATACAAACTGTTCCTACTAAAGCTCATTTCTCTATCTACTATATTTTAATCCAGGTAAACCTTTACAGAAATAGCTACATTACACATTTCGTTATAGATAGAAAGGGAACAGCGATAGTCAAATGTTTAACAACTGGACGCGATATGTTGCCTTAAAATTCCATACTGTTTCCATGCAATCGTGAGAAACAACTAAAATCGATAGGACTGAAAAGAATAACAAGTATTGAGCAATTCGAAACTTTAACAACGGATATCTCATAAATGGCTTATACCACAAAAGACTTATTTGAAATAAGTTATGTGTTTTAAAGAGATCCACATGTTTACTTTCTCTACTACGTATAGTAAGTAGGGGAAGTATTGCATTCCACCCAAAAATTCGATACCGAGATTTCACCGGAAATACATGTTTTGAGACCTCCTGAATCCAAAAAAAGCATTTTTGGAAACATGTCCGTGTGTGTGTCTGTGTGTGTGTGTGTGTGTGTGTGTGTGTGTGTGTGTGTGTGTGTGTGTCTGTGTGTCTGTGAACAGCATAACTCAAAAACGAACAGTCGGATAAGCACCAAACTTGGTATTTAGGTTCAGTATCTTCCAGCGATGCGACACGAAGGTTTTCAAGAAAATCCCCCCACCCCAGACTACCCTTTACATGGAAGATTTTTCGAAAAGTTTAATTTTCTCAAAAATGGCTCTAACGATTTTGATGAAAATATCATATGTTTAAGATAATGTCATGAGAAATGAAATGTATATCTCGAATTTTCTGGGAATGTCTCCAAAAGTATTCTTCATTGTGAACGACTTTTGCATAACTGGTAAACCATAAGAGCTAGACAAAATTTTACTACACAAAAAATGTAGATCGCGTTAAAATACACAACTTATGTCATATACATTTCTTTTGTTGAGTGAACCGGTTTCGAGATATTGCTTGTTATTTCCTTAAATTTTCCAATACTTATACTTTTTCTCAAATTCGTTATTCATTTTTTTATGTCTTGGACATGCAAAGAGAATGGAATGCGCCACATAGCAACCAGCGTTAAAATATTTGACTATCGCTTGAAAGCTACCATATTCCCCTTACATCTACAAGAAAATTACCAATAAGATTGACATCTCGATATCTCGATTAACATGAAGCATATGGAGAATAGGCGTTTGTAAAAATAGATTGTACAAGAGTAGAGAAAGTCATGTGAGTGTAGCACATCAGATTTTTATGGTACGTTTTCGTTTATCGCTTAACGTTTACCAGTTATACAAAATTCCTTCCGAATGAAGTACACTTCACAGGCTATTCCCCAAAAATTTAAGATATAAATTATATTTGTAATGTAAATAACTTAATATATGATATTTTAATCAAATTTCTTAGAGCCATTTTTCATAAAATAAAACATATCGAATAATGTTCAATGTTAAAGGTAGTTTCGGGTGGAATATATTCTTAAAAATCTTCGTGTCACATACTTGGAAGGTACTGATCCAAAATACATAATCAGTTTGGTATTTAACCGACCTTTCATTTTTTAGTTATGTTGTTCACAGACACACACACGGGTCTTTTTCTAAAAAATCTTATGTGTTGCACTCACACGACTTTCCCTATTCGTATACAAACTATTTTTACAAACGTTTATTCTCCATTTACTTCATGTTAATCGAGATAAACATTTGTAGGAATTATACGATTGCTAATTTTCCTGTAGGTGCAAGGGTAATGCTTTAAGCGATAGTCAAATCTTTTAAGAGCTGGTTGCTATGTGGCGCATTCCATTCTCTTTGTATGTCCAGGACATAAAAGAACCAATAAGGAATTCGCATTTGAGAAAAAGTATAAGTACTGGAAAATTCAAACAAATAACAGGAATATCTTGGAAATGGTTCACTATACAAAAAATCTGATGTGTTACACTCACATGACTGTCTCTACTCTTGTACAAACTATTTTTACAAACGCTTATTCTCCATGTACTTCATGTTAATCGAGATAAACATTTGCAGAGTCTATCTTATTGCTAATTTTCTTGTAGATGTAAGGGGATAATATATTTACAAGGGCAATTTGGAAATACAGTAGCCTTTAAGCACATACATATCTCTTAATAGCTAGTTGCTAGGTGCAGCACCATTCCCTTTCCCACAGATTAATACTCTTTGCATATCCAAGACAAAAAAATGAATAACGAATTCCCATTTGAGAAAATAAGTATTGAAAATTTTAAGGGAATAACAAGCAATATCTCGAAAATGGTTCACTCAACAACAAAAATGCATTGACATAAATTGTGTATTTTAACGCGATCTACATTTTTTGTGTAGTAAAATTTTGTCTATCTCTTATGGTTTACCAGTTATGCAAAAGTCGTTCACAATGAAGAATACTTTTGGAGACATTCCCAGAAAATTCAAGATATACACTTTGTCATAAAAATATCTTAAACATATGATATTTTAATCAAAATCGTTAGAACCATTTTTGAGAAAATTAAAATTTTCGAAAAATGTTCCATGTAAAGTGTAATCTGGGGTGGGGAGATTTTCTTGAAAACCTTCGTGTCGCATCTCTGGAAGATACTGAACCTAAATACCAAGTTCGGTGTTTATCCGACTGTTCGTTTCTGAGTTATGCTGTTCACAGACAGACAGACACACAGACTGACAGACACACAGACAGACACACAGACACACACACGGACATGTTTCCAAAAACGCTTTTTTGGATTCAGGGGATCTCAAAACATGTATTTCCGGTGAAATCTCGGTATCGAATTTTTGGGTGGAATACAATACTTACCCTACTTACTATACGTAGTAGAGAAAGTAAAAATACAGATAAATTGTGTGTTTTATCGAGATCTACTTTTTTATATAGTAAAATCTTGTTTATCTCTTACGGTTTAGCAGTTATGCAAAAGACATTCAGAATGAAGAATACTTTTGAGGAAATTCCCAAAAAATTCAAAATATACATTTCATTTGCCATGAAAATATTTTAAACATATGATATTTTAATCAAAATCATGAGAGCAATTTTTGAGAAAATCAAAGTAAAGGATAGTCTGAGGTATGGAGGATTTTCTTAAAGATCTTCGTGTTGCATCTTTGGAAGGTACTCTACCTAAATACCAAGTTTGGTATTTATCTGACTTTTCGCTTTTGAGTTATGATTTTTGAGTTTTGATTCAGGGATTCTCAAAACATGTATTTCCGATGAAATCTCGACATCAAATTTTTGGGTGGTATACAATACTTCCCCTGCTTACTATACGTAGTAGAGAAGGAAAAATGCTGTTATTTGGAATGAGGTCGCCTCAAATAATGTATTTGTGGCGAAATATCGGTACCTACTATGTATGTGGTGGCGAAAGTAACTAGTAGACATGGGACAATAAACTAGGTCGATCTTTCCCCGAATAGCTAAAAAGAATGTGAAAGAGAGCCTTGCTCAAAAGAGTTGTTCATGGGCTAACTGTAGTTGCAATTTTAACTGTCAGTAGCCAGTAGTGCGGAGTTATTTGACCAGATCTAAGCCCAGAGGAGTGGTGGGCTATGCTAGAGGCCACAGCACTTTGCGCAGGCATTTATACATAATGGGAATGTATGAGGCACTTTGAGACTTCACAGCATGTATTATGTGAATGCGAAGATTTCGCTATTCTAGGGTCCTTTTTGGAGCCTGAGGAATTAAGAAGGGCAGATATTAAAGACATGGTCCGTTCTATACGGACCATTGGTTCTTGAGTAATGCCTAGGATAAGAGCCTGCGTGCAGGCTTATTCAAGAGGCCACTCAGTGGATCATCATCGGCCCTATTGTTGTCATCTAAATCATCTGCGCATAAAATTTCGAAACATGGATTATACGTTCCAAAGATAGTTAAGATTTGTAATTAACTTTAGGAATTTGATGGACTTGGTACCGTTTGGAAACAAGCTCCATAATGTGCTTGAGGACAAAATCTCCGTTTTAAAGTACAAAAACAGCATGTTATGCTTTGTGTTCGACTGAAAAACATCCAAAACAGCTGATCGGTTCCCTCTCTTTCTTCTTATCCTTTGAGAATATCGGATAGCTGCTGTCAATACTCTAAAGTCCAAGCTCTGGGCCTACTTTACCTCCCTATTTACGGCGAGACAAAGTAGGGTGTCTGTTAAAGCTGCGCGCAATATTGACAACACCATCGCGGCACGCGAATAATAAAATCTTTCAACCTCCCCCTCCTTTTTTGTTACCCAGCACTTCTCTTTTTATCTCCGTTCTTGAAACTCTAAACAGTTTTCATAAAACGTAAAGCTTCATCCCTCCATCTCTGTTCAGCAAAACAACGCGCGCTCACACACACATACACACACATACTCCAAGGGGGTTGAAGGGAATAAAAAAAGCTTAATGAAATTCAATACAGAGCCTTGGGGCCAGGAACTTGATATTCCTCCTTCAAGAGATAATTAAAAGTTTATATAAAGAAAAGAAACTGACTGACTCCTGGGCGAATTCGGGGGGTGGGGGAGGTTCTATGCCGTGTTGTAAGATTATCAGGATTGTGTTGCATCAGCTATTTTATACCTTCCAAAATTCTACAGAGATATAGTAGAGACAACATGGTCACATGATTCATGTGCTGAATGTGATTGGGTGGCCTGGGTTTCTAACATACCGGCTATCATTACGAAAGTACTGTTTCCAGAACAAGGGAGAATTTTAAATTGAGTTTTATTTATGGGAACGCTCTTTAACTGCTGTGGTCCTTAGCGTCCCATTCTATATTGGACGTGAAAGACCAGTAATTTTGCTCAGAGGCCTCTTTATCAGGCTTGAGGATCTTTTACGTGCCCTAAATCTACGACACGGGACCACCGGCTTTACTTCCCTTCTGAAAGAAGCAATGCTAAAGATTGCCCTCCGCCGGGTTTGAACCCGCGACCTCGGGAATTAGAGACTGGCATGGTAACCACTACACCACGGAGGACGACAGAGCAAGGGAGGAATAGTACTTGGAGGAAAAAGCATAAAATGTATAACATTATGACACTTGACTTTCTCCTCCCACTCTTCCACAGACTATGCATACAAAAGCTTATTATCCTACCTAATTCCTGTAGAAATAGTGTTCCTATACATTTCGTGGTAGGTACACGGTGATACAGGATACGGAAGTGACAGTCAATACCTTAAAAGCGGGCTAGCTTTTTGCATGATCACAAGAAACAAACGAATGTCGACTTTGAGGCAGTATTTTTAACACTTAATTGATAGTCTAATTATATAATTGTATTAATGTTTATATTATTATGTACTTGTAAATAATGTTATGTGAATGTATTAAGTAATTTAATAATATTGGAGCTGTGAGAATACAGGCTGAAAGTTGCTAACAATGAGGTAAGAATGAGGTAACCTTGAGGCAATAATGAATTGGAAAGTTTAATAATGCTACCAGTAATTCTTGGAAACAATTACGTAATATTTAAAACAGTTTATAAATAGCCAATCAAATACTAGAAAAGCTGAAAGTTAAATAAAAGTATTCTATTGGAGTAAAATTAGCCAATCAGAGACGTGAAATAGAAAAATTTACAAATTTAAGCGGTAAACGCCAGTCGCTAGAAGGCAACCTACCTGAGCAGTTCGTTCGCTCGGAACGTATTCTGTGTGAGCAATATAAAATTCATTACGGCAAAAATAAAATAAAGTTTACCTGTTAAAAAGCGCAATTAATAAATAATCTCACAACTCTCTATATCAGTGAAGTTTTATTTAATCATGTGAAGGATTAATAAAAAGAGTGAAGTAAAAATTATAATTTGTGTAAACCTACATTCTTTAGCCGCATCACCCCCTACTTAGAGATACATGTTTCTACAAATTAATACTGACGCAGCTGAGGCAAACATAAATATATATAATATTTAAAGAAACATCAAATTAGAAAGTTGATTTTTAAACGTGGAGGCGAAGGCCACCGGAAAGTGAACGTTGGGGCGAAGGCCACTGAAAAGTGAACATTGGGGCGAAAGCCACTGGAAACTTTGTACCATACGTGGCGAAGTTACTTCTTCGAATTGGCTTTCCATATGTGGAGCAACAACCATTCAGAGAAACCTTTTCAACTTAGCATGTCAAAAAGGTATAACATATTTGAGAATTCAAATCAACAAAACCAAATATTTCGGGCATAGTTAATGTTACAAAAAATCTTATGTGTTACACTCACATACTTTCTCTACTCTTGTACAAATTATTTTTACAAACGCTTATACTCCATTTGCTTCATGTTAATCCAGAAATCGAGATGTTAATCTTATTGCTAATTTTCTCGTAGATGCAAGGGGAATTGGTAGGCTTTAAGCGATAGTCAAATATTTTAAGAGCTGGTTGCTATGTGGAGTATTCCATTCTCTTTGCATTGCCAGGAAAAAAAATGTATAACGAGTTTGAGAAAAAGGGAATAACAAGCAATATCTCGAAAATGGTTCACCCCCCAAAAAATGTATATGACGTAAATTGTGTATTTAAACGCGATCTACATTTTTGTGTAGTAAACGTTTGTCTATCTCTTATAATTTACCAGTTATGCAAAAGTCGTTAACAATGAAGAATACTTGTGGAGACATTCCCAGAAAATTCGAGATATACATTTCATTTGTTATGAAAATATCTTAAACATATGATATTTTAATCAAAATCGTTAGAGCCATTTTGGAGAAAATTAAAATTTTCGAAAAATGTTCCATGTAAATGGTAATCTGGGGTGTGGGGATTTTCTTGAAAACCTTCGTGTCGCATCTCTGGAAGATACTGAACCTAAATACCAAGTTTGGTGTTTATCCGACTGTTCGTTTCTGAGTTATGCTGTTCACAGACACACACACACACACACACACACACACACACGGACATGTTTCCAAAAATGCTTTTTTTGGATTCAGGGGGTTTCAAAACATGTATTTCCGGTGAAATTTCGGTATACGTAGTAGAGAAAGTAAAACAAGCTCTCAGCTATATGTGTCACGCAGGACGAAAATTATGTAAAATACAGTGCGATCGTTTTATGATGAGGCCACGGATCACTAGTATGTGTGCTTCGCACACTGTCTGTTACACTGGGGGTTTTTCTTTCTGTAACTGCCCTGTTCCTTACTTACTAGTGATAGTAACATACACTATAATGAGTACTAATATTATAAGTGGTCCATCTGCATGAAGACCTGGTATCAGATGAAATTTCCATTCACATGCATAAGTTCTTCTTGCGTAATGTTCATAACTTCTGTACTTATGTGGGCTTAAGTTCGTTTATGATGTGTGGTTGTTCCTATAAACTTTATTTTTAGGCTTCTCCACATACAGATGCACCAATTTCGAAATTTTTTTTCTCCGTTAGAACATCTCGTTTTCGCTTCTTGGGTTTAAAGTTTAGGGATACGGTTGTCCTAGACTTATTAACCAGACGTCTAACAGTTTCTCTACTTGGAGCCGGAATACCAGGAAATTTCTCCTGAAATTGTCTACAAACCTTTCTACACGATATGGTTTTATTTCTCTACTACGTATAGTAAGTAGGGGAAGTATTGTATTCCACCAAAAAATTCGATACCGAGATCTCACTGGAAATATATGTTTGGAGACCCCCTGAATAAAAAAAAAGCATTTTTGGAAACATGTACGTGTGTGTGTGTGTGTGTGTGTGTCTGTCAACAACATAACTCAGAAACGAACAGTCGGATAAACACCAAACTTGGTATTTAGGTTCAGTATCTTCCAGAGATGCGACACGAAGGTTTTCAAGAAAATCCCCCACCCCACATTACCCTTTACATGGAACATTTTTCCAAAATTTTAATTCTCAAAAATGACTAACGATTTTGATTAAAATATTATATGTTTAAGATATTTTCATGACAAATGAAATGTATATCTCGAACTTTCTGGGAATGTCTCCAAAAGTATTCTTCATTATGAACGAGTTTTGGGTAACTGGTAAACCATAAGACGTAGACAAAATTTTACTCCACAAAAATGTAGATCGCGTTAAAATACACAATTTATGTCATATACAATTTTTTTGTTAAGTGAACCATTTTCGAGATATTGGTTGTTATTCCCTTAAATTTTTCAATACTTATTTTCTCAAATGGGAATTCGTTATTCATTTTTTGTCTTGGATATGCAAAGAGTATTAATCTGTTGCAAAGAGAATGGTGCTGCATCTAGCAACCAGCTATTAAGAGATGTGTCTATGCTTAAAGGCTACTGTATTTCTATATTGCCCTTGCAAATACAAAACAAGGGGAACATAGTACGCCTTAAACGATAGTTAAATATTTTTAGAACTGGTCGCTATGTGTAAAATGTAATTCTCTTTGCGTGTCAAAAGATCGTTTCTGCAAATGTTTATCTCGATTAATATGAAATAGATGGAGAATAAGAGTTTGTAAAAATAGTTTGTACAAGAGTAGAGAAAGTCATGTGACTGTAAGACATCAGATTTTTACGTATGTATCGTGCATAAAAATTCGTTGTTGAAGCGTGAATTTGTTTTCATGCATTGCAGTGGACTAATAATCAGACATTAACACTCTTAAGCAAATCACACACAACAGGATATCTTGAATAAAGTTTCACGTTTTGAGATGCATAAACACAACTCTCCATACAGCACGAAAACAAAGCAGCGACTGAAACGTAACTGATATATACAGAGCGGTCCCTCAGCGCTCTGGCCGGAAATTGCACGGCAGTCTTGTGCGACAGTTCTGAATGAACTCAAGGCCACGGGCTCTTCTACGTATCGGACATGTGGCAGCGGGCTTCAGTCAGCTGTTATTGCTTCTTGTGTATTGACGCGAGACGCTTGTGTATTTGTGTGGGATTGAGTTATCGGATTATTGCAACCCAGAAATGGTACTCAAACTTTCGCTTGAACAAAGACTTTTTATGTATGACAGGTGTGCAGGCAATTTTACGATCAATTTCCTGGTGTTCCAGTTCCGAGTATAGAAACAGATATCTAGTGAGTAAAGTGAAGAGAACGGGATCATTTAATGTTGTAAGTTGTAAAAAGAAACGAAGGGTTCTAACAGAAGAAAAACTTGTTGAAATTGGCGAAGCATTTGAACGGTCTCCGAATAAATCTTTACGACTGTGTAGCACAGGTCAGTGCTTCAAAAACCTCAGTACATAGGTCTACAAAACTGTTGAAATTAAAACCATACAGAGTGACTATTGTCCATCAATTACGACTGCGCGATGCTTCCTCGGAAGACATTAAGAATGTTTTTGATGACAGAATAATCTCTAAAGGGTTATGGGCGGCTCGGTCGGCGGATCTTACTGTGTGTGACTTTTATCTGTGGGGAACCCTCAAAAATAGAGTCTATAGGAATAATCCGCCCACCATATACGATCTTAAAAATGAAGCAGTATTTTTAACACTTAAATAATTTCAGTCTAATTATATGAATATAAATTCAATAACCGCCCACCTTAAAGCAACATGTGTATGTAATAATTTGTAAAATGTATGTAAGAGTATTGCATATGATTATATTATTGTATACATGTTCAATAATGTTATATAAATGTATTACGTAATTTAATAATGTAGGAGCTGTGAGAAATAGGTCAAAGGTTGCTAACAATGAGGTAACCTTGAGGCAATAGTGAATTTTAAAGTTTAAATGCTACTAGTCATTATTGGAGCAACAATAATGTAAATTTTGTTTAAAATAGCCAATCAACAACCAGAAAAAGCTTTAGTTAAATGAAGGTATTCTATTGGATTAGGAATAGCAATCAGAGACTTGAAATACAGAAATTTACAAGTTTAGACGGTTGAAATAAATTCAGTTGCCTGCAAACAGTGTTCTTAACCGGACGCGAGACACGTCCTCGAGAAGTATAAATACGTATTCGTGTGAGACGAAAATAATTTATTAAAAAGTGCAAGCATTTAATAAAAAGAATCTCACAGCTCTCTATATCATTGAAGTGTTACTTAAATTGTATCAAGCAGTAATAAAAGGAGTGAAGTAAAATTATAATCTGTGTAAGCCTACATTCTTGTCGCATCACAACCCTACTAAGAGAAACGTGTCTCTAACAATAATACTGACGCAGCCGAGGCAAACATAAATATCTGATATTTAAAGAAACAGTCAAAATTACAAAGTTAAATTTTTTTAAATTTGGGGCAAAGGCCACCGGAAAATACATTTGGGGCGAAGGCTACCGGAAACTGTTTAGTATACGTGCGGTTGCAACTACTACAAGTTCGGCTCTCCAACAGTTGAAATATAATACAACTCCTACAATACAAACTACTTCAAATTGACGCCCAAAGCGTGTTGCAAACAAGTTAAAAGAAAACAACTTCTTCAAATTGGCGTCCATACGTGGTGCTAATAAATAAAGTCATAATAAATTACTTCTTCAAAAACAATATAAGAACAGAAATTAGCGAAATTACGCAACAAGAACTTATGCGTGTGAATGGTAATTTCATCAGAAGGTGCCAAGAATGTTTATCTGCCGAAGGACACCACTTTCAACACTGACTGTGAAAAAGGTTAGTACTGATAAATTAAAAAGTAATTATGTTTGTTCAATAGGTAATCAATATATCGTAATAATAATCATTATAAAATCAGTAATAATATGGTATCAGTATCAATAATGAGAATAATAAACAGATACACTGAATATAGCGCGCGGAACACGCATCGCGACTACCGGCCAGATGGTTGTGGGACCGCTCTGTATAAGCTTGAATGCGCCGCAGTTGAGCATCGGCAAAGTACCGAGGTCATTGCCTTACAGCCTGCCACGCACATAGCCGGTCCGTGGCCTCGTCTTAAAACGACCGCACTGTAGATACACAATTGTTTAATCTAACTGGACTTCCGGATAATAGCAAATAACAACTCCGATTACACCGAGCGAGATGGCTACGCAGTCACGTTGAAGACTCGCATTCGGGAGCTCCCGGGTTCGATTCCTGTCGACAGTCCACTCCGACCTTGGGTTTTTAGTGGTTTTTCCCTGTTAGGCGATTATGGAGGCGATAATCAGTTAATTTCTGTAACTCTAAAGTTATTTAGTTAAATGTTGTGCACATACTTCTTGTGATTAAGATAATTAATGTGTGTTCAGTTTGATGTTAGTTACTTTCCAAGATATTAAAATTGTATAAATCTTTAATAAAGAAAAAATCGATAGAAATTTGAAGACTCCCTGTAACATACAGTTCAAGTAGAGCATTAAATCAATATTTTTATTTCTTAAGTTTAAAAGAATAGGTCTAGTTATTAGTTTCTAAATCGTACATTTACATATTCTAACTTTATCAGTTTTTTTTTTCAAGAAGTATTCGCACTATATCCCAACCAATAGCACTACATAAAAATAAATAATAATTTATTGTAAATAGGCTTATGAAGAACAAGTACAATTTTTTTACCAAAATATGACCACCATTAATGTCCGAGGAGTCATTTGTTCACATAAATACAATAGAAAAATAAATTTTCGGGGTACATGTACACCCGTGGACAAAAAACAAGAGTCATGTTTTCAACGACAAATTTTTCTGAGTCCTACACGGCACAGCGCCTTTTTACACCATACGCAATGCAGTTGTGTAGCCACTTCAGCAAGTTGTACGCATTATTAAACATGCTACCTTCCATTGTCTTCTCGTAGCGCTGTGGCAGAGCATAGGGTACTTCTGTGGTTAAGACAGCAGGTTCGCATTTAGCAAACACTTTTTACTTTCTCTACTACGTATAGTAAGTAGGGGAAGTATTGTATTCCACCCAAAAATTCGATACTGAGATTTCACCGGAAATACATGTTTTGAGATCCCCTGAATCCAAAAAAAGCATTTTTGGAAACATGTCCGTGTGTGTGTCTGTGTGTGTGTCTGTCTGTGAACAGCATAACTCAGAAACGAACAGTCGGATAAACACCAAACTTGGTATTTAGGTTCAGTATCTTCCAAGAATGCGACACGAAGGTTTTCAAGAAAATCCCCCCACCCCAAATTACCCTTTACATGGAACATTTTTCGAAAATTTTAATTTTCTCAAAAACGGCTCTAACGATTTTGATTAAAATATCATTTAAGATATTTTTATGACAAATAAAATGTATATCTTGAATTTTCTGGGAATGTCTCCAAAAGTATTCTTCATTGTGAACGACTTTTGCATAACTGGTAAACCATAAGAGATAGTCAAAATGTTACTGCACAAAAAATGTAGATCGCGTTAAAATACACAATTTATGTCATATACATTTTTTTTGTTGAGTGAACCATTTTCGAGATATTGCTTGTTATTCCCTTAAATTTTTCAATACTTATTTTCTCAAATGGGATTTCGTTATTCATTTTTTTGTCTTGGATATGCAAAGAGTATTAATCTGTAGGAAAGGGAATGGTGCTGCACCTAGCAACCAGCTATTAAGAGATATGTATGTGCTTAAAGGCTACTGTATTTCTATATTGCACTTGTAAATATATATTCCCCTTACATCTACAAGAAACTTAGCAATAAGATAGAGTCTGCAAAGGTTTATCTCGATTAACATGAAGTAGATGGAGAATAAGCGTTTGTAAAAATAGTTTGTACAAGAGTAGGGAAAGTCATGTGAGTGTAACACATCAAATTTTTTTTCTTTTGTTAATAATGTTTAATCAACATATAGTGACTACTATTTTCGATATACTATATTACATACACGGCATTTGGTAAAGTTCATAATAGAATAGTTATTAGGGTGCAAAATACGTGGCTTCAAATTTTCATCATTATCTGTATCTTGTTGGATATAAGGGACTGTGTGTGGCAGCTTTAGGACACACTGAACAGTGCGACGCAACACACGATAATACTTGAGAATATTTTCATTCCGTCTATGAAGATAAGATATCCTGATGGAATTACTGAATTCGTACAGGATTCTGGGCACAAATTCGTCCATGTTACTATTGGGATTTAATTTTACCTGAAAGCCGAGGGCAGTTACAGGTGATCAGGGTTCATATATACACCGCCATCAATTTTGTTTATGTTTAATGTGTTTTAGTTTTAGAAGATAATTGTTTATTTCCATTTATTTCTTTAGTTATTTGAAATTAGTATTTTAGAAGAATTGTGTTTTTGTGTGCATAGACAATCCTAAAACTTAAAATGCTAAAGTTATATTAATGCAATATTATGTTCTACACATCTAGTCATAAAATTAACAGTAAAAATAACAATAATTAATGCGAGCTTTAAACCGAGGAGCTTATGACCTCAAGCGATACCTTCTTAACCTCTCGGCCAACGAAACGTTTTTCCGTGCTCTGTTTTCAGTAGCTTATAAGTATCGCCACCGAGAAACACCGTTATAAGGTGAAGACTGCGCTCACAGGTGAGAAACTATTGTCTTGATTACGTTGCTTGCACCACCACGCTTTGGGCGTCAATTTGAAGTAGTTTGTATAGTATTATAGTTCAACTGTTGGAGTACTATAGTAAACAGTTTCCGGTGGCCTTCGCCCCAAATGTATTTTCAGGTGGCCTTTGCACCAAGTTTAAAAAAATTAACTTTGTAATTTGATTGTTTCTTTAAGTATTAAATATTTATGTTTGCCTCGGCTGCGTCAGTATTATTAGATACGTCTCTCTTGGCAGGGTTTTGGTGCGACAAGAATGTAGACTTACACAGATTTTAAGTTTTAATTTACTCCTTTTTATTAGTCCTTGACACAAATTAAAAAGCACTTCACTGATATCGAGAGCTATGAGATTATTTTATTTAATACCTGCACTTTTTAACACGCATACTATTTTAGTCTCACACAAATACGTAATTAATTTCTCGAGGACACATCTCGCGTCTGGTTATGATCACTGTTTGGAGGCAACTGAATTGGTTTCAACCGTCTAAAGTTGTAAATTTCTGTATTTCAAGTCTCTGATTGGCTAATCCTACTCCAATAGAATACCTTCATTTAACTAAAGCTTTTTCTGGGTTTTGATTGGCTATTTTATAAACTGTCACTAAAATTACATTATTGTTGCTGCAAGAATGACTAGTAGTAATATTACACTCTCTTACTCATTATTGCCTCAAGGTTACCTCATTGTTAGCAACTTTTAACTTACTATTCTCACAGCTCCTACATTATTAAATTACGTAATACATTCAGATAACAGTACACATGTATACAATAATATAAATATATACAATGACTGCAATATACACGTTTTATGTATTGTTACATACACATATTCCTTTAAGGCAGGCTGTTATTATATTTTTTTTATTATATAATTTGACTGAAATCATTTAAGTGTTAAAAATACTGCCTCAATTTAAAACTAGTATTTTAGAAGAATTGTGTTTTTGTGTGCATAGTCAAGCCTAAAGCTTAAAATGCTAAAGTTATATTAATGCAATGTTATGTTGTACACACCCAGTCATAAAATTAACAATATAAATAAGAATAACTAATGCGAGCTTTAAAACGAGGAGCTTATGAGCGCAAGCGATACCTTCTTAACCTCTCGGCCAACGAAACGTTTTTTCGTGCTCTGTTTTCAGTAGCTTATAAGCGTCGCCACCGAGAAACACCGTTATAAGGTGACCATTGCGCTCACAGGGCAGAGAACATTCTACAGTTTCAGCATGTGCGTTGTGAACACAGCTATTACGAAGGTACACGAAGCCCTCCGATCGTCACATGACTCTGGGGATGACTCATATTCTTGTCCAGGGGTGTACCTGACTTTTGAAGAAGATAATTTTAAACTGGTAATATTGAGTCATATGTGAAATTCTCCTAGTGATGAAAATGAGCATCTTAAACTTTTAAATTTTGTGTATTATTTATCGAGTAATCAACGGTTAAATTCCGATTAAAGCTATCCGTGGGAAAAACAATGATGTATGTAACACGTGTAACTTACCAATAATCAATCATGTACTAAAAAGCCTGAATGCAACCGAGCGAGATGATTCCGGGCTAACGTCTGAGGCTCGCATTCGAGAGGTCCCGGTTCGATGCTGGGAAAAGTTACTCATCTTCCATGATTTCCTTTCCATAATTTCCCTCTCATTCCTTTTTGCTTCTCATCTTTCAGCTGATGTGCTTCTAGGCTTCGTGGCTTATGGCGGTGCCGGACAGATGGCGCCGATGCATGCTCAAAGGAAAGAGTACTCCCCGTGGACACTAGAGGGCTGCTTGATTGACGGGTCGTTCATCACCCTCTCTAGGTAGCTCCAGCAGTAGTGGATCTCCGAGCCTGGAAGTGTTATTGACTCCCGCGCGTCTCTGTTGCCTATTTGCCTGCCTCCTGTGGTTCCTTCACTTCATCCCTTCCTCATGGGGAGTAATAGCCCCAACAGATCTCAGGCAGGTCACAGTGCGTGAGGTGTCCCACTCCGTTGTATAACCTATAAGCCTGAATACAGAACTATTTTTAATACTAACAAAAGAACCTTTAGTTCTTTTCAATAACCTTCAAAGAACGCATGCTGAAAACCTGAAAGAAGCCGAAAAAAATTGCATTCCAAGAAACATTTTAAACTGGTAACATTGTAAGAAAATATGATAGGAGAAAATGGCGTTTTATAATTCTGCGCGCTTTTGCTCATACCTGCATACATTTAAAATTTAGGCATTTCAATGATCAGAAGAGCAAACCTGCATTGGATTCTGATTCCTTCCACGAATTTTTTTTTCTCGAAATTTTTTCAAAGAAACTCAATATCGAGTAGCATTAAATGCCTATTCACTGATAATTTCAATAGTTTTTGAGCAATCGTGTTTTTAACTTTCGCTACCACATACATAGTAGAAAGAAGGCATTGCATTCCACCCAAAATTCAATACCGAGATTTCGCCGAAAATACATGTTTTGAGGACCAGTGGACTGAAAAGGTATTTTTGGAAAAAATCCATGTATCTGTGAACAACATATCTCAAAAACAAAATTTTCGGAAAAATCCCTTTACATGGAGATTTTTCGAAAGTTTTGATTTTCTAAAAGGTTGCTCAAATGATTTTCATTAAAATCCATATATTAAATATATTTACATGACAAATACAAAGTGTATATCTTGAAGTTTCTGGGAATAGCCTGTCATTCGGAAAGAATTTTGTATAATCCTATTTAACTGGTAAAGGTTAAGCGATAGACGAAAAAAATACACTATTTAGAATACGCTTTTTTGTGCTGAGATATCCGCTATTAATTGTTCGAATGGCTGATTACTTGGTCATTCTCTTAGTCATGTCAACATTCAGTTGTTTCTCGTGATTTCATGAACTAGATTGGCTACGGAGGAGATCTAGAGTGGATATTGTACCTACGCCCCACGAGGTGGCGTCACCGGGAGGAAGGACGAGGCGAGAAGAGACACCGGGCGGCCGGAACCAGGAGCGACGGCACAACAATGACAGGGTTCCTAAGTTTCCAGATAGAGACACCGCAGCATACCGGGGACCCCACACACAGGGGTCAAATGCCCCGGCAGCGAGCCGAAAGCCGAGGGACGGACAGAGTCACAAAGAACATCTTTTTCCTCTGCCAAGCTGCACTGACACTGCCGACCCTTAAAGAGACCAACGGGGTGAAAGATAAAGGAAATGAAGAATGAAAGAAATAGAGGGACAGGAAATAAACCACACCAGCATTTGATTGACGACCCGAAAAAATCCCCGAAAAAACTCATGAATCAGAAGGGGCGGTCACCGGAATCGATCCCGGGACATCCAGAATGTGGGCCACAGACGTAACCGCCTGAATCTCCCTCATGGTGCGATTGCATGGAAACATTATGGAATTTTAAGGCCAGCATACTGCGCCGAGTTCTTAAACATTTGACTATCGCTGTTCCCTTTGTATCTATAACGAAATGTGTAATGTAGCTATTTCTGCAAAGGTTTAGATTAAAATGTAGTAGACAGAGAAACACGCTTTAGTAGGAGTAGTTTGTATACCCACTAATAAAGGTAGAAAGTAGAGAAAGTAATGCGAATGTTTTACATCATATTTTTAATTAAAGTTTTATCATTTGGTAATTCTTCTGTTCTTTACTTGAGCTTTTATCTTAATATTCATTTAATTCCCCATCGTTATTTATTTTCGGATTAGCATACCAGGCGAATGACCTTATTTACTCGCTTGAGCCCAAAAGGAATGCAGCTAATTTTATTTGAGCATATAGTATATTTTCCAAATCGACTTGTGAGAGATATCACATTAGAAAGTGTGCTGAGCAGTTGAGGCAGTATTTTTAACACTTAAATGATTTCAGTCAGATTGTATAATATATAAATTCAGTAACAGCCCGCCTTGAAGCAATATGTTTATGTAATAATTTGTAAAATGTATGTAACGTCATTGCATATGCTTATATTATTGTATACATGTTCAATAATGTTATGTGAATGCATTACGTAATTTAATAATGTAGGAGCTGTGAGAAAAATAGGTTTAAAGTTGCTAACAATGAGGTAACCTTGAGGCAATAATGAGTAAGGAAGTTTAAATGCTACTAGTCATTATTAGAGCAGCAATAATGTAAATCTACAAATTTAGGCGGTGGAAAACAGTTCAGTTGCTTCTAGACAGTGCTCATAACCAGACGCGAGATGTGTCCTCGAGAAATTAATTATGTATTCGTGTGAGGCGAAAATAGTTTACGTGTTAAAAAGTGTAATTAATTAATAAAAAGAATCTCACAGCTCTCTATGTCAGTGAAGTGTTATTTAAATCGTATCAAGTATTAATAAAAGGAGTGAAGTAAAATTATAATCTGTGTAAGCCCTGCCAAAATATCCATGTCTCTAAAATAATACTGACGCAGCCGAGTCAAACATAAATATTAAAAGAAACAGTTTAATTATAAAGTTAATATTTTTTTAAACTTGAGGCAAAGGCCACCTAAGAGTACATTTGGGGCGAAGGCTACCGGAAACCGGGTACCATAAGTGCGGTTGCAAACAAACTTCAAGTACGGCTCCCCAACAGTTGAAATACGATACAACTCCTTCTAAAACTAACGTTCAATACAAATTACTGCAAACTGAAGCCCAAAGCGTGGTGCAAATAACGTAAAGACAATATCTACTTCACAGTTTGGATCTCTAAATGAAGTTTTGTTCAAACTAATCCTGAGGAAGGTGCGCTTTTCTACTAGTAAAACAGTTTCCAAGCGTCGCAGACTTAATGCTTTCCTAATATCAGGGGAGAGTAATCGATATCCACTTGGTATTTAGGTTCAATGCCTACCAAAGACGCACGCGATTTTCATGAAAAACCCCCCACTCCAAACTACCCTTCAAATGTTTGAATTTCTAAAAAATGTCTCTAAATTTATTAAAATGCCACATGTCAAAGACATTTACATTACAAATAAAATAAAAGCATATCTTGAATTTTCTGGGAATGGCTGTGAAGTCCACTTCATTTGGAATACATTTTCTATACTCTTCTATAGCTGCTAAGCGTTAAGTGATGGACGAAAACGTGCTACACATAAAAATGTAAATCTTTTTAAAACATGCAATTTATTTCAAATAACCTTTTTTAGGCATAAGCCAATTCCGGCAATCGGTTATTGATTGTTCGAATTTTTCAATACTTTGCCATTCTTTTCAAGTCGTTTTGATATTCAGTTGTTTCTCGAACTGCACGCAAAGAGCATGGAATTTTAAGGCCAGTACACAGCGCCCAGTTATTAAACATTTGACTATCGCTATTCCATTCATATCTATAACGAAATGTGTAATGTGGCTACGTATTTCCAGAACGTTTTATCTCAATTAGAATGAAGAAAATAGACTTTCGTAAGAATAGTTTCTTTTTAGTTCCATTTATACCCCGCCTTTAACTGAATTAGTCTTATCGACGGCCTTTCCTTTGGAATTTATTGTCTATTGGAAATGGTGCTAACTCGCGTAACTCTTGTCCAGGTGTTTCTTTTTGGGTTTTAATCATTAGATCACACTCTTATTCATGCTTCCAAACTCTGTGGAGAATAGGGAATAATTTTCACTACAGAAAAATTCCTAGCCGGGTACCGAACCCGGGACCCCTCGTACAGCAGACAGGTGCTCCACCGACTAAGCTACGGGGCCAGCCGAATACACCCTCTAATAAGCCTTAGCCTTAGCAACTTCATCGATCGCCCAAAAACTAGTATGCAATGTATATGTGCTATAGGATGTAGGTTAACTTATACAGTGGAGTGGGACACCTCGCGCACTGCGACCTACATACATGTAGTGGCTAACACCCTCCAGGAGGAAGGGATCAAGTGAAGGAGTCACAGGAGGCTACAGGCCGCAGACAGGCAGACCACAGAGACGCGCGGAAGTCCCTAAGCGTTCCAGGCTCGAAGACACTGCTAACCTAGAAGCACATTTGAAACACGAGAAGACAACGAATGAAAGGGAGATAATAGAAAGGAAAACGTGGTAAATAAGAAACCACTACACCGACCAGGGTAAACCAAGAAAAACCCAAGTTCAGAGTGAGCAATCGACGAGAATTGACCCCGAGACCTCCCGAATGAGAGCCTCACACGTTACTGCGGAACTATCTCGCTCGGTAATATTTGTGTGTTAAGCATATAGCACAATCACAGGGATATATAATATTGAATTCTTCTTGTATTTTAAGAGTTTTTCCATCATTAAGGCGCAATATACTATAATACACTTTTAAAATGGCAGAATCCAAAAATCTGTCACATGATGTGCACTTGCATTCAGTAAAAACTTAAATTTTGACATTTTGGGTGAAAATCTTTGACGCCGGAAACCTAAGTTTTCTTAAGATGAAGTTTATTTTGTAAAATTTGAGATTCTTGAGCTACCTGATTACTTTAAGAGGTTAGGAGGCTTTTAATTTTCATATGCATATACAGTGTGAGCCAAAAGACTCCGAACCGCCTGCGCGGTGTTTTTTCTGTCAGCGTCCTCGGCGCTCGTTGTCGTCTGCCGCTATCATAGAAAGGCGCGGATGAAACCACACAACATTTTTAAAACTACTTTTAAAGGCTTTATTTACCAACTTTATGAAAGGAAACGCTGAAACTGGCCACGTGAGTCCTAAAGAGATAGTTTCCCAGTGTATGGACAACGTCGATGGCCAGTTTCAGCATCTCCTTTCATAAAGTTGGTAAGTAAAGCATTTCGGAGTCTTTTGGCTCACTCTGTATAAGGGATACAGATGTATGGTAACGGGTAGAGAACGTCACATTGCAGTTGTATGTCAATATTAATAATTGTTCTTCTACACAAGCCGTGTGTAGGTTAAAGTTGAAAAGATAGAATTAGACTGAAAAACTCAATGCCATAGCCGGATTTGAACCTTGGAGTTCGACTTACCGTGCCGCTAACCGGTTAAGCTACCATGGCAACATGCCGCCATGGCATTAAATTTTGCAACTGACCGTCTTTCCGGTAAACCACAACGCGTTATTAAATTCATTTTCGGAATAACATGTCTCAATGGCGACTTTTGAACCTTGGATGTTGGACTTACCGTGCCGCTGTTTTCCGGTAATCCACAAGACGTTCTCAAATTCATTATTTAGATAACATACCTCAATGGTGAGCTATAATCTTTAAATATGTGCTAGTTATTAGGTCAATCAAACATAATTAATTTTTCTTCGACACCAGCTGTGTGAGAGCTAAGTTGGAAAGGTAGAATCAAACTGAAAAATTCAATCCCATAGCCGGGATTTAAACTAAGGGTCTTCGGCTTACCGTGTCGCTGCTCTATCCAACTGAGCTACGATGGCGACATTAAATACTGCAACTTTCTGCCACTGGGTCCGTTGCACATTTCTGGAAGCAAGCTACACATGCATAACGACACAAATCAGCGCGGAGTTGGTTTCTGAAGAAGCAACAAAACCAGGGACGCGATCAAGGAGCGCCCATGTATATAGTGGACGTCGTGAAAGAGCGCACACACATACGTGTAATTATTATTCATTGCAGCCTGAGGTCCCTGGAGTCCCTTCCACCTGGCCGGGATCAACTCCAGAATCCGTACGGGGAACAAAAGATACCAAGAAAAACACAGCCTCTTTTCTCTGAACTGAATATCGAATATCCTGGGAAGGCAAGGGGAGGGGAGAGGTAGCTAGGACAAACTGAGTGTTCTTGCCTTGAGGTAGTTACCATGGTTACTCTGAACTCAATATCCCCGACATGCAACCAATTGGGACTAGAAGGCCCGCGGGCCCAGGCGAGCCAAGTGAGATAGAGAGAAGGGTAGGCGGCCCCAGGGCCCCAGCGGCTCGGATGTTGAGCGCCTCGAGGCTTGAAGGCGCACTAGAGAGAGACGCTGTATACCTAAGTATCCTGCGGGCGTCTCTCGTACAGAGCGAGTGAACGGAATGTGAAAATTGCGTTTCTCTAGCAAAAGCATAACGACGGAGAACTGGTGTACCCTGCAATAATGTTGGCGCACGGGTAGGAGGGGGGAGGTTCACCTTATATATTAATATATCCAGACACACACACACACACACACGCGCGGTGTACAGATATTTTACACCACTGTGTATCCTTTCACATAGCAAAGGGAGTTTTGTTTTCACAAAAAAAGTACTATGACTTGTATAAAGTTTTTATTTTGACGATGATTATTATTTTTTAATATCAGGAGATACAAATATTTATACGAGCCCTAAAGGGATTTCTAACATACACGTTTCTCCAAGTCTGGCATTTTAAACGTGTTTTTAGAGGCATACGTTGTTGCTGCTAGACAGTCCTCGGTTCATTATTACGCTTACACACACGTCTTAGAATGAACGCGTTTTAAAACGCTCTAGCGGATTCTATTTACAGAGATTTCTATACACAAATTTGGGCTTGTTTAAGGGGAGACTAAATGGCGAAAATTGCCCACAAAGCTTACGTTTTTAGTTTTTTGTGCAGTCTTATAAATTAGAATTTCCTGTTTAATTCTACACAAGTATATATTTTATCATTGTAGCCACACACAAAAGTTAAACAAACTAAAATTAAAATACGAATAATTAAATTAAACCAATTAATTTAATTAACTTATAATAAACACCATATCATTTATAATTATACAACAATAACCTAACAAACAAATTTAAATTTAATTATAAACTTAATTACTAAAGTTATATAATTAATAAATAAAAGGAATTCATACAACAGGAAAATTTGTGCTGGATTACAGTACATAATTTACTGCATGCCGGTAAAAATTTAAGGTAAAGGAATCGTAATATTTTAGTTATAAGATTTCTGTGGTTTATTGTTTAATTTCGTAAATTGTTCGTAGTTTAAACTAGATTGGTAGCTGGATACCAGTATTGCCCCACGTATGGAAGCCAAACTTGCGGATGTTGTTTATTATTGTTGTGATTCCACCACGTATTGCTGGAGATATGTTTCTTGGAGTGTTCGCCCACGTGCGTTACAAACTTTCCGGTGGCCTTCGCCCCCATGTTTACAAATCAACTTTGTATTTTAATGTTTATTTAAATATTATATATGTATGCCTCGGCTGCGTCAGTAGTAATTTTTCAGAACACGTATCTCTTAGCAGGGCTAGTACGGCTAAAGAATAAGGCTTACACAAATTATAATTGTATTGTGCTTTTTTTATTAATCTTTCACACAATTAAATAACACTTAACTGATGAATCCTACTGTAGAGCTGTGAGATTATTGTTAATTGTACCTTTTAACACGTAAACTTTATATTATTCTCACCAGAATAAATGTTTTTGTCTCATACTGAACCTGTATCGTACCGATTGGGTGAGCTATCTTGTAGCGTCTGCCGCCTGAATTTCCACATTTCATCTATTTCAAGTCTCTGATTGGCTAACCCTACTCCAATAGAATACTTTTATTTAACTTAAAGCTTTTCTAGTTGTTGATTGGCTATTTATAAACTGTTTTAAATATTACATTATTGTTCCAAGAATTATTAGTAGCATTACTAAACTTTCAAATTTATTATTGTCTCAAGGTTACCTCATTGTTAGCAACTTTCGGCTTCTACTTTATAATTCTGTTTGCTACGTAAAGCAGCTTGCTTCTATTCTCACAGCTCCTACATTGTTAAACTACATAATACATTCAGATAGCATTATTATACATGTACACAATAATAATACAAACATAATACAATGATTGTTACATACGCTTTATATATTATATTACACATATTGCTTTAAGGCGGGCTGTTATTATATTTTATATTATATAATTAGACTGATATCATTTAAGTGTTAAAATACTGCCTCATAGTTAGTGGATACAGAAGCTGCTTTTGTGTTGTTTTGTACTACCTTTTTCTTCTCTTTTTATGACATATCTAAACAATAATATTTTATAAAATGTTTGAATGAAATTATAAGAATTTGGAATGCACGTCCATGTGTAGGAAACTAGGTACGGGTGCAGTATTTCAAATTTTATTTATTTATACATTTATTTTAATGTAGCCACAATACATATTATATTTTTAATACATTTTTACTCTCTCTACTACGTAAAGTAAGTAGGGGAAGTATTGCATTCCACCCAATAACTCTGTACCGAGATTTCACCGGAAATACATGTTTTAAGGTGCGTTGAATCCAAATAAAGCATTTTTGGAAACATGTTCCTATGTGTGTCTGTGCACAGCAACTCAAAAACGAAAAGTCGGATAAATACCAAACTTGGTATTTGAAAAATTCAATGCCATAACCGGGATTTGAACCACGGATTTCCCGTTCTCCGTCCGGTCGTTCTAACCACTGAGCTACCATGGCAACATGCCGGCACGCCACTAAATTCTCCAGTGGTTAGAGCAACCGGACGGAGACCGGGAGATCCGTGTTTCAAATCCCGGCTATGGCATTGAATTTTTCAATCGTCTGATTCTACCTTTCCAACCCTGGCCAACACACGGCTTGTGTGGGAGAACAATTAATTCCATTGGTATTTGAGTTTAGCATCTTCCAAAGATGTGATACGAAGACTTTAAAAAAAATCCTCCCCCCCAGACTACCCTTTACATGTAACATTTTTCTCTTCTAAGTAACACAAATTTCTTTTCCCTCGTTTTCTATCTTTTCGCTTCCTCTTTCAGGTAGGCTTAGGGGCTCTGGAGTGTTGGTCGGTATTGGTAGATGGCAGAAATACTTGCTGCTGGAAATTTCTTCTCGACCCTAGCAGATAGCAGCCTTCTCTGAGATACCTTCGATGGGTCGAGTTCTCCAATTTTCTCAAAATGGCTCTAACGATTTTGATTAGAATATCACATGCTTAACATATTTTTGTGGCAAATGGAATGCATATATTGAATTTTCTCTAAATGCCCCCAAAAGTCCTCTTTATTCTGGATGACTTTTTGCATAACTGGTAAACTGGAGACAGACAAAAAGTTTATATCTCGTTAAAATACACAATTTATGTCATGTGCATTTCTTTGTCGAGTGAACCATTTCCAAGATATTCCATGTTATGTGTTTAAATTATTTTTTGTCCTGGACATGCAAAGAGAATGGAATCCAGCTCTTAAAACATTTGACTATCGCTTAAAGCCTATCAATTCCTCTTGCATCTACAAGAAAATTAGCAATAAGTTTAACATCTCGATATCCCGATTAACATGAAACATATGGAGAATAAGCGTTTGTAAAAATAGTTTGTACAAGAGTAGAGAAAGTCATGTGAGTGAAACACATCAGATCCTTAAAAACGGTACTACAGATACCATTTTGTAATGTAAATTCTGCAGCACATTAAGAAGAAGAAACTCCTACACGTTTCGAAGTAGAGAGATAAACATTAGCTCATCTTTTAGGGGAAGTTTTATTGTACAAATTGGTACTGCTACTAAATATGGAAGCTTCTGTGTGCTTAAGTCTAGTTATTTCTTAATATGTAAATATATGAGAGCTTGTTTTCTACATTTTTACTTTGAACAGCTTTTTACTTTCTCTACTACGTATAGTAAGTAGGGGAAGTATTGCATTCCACCCAAAAATTCGATACCGAGATTTCACCGGAAATACATGTTTTGAGACCTCCTGAATCCAAAAAAAGCATTTTTGGAAACAATTCCGTGTGTGTGTCTGTGTGTGTGTGTGTGTGTGTGTGTGTCTGTGTGTGTGTGTGTCTGTGTGTGTGTGTCTGTGAACAGCATAACTCAAAAACGAACAGTCGGATAAACACCAAACTTGGTATTTAGGTTCAGTATCTTCCAGAGATGCGACACGAAGGTTTTCAAGAAAATCTCCCCACCCCAGACTACCCTTTACATGGAACATTTTTCGAAAATTTTAATTTTCTCAAAAATGGCTCTAACGATTTTGATTAAAATATCATATGTTTAAGATAATGTCATGAGAAATGAAATGTATATCTCGAATTTTCTGGGAATGTCTCCAAAAGTATTCTTCATTGTGAACGAGTTTTGCATAACTGGTAAACCATAAGAGATAGACAAAATTTTACTACACAAAAAATGTAGATCTCGTTAAAATACACAACTTATGTCATATACATTTCTTTTGTTGAGTGAACCGTTTTCGAGATATTGCTTGTTATTCCCTTAAATTTTCCAATACTTATACTTTTTCTCAAATTCGTTATTCATTTTTTTATGTCCTGGACTTGCAAAGAGAATGGAATGCGCCGCATAGCAACCAGCGTTAAAATATTTGACCATCGCTTAAAAGCTACCATATTCCCCTTGCATCTACAAGAAAATTAGCAATAAGATTGACATCTCGATATCTCGATTAACATAAAGCATATGGAGAATAGGCGTTTGTAAAAATAGTTTGTACAAGAGTAGAGAAAGTCATGTGAGTGTAACACATCAGATTTTTCTTTGAATGACATTTTTCTGGTATGGATGACTCTTTTTATTAGAAACTATTAAAGATAGTTGAATTAATTTAGGATGATAAAACAACCTCTAAGTGTCATTATGGATCTACATACGTTGCTGTTAATAACATGTTTGTTTATTTTAAAACATTTCTGAACGTGATACATTGACATGACTTTCTACACTCTCTATAATTTATTACTGCGTATACAAACTATTCTTACTAAAGTTGTTATTGCAGAGTGTGTTTTTAACTCACCAAACATATCATTATTTGGACTCATGGAACCAGCAATCACTTTGGCTGTTTTCACGGAAAAATATTAAAATTAAAGATGATTCGTCTCTTACTAAGCATAATGAAAAGTCTTAAAATGTAAGCAACGAAAACAAGGAACAGATACTAAAATAAGAAACACTTGAAATGGTACTATAAATATGAATTAATAAAATAAAAGCTTTAAGAATTGGTTCAATCACCACTCCTTCGAAGCAAAAGCCTATGAAAGAAGGTTCACAAAATGTATCTTTTATAAAGTTGCGATGAAAAGAAAGAAACAAAGGAGGGTCGCATAACTTCATGCGTTCCCGTTAGATGGCACAATTCGGAAAAGTGTATAACTAAAACATGGAATATTTATAAAACGACTAACGCTATGTAAAAAATTGTTAAGTATTTTTTTCTATTTGTTATAGTTTTCTAGTTATACAAACTTACAAAAAAATTTAGTCAAATAAAGGAGATTTCCCATTACATTCAAGATATACATTTTATTTGTTATGTAAATATATTAAATACGTGTTATTTTAATAAAAATCGTTACAGCCATTTTTGAGAAAATCAGAAATTCCGAAAAATGCTCCATGTAAAGGGTAGTTTGGAGTGGGGAAATTTGCTGAAAATCTTCGTGTCGCATCTTTGAAAGATAATGGATCTAAACGACTTTTCGTTTTTGCTGTCCACAGACACACACAGACATTTTTCCATAAATGCTTTATTTGGATTCAGGGGGCCTCAAAGCATGTATTTCCGGTGAAATATCGATATCAAATTTTTGGTTGGAAGGCAATACCTTGTCTACGTACTATGTAGGTGGTATAAAAAGTAAAAAAAATCTGATGTGTTACACTCACATGACTTTCTCTACTCTTGTACAATCTATTTTTACAAACGCCTATTCTCCATATGCTTTATGTTAATCGAGATATCGAGATGTCAATCTTATTGCTAATTTTCTTGTAGATGCAAGGGGAATATGGTAGCTTTTAAGCGATGGTCAAATATTTTAACGCTGGTTGCTATGCGGCGCATTCCATTCTCTCCAGGACATAAAAAAATGAATAACGACTTTGAGAAAAAGTATAAGTATTGGAAAATTTAAGGAAATAACAAGCAATATCTCGAAAACGGTTCACTCAACAAAAGAAATGTATATGACATAAGTTGTGTATTTTAACGCGATCTACATTTTTTGTGTAGTAAAATTTTGTGTATCTCTTACGGTTTACCAGTTATGCAAAAGTCGTTCACAATGAAGAATACTTTTGGAGACATTCCCAGAAAATTCGAGATATACATTTCATTTCTCATGACATTACCCTAAACATATGATATTTTCATCAAAATCGTTAGAGCCATTTTTGAGAAAATTAAAATTTTCGAAAAATCTTCCATGTAAAGGGTAGTCTGGGGTGGGGGGATTTTCTTGAAAACCTTCGTGTCGCATCTCTGGTAGATACTGAACCTAAATACCAAGTTTGGTGCTTATCCGACTGTTCGTTTTTGAGTTATGCTGTTCACAGACACACACACAGACACACACACAGACACACAGACACACACACAGACACACACACGGACATGTTTCCAAAAATGCTTTTTTTGGATTCAGGAGGTCTCAAAACGTGTATTTCCGGTGAAATCTCGGTATCGAATTTTTGGGTGGAATGCAATACTTTCCCTACTTACTATACGTAGTAGAGAAAGTAATAATTGCTGATATATTTTAAACAAAGGGTGACATAATTAATAAAATATCCCATGTCCCTTAGCAGACAAACTCATTGGATAAAAGTATATCAGTGAACTTAGAAAGCAAGCGTCTACATCCCATAAAAATTTAATTCTGATGCAGGGGCGGCTTCTTAATATGGTAGCACGTTTGCGCTACAACCAAAGTCCTGGCTCCCCCTTTAATGTAACGTATACGATTCATACATTTCAGTTATTCTGACATAATCTTGTGGAGTGAACTTCGGCAAGCGTCGTATTGTTTGCAGGTGCCAAATAGTGCACTCCCGGCTGCAACCCACATTGGTATAATGGTGAAGTATAGGGAATGACGAACCAATAGAGCGCAGAGGTGTATGGGGGGAAAGTGCGGGGCATAAGCTGCATGTTGTTGGTTAACCTAGTGGTCAGAGAGCATAGAATAGGATGATCAACAGGAACAATACTTTTCGTTTCGTGCCATACACAGTGCCATCTATTGAATTCACAGTAAATGTTTACCTCACTTCCGGTCTTCTATCTACTGAACTGCATCTCTGATCATTACGTTGCCTGTATGCCACGTGGTTTGTGCCGTGTTTTGTGTATTGGGTTTTAATTTATGAATCAAAGTGGTTTATTTAGCTAAATACAGGTAAACGCTGCTATAAGAAGAAACAATGAATTCCATTCAGTCTCTTTTAATGCAACCGTTTTCAACGCTAAACTTGGAGGAAAAGAATGAAATTAGACGCATTGGCAGGCCCACACCATACCTAAAAATCACCCAGGTTGTTCAAACAAAAGTGTGTGATGTAATCGTTACTGAAATGAAAGACAGGTTCATATTTGTTGCTCATATGGGAGCAGCAGTTCTCTTTCAGCATGACATATTTTCAGAATATAATATTTCGTTCCCGGAACAACATATTAAAGTTGCCCTTCAGACATATTCTTTTATTTAAGAAAAGAAACTGATTACAGAACTTTACACAATGTATAGTACTGAAGAATTTGAAAACATAACTGGGGTTGTTCCACTAATGGAGGTTTTCAGGGACAATAATTTATGTTCCACTTTTAGTGAATCTGTTAAACTACTAAGTTTCATTCTAGGAATCCCCATGACAACATGTGAGGCAGAAAGATGCTTCTCTACTCTGAAAAGGATTAAAACATTTCTGCGTAACACAATGTCTGAGGAGAAGTTATCTGCGTTGGCCATACTTTCCATTGAAAGGTTTCATCGTGCAGATCAAGAACTTCAATGAGCTTGTCATCGATAAGTTTGTTGACAGGAAGGAGAGAGGGGCTGATTTTCTCTATACATAGGTGAGTGCTATATGCTACACTGTTTATGAAACGTGCATGTGTTATATATTGTGAATTCCCATTTCTTGTTTTTTTTGCGTAAATTAATAGCCTATAGTGAGAAACTAATTCCGTATTTATTACTTAAAACATTTCAAATTGCATGGATAATTTTGTGAACCATCAAAGTTCAGAGTCACCAACCGCCCTGTTATTATTATTATTAATTATTATTATTAATATCATCATCACTGACATGGTAACAATATCAGATGAGCACAATAGCTCCGCGCTGAAGCACGTGGAACCGAATGAAAGTTCAGCAGTATGAGTGTATCACTGTGTGTGTTCTTGTTCTAGCTGCATCAAATGGCGTCAAAAATACAACCATTTTGATAAGGGTACATTAATGCCTTTCCGATGTAAAATACTTGTATTCTAAGGTTATTAAGCAGAGTAAGAGGCGTGGTTTTTTACCCCAACAAGAAAGTAATCTCATGCACACTCAACAAAAAAGTTGAGGCCACATCAGGACTTATTCCAAAGGGCAAGAAACAGGGAAATCCACGACTGGCCACCTGTCGCACCCCGGAGTCAACTTGGAAGGTGAAGGTCCATGCCTCTGGACCAAGTCCTACAACTCAGAGGGCCATTCCACTGTAATTAGGGATCTCTGTTACTACTGTGAACACCATAATTAACCAGGGTTTGAATCTAGAAGAGTGTCATAGGAGCCGGGGATATAAGCTGTTGCCTAAACACATTGCAAATCGTGCCATCAACAGAAGAAAGCTGTATGAATGATACCTAGCTGGTGAAAAGTGGATGTTTGTTGTCTTTTTAAATGAGTCATATGTTTATCTAAGTGACTGCAACAAACTCTGGGCTATTTATTACCGATCAAGGGGAGTAAAAATTTGAAAAAGGTACAAGGAAACTAACGAAAACTTTCTCAATGGTTTCATGATAGTATCAAGGCACAGTTACAATGGCATATTAACCATTTGTTGTGTACATAAAAATGTGAAAATCACCTCGGCATATTATTAGACTAACGTACTAATACCAATTTTTCATACAGCAATCTATGCTGTCTATGGTGCAGATGTAAATAAAGCCTGGTTGCATCAGGATAAGGCATCAAGCCATACATCTGCTTCAATCTACATATTTTTGGAGAACTTAGAGAGAGAAATGGGAAAGCATTCCATACCTTTTAGCGACATCCATGTTAAGTGAGCTGATGCATCACTGATGGAGTTTTGTACATTTGAGTTACTGAAAAGAGCCCTTGGAAATAGACGGCCGCGAACTTTGGATAGTCTCTGAAAAGCTGTCAGGAGGAATAGAATAATCTGGACAGCCCTGTATTTCGTATCAGTTTGCTCCATTGGAAGCTGCGCAACTGATTGATAGCTCAAGCTAAAGGCTACCAGAAAGGACATCACTGCTGGTGGAGGCGCGGTTTTTCATAAGGTAAGGGGGTCTTAAGTTTGTTACCATAGATTGCGAACAACCGTCTGTAGAATTACAATTCTTGCGCAGTAATGTAGTTTAATGTTTTCTCAACAGTGTGAGTCATTTTATGTATTTGAATATACATTTCTAGATCGTCCATGGCACTCAACTGCTGAGCGAAGTACGGTTATTAGTGTGTCCGGTGTGATGGCTGCGCACGATGCTTCAATGGATTCTCGTAGTGCATCCAGTGTAGCTCACTTTTGTCCTGACCTTTTTATTCTTCAAGTTCTCTCATAAGTAAAATCCAGAGCTGTTAGGTTTGGAGACCATGGTGGGTGGCAGCTCTTTGACCTACCCATCGTCCAGATAAAGTGTAATCGAAGTTATGCTCTGCCATGGTAGGAAAAAAAGCATTAAACTATATTTGCGAGAATTGTAAGTCTATGTCACTTTTTCCCCAAGATATCGACTATCATAGAGTGAGTACATAGTTTTGGACCCCTCTGTATGTTCCTACACAACTCTGGAACGCCTGCAGCAGTTTCAACCAAACTTGGTACACATATGACTTATAATCTGGGGATGGTAATGGGTGACTTTTGGAAGTAATAAAAAACTACCGATATTGGCATCGAACCCGAAGTTTTCAGGGTCGTTGAGATGAATAGTGAACACTTCCGATTCCATTTAACTCCAAGTTCAGCCACATCAGAATGGGGGTTGAGAAGGATGGCAATAATGTACAAAAGTATCAAGATTAGTGTCGAACCCATATTTTTAAGGTAGCTGATAGGAACAGAATTACTCGTGAAGAGTTTGAATCTAGTTCACATACACTCACCTAACCTAATCTCGGAATAAATCTTGAAGCCAGAGGACCCGGTGGCTTCACCTCAGCTCGCTACGGCCTGACGGTTCTGCCCTAGTAGTAGCAAAGCACAAAATCTCTTATTTGTAATGGTAAGAGATAATCCACAAAACATATAGTTTGGTTTTCACTTTCTCTATTACGTATCGGGGAAGTATTGCATTCCACCCAAAATTTCGATACGGATATTTCATCGGAAATACATGTTTTGAGGCCCCCGAATCAAAACAAAGTACTTTTATAAAAAAGTGTGTCTGTTTGCCTATGAACGGCAAAACTCAAAAACTAAAAATCGGATATATACCAAATTTGGTATGTAGGTTTAGTATCTTTCAAAGATACGATACGAAGATTTTCAAGCAAATCCCACATCCCAGGCTACCCTTTACATAGAACGATTTTCGAAACGATTTTGATTAAAATATATGTTTAAGATATTTTCATGACAAATAAAATGTATATCTTGAATTTTCTGGGAATGTCGCCGAAAATCGTCCTCTTTCTGAATGGCTTTTGCATAACTGGTAAACCGTAACAAATAAGACTCTACAAATGTAGAGCTTGTTAAAACACACAATTTATAACATATGTATTTTTTGTACAATGAAGCATCTCCAAGATATTCCTTGTTATTTGTTTGAATTCTGCAATACTTGGTAATGCAAAGAGAATGGAATGCTCCAGATAGCAACCACCTCTTAAAATATTTGACTATCGCTTAAAGCCTACCAATTCCCCTTGCATCTACAAGAAAATTAGCAATAAGATTAACATCTCGATTAACATGAAGCCGATGGAGAATAAACTTTGTATAAAGAATGGAGAGTACAAGAGTATAGAAGGTCATATGAGTGTAACTTCAGATTTTTTTCTTTTTGCGTATTATGGTGCATATTTTACTATTTGATTACGCATATAAATCCAAGCTCTAATGTTAATGGTTCATTTGCCTACTTTGTTCTTTTGTTTAGAATCACGGACTTTGTATATTAAATAAATATGTTTCATGTTTACTGGATTTAAATATACCTACTAATTTTATAGTGTCTATAATTGCCTATTTTCATAGTGTATGCCTTTTCGTAGCCTAAGGGCCTATTGATAGGTTATTTTAATGAGCATATTTTGGCTATCGTCATGGCAGCATTTTTGTTGTTGGCGGTTATTTGTTAATGTTATTAAATTTCAACCTTAGCATTGCAATTAATATTTCGCGCTCTGAGCCAATAAGCCATTGTTGACAACATACCTGAGGAAGTTTGTAATATCGGCATTACTTTCCTGTCAGCAGCTGCGTTGTTTCTTGTAATAATAAAATAGTGGCTACTTGGCACAATAAAGCGAGCATCAACTATATCGTGTCTCATGCTTAAAAGACAGTACAGGTTAAATGGGCACACTGTTGCCACGATTACTCCTGCAGCTTTGGGCTGCGATCGGTCTACCAATGTAATGCCATCTTATGAATGATAAATCACCAAATAGTGAAATATCTGTGTTGCTATTTAAGACAATTGTAAGATATTTAATGTTTACTTGGACTTTGTATGTTTAGTACTTCGAAATACGATTTTACAGGCATAAAAACATTTAACGTGGGTGCAAAGTTTTCAAACAGCAAAGAATGAACAATGCGCCTCAGTCCGCTTTGCCCCATTCCATTATATTGTGTTAAATTAGTGTGTTTTTGTTTCCCTCATCCTTTTTTGCATTCTTTTTATGGGTCCTAAGAGATCCTTTCATCCCTTCCTTTCTTATGCTATACACTACTGTTTCTGAACACCCGGGTAGCCTTAGCTGTTTCTTTTACTGCCTTACTAACACTCATTTTACTTTAATAATAATCTAATACATTCATTATTATTCTTATTTGTTTACTAACATTTCATCTATTTCATGCTTCTCCCTCCATAACTATAAATATTTATGTAAAATGTTAAATAAGGTAAGCTAATTTACACAACTTCACTCCATTAACGTACTCACTTCATTACTACTGATGTTACGCCACGTGTGACCTGTTAGCTGAATAGATAGACGACTTTTGTTTGTCATACATAATGAATGCAAGACGTTACAGAATTCCGGTTTCTTTTAAAAACGGTTTCCAACTCTACATTGATATTATACAAATTCGAGCGCTGTCTAAACAATCTGATGTGTTACACTCACATGAATTTCTCTACTCTTGTACAACCTATTTTTACAAACGCTTATTCTCCATATGCTACATGTTAATCGAGATGTTAATCTTATTGCTAATTTTCTTGTAGATGCAAGGGGAATTGGTAGGTTTTAAGTGATAGTCAAATATTTTAAGAGCTGGTTGCTATGTGGCGCATTGCATTCTGTTTACATGTCCAGGACACAAAAAAAAAAAAAAATGAATAACGAATTCCCATTTGAGAAAAAGTATTGGAAATTTAAGGGAATAACAAGCAATATCTCGAAAATGGTTCACTCAACAAACAAAATGTATATGACACAAATTGTATATTTTAACGCGATCTACATTTTTGTGTAGTAAAATTTTGTCTATCTCTTATGGTTTACCAGTTATGCAAAAGTCGTTCAATGAAGAATACGTTTGGAGACATTCCCAGAAAATTCAAGATATACATTTTATTTGTCATGAAAGTATCTTAAACATATGATATTTTAATCAAAATTGTTAGAGCCATTTTTGAGAAAATTATAATTTTCGAAAAATGTTCCATGTAAGGGGTAATCTGGGGTGGGGGATTTTCTTGAAACGTTCGCATCACATTTCTGAAAGATACTGAACCTAAATACCAAGTTTAGTGTTTATCCGACTGTTCGTTTCTGAGTTATGCGTTCACAGTTACACTCACAGACATGTTTACAAAAATGCTATTTTTGGATTCAGGGGGCCTCAAAACATATATTTCCGGTTAAATCTCAGTATCGAATTTTTGGGTGGAATACAGTACTTCTGCTACTTACTATACGTAGTAGAGAAAGTAAAAATATTATATGCTACACGTGTTAATATATGGTTTTACCCCTTCTGTCATAATCTACTCTTAAGTGGTAAATAAATGAATGTGCCTATTTTAATGCTTATCATTACTAACAGCGCCTATATTAGAGCCTATTTTGAGTTGTTGTAGTGCTTATTTTAAGTCTTCTAGTAGAAATTCCACGGATCTCTAATAATCATTTAAAATACCACATTATAAGCTTACATTTATCAGAAGTAAATGCACGTTATTAATAAAATGTCATTTTTACTTTCTGCACTACGTATAGTAATATATGAAGTTTTATATTCCACTCAAAAATTCGATTCTGAGATTTCACCGGAAATATATGGTCCCCTGAATCCAAATAAACCGTTTTGGAAACATGTCCATGTGTGTGCTTTTGACCAGCATAACTCAAAAACGAAAAATCGAATAAATACCAAACTTGCTATTTATGTTCAATATCTTCCAAAGGTATTCACGAAGACTTTCATCAAAATCCTCCCACCTCAAACTACCCTTTAGATAGAAAACTTTTCGAAATGTTTTATTTTCTAAAAAATGACTTTAACATTTTGATTAAAATACCATGTAATAAAGATATTTACAAGACAAATAAAATGTATATCTTGAATTTTCTGGGAATAGACTGTGAATTCCTCTTCATTCGGAAGGTATTTCGCATAATCTTGCATAACTGGTAAACATTAAGCGATAGACGAAAAAGTACCACACAAAAACGTCTAAATCTCTTTAAACCACACAATTTATCCAAAACAAGTTTTTCTGTGGCATAAGCCGCTTCTGGGATATCCGTTATTAAAGGTTGGAATTTTTTTACTCTATTTTATTTTACGTCGCTTTAACTCCTAGGTCACATCGCGACGGATCTGTTGGTGGATAACGCTAGAACGATATGTGATGGACAGTTAGCCTTCTAGGTCTCATCCCTGTAACCACCCGCTCCGTCACGTGTCACAGAGACCCTAGCGCATAGCTAACGAATCTTCTGCTTCGTGCCGTGCAGACGACATTAGGGTGCCGTCCAGTCCAACCGTCGCCCCCATATAAAGACAGACAGTTAGCCTTCTAGGTCTCATTCCTATCCGAATGCGGGCCACAGACTTTACCACCTGAGCCATCCCGCTCGGTAGGTTTCAAATTGTTCATTGTCCAGTCATTCTTTCAGTCTTGTCCACATTCAGTTGTTTATCGCTATTCCATAGAAACAGTACGGAATTTTAAGGCTAGCGCATAGCGTCCAGTTCTTAAACATTTGACTATCGCTGTTCTGTTTATATCTATAACGAAATGTGTAATATAGCTATTTCTTTAAAGGTTTATTTGGATTAAAATGTAGTCGATAGAAAAATAAACTTTAGTATGAATAATTTGTATAGCGACTAATAAACGATAGAGGGTAGAGAAAGTCATGTGAATATAACACATCAGATTATTATTAGTTGCAGAGGATTGTCCTATTAGTAAACTGGCATTATTGTTGGTACATCACAGAGGACATATATCGCAAATGACAACTATTACTGTAATAACTAGTTTTAAATTTGATTACGTTCCCAAAAACGAAAAACTGGTCAATACCAACACAGCTTCCCTTAAGCGACATGGGCTTCGAGATACATTCGCTAATTATTGATGTCAGTCAAACTCGAGTGGACTGGGCACCACACAGTAATTGAAAACATAGAGAGTACGACAAAGAGTTCTGTTTTTGAGATCATAATTATGTACCTTGCAATTTTTACACTCTCTATTACTTATCTATATTAAGTAGAGGAAGTATTTCATTCTAACAAAAAAATTGACGCCGGAATTGCACCGGAAATACACGTTTTGAGATTCCCTGAATGCAGAAAAGGCATTTCTAGAAAAATGTCCGCTGTGAACAGCTAACCAAGAAATGAAAGAAGGGCTGAATACCAAACTTGGTGTTTAAGGAAGCAAGGTAATAAAATTTTTTGTTTTAGGAAGCAATAAAATCTCTATTATTTCCTGTTTCAGAAAATATATACCTTTGGGGGTTAAGAAGGTTCTAAGACATTTAAATACCATTTAAATGCTGGTCTACATTTCTTTAAAATTCATGCAACGCCGCTTTATAGAACATTTTTGTGTCTTTCAACAACGAACGACTATATCATGCCCAGCGAGCAGTTCAGCAATTAACAAAAGAGGTCAGGACCAAGAGAAGGCAATAAAAAAAAAGCTGAAGCAATCCAGGAATTAAGGTGCAGACGATTATGACCCTGGAATGCACTGAAGTGTGTCAGAATTTTAACGTTCAAACTTTAAATTCACTTTTCTCAAAACAACATTTTTGGATACTTATGTACCTTTTTCTCAGAAAGTATGAAAGGCTGAGAGCTGAAATTTTCAGTACATGTATATTAGTTATATTAACAAACAAGAACGTTGCAAGTTTCCACATTTTTACTTTGCAAGTAATTTTTTTTTTCAATTTCTAGTGAACTGATATACATAACTAAATAATTGAGATTCAGAAAATAGCTGATTATACTAAGACAAAAGCACGCAAAAGTGTGATTCTGTATTGCAGGTTGTATCAGAGTAAAAGGTACATGTATTCACATGTTTTAAGAGTAAATTTTATTATTTTTCTGCTGAATGAAATAATTGTTATGGTCTCAACTACATAATATTAATGATTTATGGAGTAATTAATACAAATGTCAGGAAAAAACATTGAGAACTTTAAGAGCAGTGGTAATTTAACACACTTAAGGTGTAATTTCCATGTGTTCAGACTACCTTGTCCCCTTAATTTCAGAATCTTCCAAGGATGTAATACCAACAATTTCATGAAAATCCACCATGCCAAACTACCCCTTACATGGAAACATTTTCGTTATTTTCTATTTTCTCAAACATGGCTCATAACTATTCTTATTTAAATGTTATTATATATTTAAGATATTTGCATCACAAAATATACCCCTTAAATTTTCTATGAACAGACTGTGAAGTCCTCTTCATTCTGAATGACGTTTTACTTCTCTCTACCACGTACCTGGTAGGTAGAGAAGGTATTCCATTCCACTCAAAAATTCTATACCGAGATTTCACCGGAAATACATGTTTTGAGGTCTCCTGAATAAAAAAAGCATTTTTGGAAACGTCGGCGTGTCTGTCTATACGTAGTAGAGAAAGTAAATAGAACCTCTTTTAAGTGCACAACTTTTGTCAAATTTTTTGAAGCGTTAACCATTTCCGAGACACTTATTGTTATTGTTTGTGTTTTCAAATACTTACACTTTTGTCAGCAGGTAGGTCAGCATTCTTTTTTACATGGTGATTATGTCATACAGCGAAATGTGTAGAGAACTGAACATTTATCTGAATTATAATGACTGCTAAAACTATATTCGTCAAAGAAAATATAACAGATTCAGATCACTGATGCAAAAATCTGATGTGTTACACTCACATGACTTTCTCTACTCTTGTAAACCTATTTTTACAAACGCTTATTCTCCATATGCTTCATGTTAATCGAGATATCGAGATGTTAATCTTATTGCTAATTTTCTTGTAGATGCAAGGGGAATTGCTAGGCTTTAAGCGTTTAAGAGCTGGTTGCTATGTGGAGTATTCCATTCTCTTTGTTTTACCAGGACAAAAATGCTTCCCCTACTAGAGAAAGTAAAAATGAATAAGGAATTTTAGAAAAAGTATAAGTATTGGAAAATTTAAGGCAATAACAAACAATATCTCGAAAATGGTTCACTCAACAACAAAAATGTATATGACATAAATTGTGTATTTTAACGCGATCTACATTTTGTGTGCAGTAAAATTTTGTCTATCTCTTATGGTTTACCAGTTATGCAAAAGTCGTTCACAATGAAGAACACTTTTGGAGACATTCCCAGAAAATTCGAGATATACATTTCATTTGTCATGAAAATATCTTAAACATATGATATTTTAATCAAAATCGTTAGAGCCATTTTTGAGAAAATTAAAAGTTTCGAAAAATGTTCCATGTAAAGGGTAGTCTGGGGTGGGGGGATTTTCTTGAAAACCTTCGTGTCGCATCCTTGGAAGATACTGAACCTAAATACCAAGTTTGGTGTTTATCCGACTGTTCGTTTCTGAGTTATGCTGTTCACAGACAGACACACACACAGACACACACACGGACATGTTTCCAAAAATGCTTTTTTTGATTCAGGGGGTCTCAAAACATATATTTCCGGTGAAATCTCGGTATCGAATTTTTGGGTGGAATACAATACTTCCCCTACTTACTATACGTAGTAGAGAAAGTAAAAATTATCGATAAAAACAGCAATGCAGAAACTTGATTGCATGGGACATGTAAAGACAGGACAGGATGCATTGTCCAGTCGGGTGCAAAAGAATGTGCCGATATGAGGAACCGCGACTTAAGTTAGCAATCACTAATTAACACGTCTCAGCCGCGCCTTCCATCCCTCATTCTATTACAGAGGTTAATGCTTAAATGCCAAACCAATAGAAACTGGACTCATTCAGGGTTTAGTAAAGAAGTCTTTGGGAGGAATATTGTTTTAACCATTCACGTGACATATATTGATTCTCCGCCCCTTTGATCGCCCAGCTGGGCCTGACCTTTCTTCATAGGGTAACGTAGCGTATCGGACTTTAGCTAAAACTAATTAGAGCATACCTCACATAAGACAGACGCGGAACAGAAATTATGAGGAGATTCTGCCAACATTCAAGAATGAAAAACACTAAAAGTTACCAAAAGCATGGTCACGTTTTTTACTTTCTCTACTACGTACAGTAAGTAGGGGAAGTATTGTATTCCACCCAAAAATTCGATACCGAGATTTCACCGGAAATACATGTTTTGAGACCCCTGAATCCAAAAAAAGCATTTTTGAAACATGTCCGTGTGTGTCTGTGTGTCTGTCTGTCTGTGAACAGCATAACTCAGAAACCAACAGTCGGATAAACGCCAAACTTGGTATTTAGATTCAGTATCTTCCAGAGATGCGACACGAAGGTTTTCAAGAAAATCCCCCCATCCCAGATTACGCTTTACATTGAAGATATTTCGAAAAGTTTAATTTTCTCAAAAATGGCTCTAACGATTTTGATTAAAATATCATATGTTTAAGATATTTTCATGACAGATAAAATGTATATCTTGAATTTTCTGGGGATGTCTCCAAAAGTATTCTCCATTGTGAACGACTTTTGCATAACTGGTAAACCATAAGAGATAGACAAAATTTTACTGCACAAAAAGTGTAGATCGCGTTAAAATACACAATTTATGTCATATACATTTTTTTGTTGAGTGAACCATTTTCGAGATATTGCTTGTTATTCCCTTAAATTTTTCAATACTTATTTTCTCAAATGGGAATTTGTTATTTTTGTTTTGTCTTGGTTATGCAAAGAGTAGTGGCAAAGAGAATGGTGCTGCACCTAGCAACCAGCTATTAAGAGATATGTATGTGCTTAAAGGCTACTGTATTTTTATATTGCCCTTGTAAATATATATTCCCCTTACACCTACAAGAAAATTAGCAATAAGATAGAGTCTGCAAATGTTTATCTCGATTAACATGAAGTAGATGGAGAATAAGCGTTTGTATAAATAGTTTGTACAAGAGTAGAGAAAGTCATGTGAGTGTAACACATCAGATTTTTTTTGCAGTCGACTGCATTTTCCAGGCATGCCATGATTAATGATATCTTTAGAAGACGTTTGGTTTTTGCAAAAGTTTTATTTATGGACGCTTTATAACTATGGTCCTCAGCGTGTCATTCAATACTGAGCGTGAAAGATCCGAAATTTTGCTCAGAGGCCTCTATCAGGCTTGAGGTTCTTTTACGTGGCGTAAATCTACGACACGGGACCACCGGCTTTACTTCCCTTCCGAAGGAAGCCAGGCTAAGGATTTTTACGCCCAAAAAATCCATCGCCATCCGCCGAGTTTGAACCGCAACCTTGGGAACCAGAGGCTAGCACGCTACCCCTTAGACCATAGAGGACGACCTTGGTTTCTGCAGTTTTCCGACAATCTTAGAGCCTGCTGGCATTAGTAGACGGAAAGAGTTCGGATGACCTCACCTTAATCTTGTGAACCTAAAGAAAACCTCTGCTGTAGGACGCAACGTGTGCAAACAAACACTAGCTTCCTCTCGCTTGCCAAGAACTCCTGCCCAAGCCGGCTTTGCTGTACTGTCACTAGCTCATAAAAAACTTAATAACCACAGGGAAATTACCAGTTGCCTTTGCAGTTCAAACGATACAGGAGCTACGGTATCAATCACTGACTTGGGCCATGAGCTACAGGTGATTCCCGATCAGCAGCATATCTTACGCCGAGTTTAAGCAACCGTCGGCAACAATATGATGACTCGTTACATAACTTTATGAACGTTGGCAACAGTAATGTTTGCTAGGTCTCTTTTCATTGGCTTCCAAAACAAAACATAAACGTAACGCGTCGCACCCCTCGATAACCAGTCACCAAGTACAAAATGCCATTTCCCTCTCTCTTCTCATTCAACTTGTCAAATATAAGCTGTCATGAACAGCCTGCCACAATATAATCAGCAAACTTGCATTGTAAACCATTTGAAAATACTATATATTTCGATATTATGGCCATCAGGTGCACATGCGCACAGTCAATCGTGTTTCCAACGCCAGGAAAATAATAATTGCATAAAAGTCTTGGATCACTGTGGCAGTAAGGAAGCGATTTTGAAACTCTATTGCAGTCACCATTAACAATACAGAATGACCCCGTGGAAAAATATCGGTGTGTTACCAATAACTGTTGAATCGTTAAAAGTGATCGATTTCTGTTCGTAGGATATTCCAGTCTCGGTGCAGTTTCTTCCAATATTTTCAACACTACCTGCAACGTCATTCATTTCACAGAAATGGTTATTTCTACAGGTTGATTTATGAAGAACTGACACATTTATTCCTTTAATTGTTTCAAAACGAGTTATGTTAGCGACAACTTATACCTGAAATGCAGAGGAATTTTGGGAGATTATTTACCTGTATAGCAAATGTTGAAAATGTCCTCCATCCTGCATAAGGCACAACTCAACACGTCGTTCCATGTTACTGGCCACTCGTTGGAGGACTGTTGTCAATAGCTTAAATCTCCTGTGTAATGTTGGGCTTCAGATCGTCCAATGTCTGGGGACGTGTGGCATAAACCCTGTCTTTTAGGTAACCCCATAGAAAGAAGTCTGGCAATGTCAAATCCGGAGATCTCGGTGGCCACAGGTTTTTGGAAATTATCCGGTCGTCAAATAAACTTGCAATTAGTGCCATGGATTCATTTGATGTACGGCATGTAGCGCAGTCCTACTGAAAATATCCTTGACTCAGCCCTGCATCGTCTAGTTACTCAGCAAACTCCATGAAAACCCGTCCCACTATTCTGTGAGGATATTGCGCGCCAAACTCCGATTTTAACCGGATGCTATGTGAGTTCACATAGCCGGATAAATGGAACCATGCTTCATTTGTGAACCATGTAATGGACAATATGGCAGGATTTTGCACAATGAATGCCTGAAACCAACGGCAATAATTCAGTCGTCTAGCCTTATCTGGGTCCTGTAACTTGAAAGAGAACCGTAATCCTACACGGCTTTAGGCCTGCATTTTTCACAGCTCTCTGACACATTGAGTAGCTGTACCCTGTCTCCTGCGACAAACGTCTTAATGATTTTTTTTGGGCGACTGATCCAGTCGTGCTCTTACGTCAACAACCATGGGAAGCCTAGGTGAACGAGTTTTGCCTTTTTCACTCACCAGAGATCCAGTTGTTTCCAATTTGTTTACCAGTTCCAGTATTGTATTTCTTTGGGGAGGATTCCGAACACCAAATTCTCTCTGGTATGCCCTTTGAGTAGCTGTAATTGAATTCGTAATCCAGTATTGCTTTACAAGGAAGAGTCGTTCATTTAATGTGTACTGCATTTTCACGTTGACTAGAAGAAAATATCAATAAGTTACCGACAATAAAACTAAAAATTACGAATAAAACATAAACATCTGCGCATCTAGTGTCAGGCAATCTAAACTCCAGAACGTTCTGCTTAATTTGGTGCTAAAATTGGGTCACTGAGTGAATTTCGAACAGAATAATTAAAGAAAGAAATGTCAGTTCTTCATAAATCACCCTATTTCGAATAACACTGGTCCCATATTTTAATAAATTAATTTAACATTTCAGTATGAAAATATAAATTGTTCGGCTACTGGAATGAAAAAGCAAAAGAAAAGAAGAAAAGAAAAACCTCACCGTTTCTGAAGAGCTAGAGTGCATACATAAACTTTAAACTAGGATTGACGAAGGAAATTGGTGCCTTAAAGTTGACGAGAACTGTTGCTGTCAAAAGGATGAAAACATTGATGAAACGGAGCATCCGCTTTTAACGAACCGTCAACTGCTTGATGCTACAAATGCCTTGACGACGGTTGGTGAAACCCGGCATCAGGCAGGGAATCGGTTGCTATACCAGAGGAAATGTTCCGGTGATGCCTTTTCCGGAGTCATCCTCACTTGATGAACTTTTTCATTTTACCTAATGTCATTTAATTACATTGTTGAAAACATTTGTCTCTGTTTAAAACATAACAATGCTTCTATACTTTTCTAATTCATGTTTTGAGCACGAAAAGTTAATGTCGATATTATTTTTACTTTCTCTACTACGTATAGTAAGTAGGGGAAGTATTGTATTCCACCCAAAAATTCGATACCGAGATTTCACCGAAAATATATGTTTTGAGACCCTCTGAATCTAAAAAAAAGCATTTTTGGAAACATGTCCGTGTGTGTGTCTGTGAAAAGCGTAACTTAAAAACGAACAGTCGGATAAACACCAAACTTGGAATTTAGGTTCAGTATCTTCTAGAGATGCGACACGAAGGTTTTCAATAAAATTCCCCCACCCCAGATTACCCTTTATGGAACATTTTTTCGAAACTTTTAATTGTCTCAAAAATGGGTCTAACGATTTTGATTAAATTATCATATGTTTAAGATATTTTCATGACAAATAAAATGTATATCTTGAATTTTCTGGGAATGTTTCCAAAAGTATTCTTCATTGTGAACGACTTTTGCATAACTGGTAAACCATAAGAGATAGACAAAAGTTTACACAAAAAATGTAGATCGCATTAAAATACACAATTTATGTCATATACATTTGTTTTATTGAGTGAACCATTTTCGAGATATTTTTTGTTATTTCCTTAAATTTTTCAATACTTATTTTCTGAAATGGGAATTCGTTATTCATTTTTTTTTGTCTTGGATATGCAAAGAGTTATAATCTGTGCCAAAGCGAATGGCGCTACACCTAGCAACCAGCTATTAAGAGATATGTATGTGCTTAAAGGTACTGTATTTCTATATTGCCCTTGCAAATATATATTCACCTTGCATCTACAAGAAACTTAGCAATAAGATAGAGTCTACAAATGTTTAGCTCGATTAACATGAAGTAGATGGAGAATAAGCGTTTGTAAAAATAGTTTGTACAAGAGTAGAGAAAGTCATGTGAGTGTAACACATCAGATTTTTGTATACTAGAACATTGTTGTCATTTGACATTTGAATGTTTTTTTTGTGAAATATAGGAGTGGTGAATGGATATATTTTGGGTAGATTGGGTAATACTTTACAACAGGCATGGCAAAAATGTGACTCGCAATTTTGCTAGGACTTTTAGAGAGACGCTTCTCTGATCGTCAGTTGGCCTTATTTCCATTTTACCTGCTGCTAGATAGTGTTATGCAGGTTACACACTTCAATTGGCCAATGAGGGTAGTTTTGCCAAGCCTGTTTTACAAAGTATGACATAGAGAAGACGTTATTTTGGTTAATATCTTATCAGCGTTTAATAGTACAAGTTTGGTACATATTGGCACTCTCATTTTTTGTCTTATATATAATATTTAATGAAAAAATCATATAATAGCAGTTTCTAATGCACTAAGTTATACACAAAGAAGAACAGTATTTAAATGTTCAAAAGATAAAGGTTCTCTTGCTAAATATTCCACTTACATGGTCTATTATTTAAATGAATTAATATTTATAATAGATCTTCATATATCTGTTACTTTTTTACGATGCGTCTTTCAAAACAACATTCTCTCACATACTTTCATTAACATAAGTCGTATTTTATTTACACTCACGCAAATGATCTCTCTGGATGCAAACTCAGATCCTCGATGTTTTGTCTCCAGAAAAACATTTTATTTTCCCTAAAACCCACCGATTATTTTTAACATATTTTAGACTTCACAGCCCATCATTTGGGTTTACCCTATTTATTGCCGATTCAGAGATGACAAACATAATTCTAAATGAGGCTACAAGGGGCATAACACATCTGATTTATTGCTTTGTAGTGGAAATAAAGGTGAAGACAGTATGAGTTATTAGCATACTGACAAACAGAGGGCGGATTGATAAGTCCATGAATTTGACGAGAGATAACGTTCTAATCGCAGTTTTTTTGTTTGCACCCAAGTCTTACATCTATTCTGGGTATAATCGCAGAAATTCGTCATTTGTTTCTTAGAACAGTGTTGAAAGCGTCTAAATAAACAGATGTGTGTTGGTTCGTAGAAAATGAAGAAAAGTGAATTTCGTGTTGTGATAAAGCACTACTCTTTGCGTGGTAAGACGGTGAAGGAAACGGAAGAACAGCTGAACAAGCATTATGGGGACTCTGCTCCATCACATGGCATGGTTCACAATTTCGATGTGGCCGTTCGAGCACAAGAGATGCCGTGCGCATAGGACGGCCGGTTGAGGTCACAACAGAAGAAATGGTGAACAAAGTTCACGATATTGTGTTGGAAGACCACCGAGTGAAAATCCGTGAGATAGCCAAGACCGTAAACATCTCGAGTGAACGGGTGTATAACATTCTGCACGACTTTTTGGGTATGAGAAAGCGGTCAGCAAGATGGGTGCCGCGACTGCTCACAGTTGAGAACAAGCGGAACCGTGTGACCATTTCACAGGGATGTTTCAACATGTTCCAGCACAACGCAAATGAGTTTTTGTGGTGTTATATCACGGTTGATGAAACTTGGATCCATTACTATCAACCTGAAACCAAACAACAATCAAAGCAGTGGATTTCCTTCGGCAAACTTGTTCCAAAGAAAACGAAAACTATTCTGTGGGCAGGAAAACCCATGACAGATGTCTTTTGAGATTCACAAGGGGTGATAGATATCCACTACCTGGAAAAGGGTAAAACGATCACAGGTTTATATTATGCCGCAATGCTGTATCAGTTTCAGAAGGAATTGTTAAAGAAACGACCTCATTTGGTGAAAAAAAGGTTCTCTTTCACCAGGATAATGCATCCGCACACAAGTCAGCCATTACCATCGCCAAATTTGTGGAATTGGGCTACGAACCGCTACCTCACCCACCATATTCCCTAGATTTGGCTCCGAGCGACTTCTTCCTCTTCACAAACCTGAAAACTTGGCTGGGAAGAAATTCACGTCCAGTGAACACATCATGGCAGAAACAACCTCATAGTATGCAGACTTCGAAAAATATTTTTGGAAGAGTTAAAAAAAATTGGAGACATGTTGGACAACGTGTATTGAATTGAAAGGGGACTATGTTGAGAAATAAAATTGATTTTTTGGAAAAAAACTGACTTATCAATTTGCCCTCGTATAAGTGAGACATGCCACTGGTCATGTACTGGGACACACAAAAGCCCAAAATAGGTGGCACAATTTCAAGTACAATGTGATGTTTCAAACTCTCCACAGTACCGCAGGTACACTCTCGCTATTGTTTAGTGCCTGTCAAGGACACGGCGGTTGCATCCTTACTGTAACAAGAGTTGTGAATGGTGATCAGTGTCAAACAGTTTCTGCCACTGTGCTAGTGTGTTTTTATTTAAGCTGAAAATGTTTTCAATTGAACAGCATGTGTTTTTAGACAAAGTGGTAAATACACAAAAAAATTTAAATAAATATTTGCACACAGTTTCTAAATTTCAGATTACCATTTCAGGATATTATTTACGATTTAATAAATAACTTTCGTGAGACAGTTCTGTTCATGTTGCTGCAGGGAAGCAGTACACCCAAATTATTTCTTTATGTGTGTTGAAAGTCAACAATGCATAAAGATAATCCGAAAATAATAGATGAACCAAAATAACATATTACACCTGTTGAGAGGCCAAATAAATTTTAATAAAAGTGTTTAATAATAAAATTAAACGGATGAGTCTGTCTTCAAAATATTGGGGGGACAGTTTCAACATCGACTGTAAATGGGTAAGTTAATTATAATTTTTATTTGTTTTCTGTTTCTACTGCCTTCTTCAAATTCATTCCAAGCAGACCTCCAATATAGGATCACATTGCAGTCAGGGTTATCAACACACATCTTGCTTATTCCGCCACTGGGGAGGAATTTAAGGCTGGTTCAGAACCAACGAGAACGGTAACCAGAAGGAGAACGAGAAAGTTGAAATACATGTATTCAAATGGGAATGTTCACAACCGACGGAAGCCTTCCCGGGCCCCGGGAACGGGAAAGAAGAGTTGCCCAACTTTCAACTTTCTCGTTCCCGGGCACGGCATATTAGACTCTTCACTCTAGAGGTTATTCTAAGCGGCCGTGACATGAAACAGCCACTAGTGCTCTCTATAGTCGCAAGCTGGAAACATGAAACTGGAAGGAATTAGTAGTAAATGTGCTTCCTACCTCATCCCAACACCCGCAAATCTAATCAGCGTTGGTTCCTCTGGTGAAGGGATCATTTGTAGTTTGTTTATATGCAACTCAAAACTGGCTATTACCTAAAAACAATGGCAAAAGCTACAAAGAACGGCTAAAACCGGTGGAAATGAAAAAAAGAACAATAAACAATTTTGATGTATGCCATTAAATAAAGGAATGAAAGTTTGGCATAAGTAGAGGGATCGGAAATGTAATGAATATGCATTTAGATAATGTTTACTCTATCGAATTTTGACGTTGGCTTGGCTAAATAGGAAGTAGGTAAAAAAAATATCATTAGTCAGTTAAAAAGAAATTAAATCCCAATGCGCAAAAGGTACTTTCACTTTGTGATCGATATGCATTCCCGTTCTCGTTACCGGGCTGTTGTGAACCAATATGCATTGCTTCCTGTTCTCGTTTCCGTTCTGGTTACCGTTCTCGGGCGGTTGTGAACCAGCCCTTAAAGATCACGCTGTACTTGATTGGCATCGCAACTTTATTTTCTCTCACTTGTTATAAATTTTGAAAATAATTCCTGCTCAAATAGTTACAGCCCCTTGTAGCTAAGTCATTTCTGAATTGACCATTTATGAGATCAAAGAATTTATTGCGCAATCAATTTTACAAACTTAAACGTTATAAGTAACAAATATGAAAGGGGATTAAGATATAGAGGATACAGAAAATGAATTTTGACGAATCTGATTTTGCAGCTCCCACGATTAATTTCTAGTCTAAATGGGTGTAAAAGGAAAACATGATAAATCCTAAAGAAGAAATATGGCATAACAAGTATTAGAATTGGGTTCATATAAGAACAAAATCTTTATTATTGTAAACTCTCATAACTTAAAAATAACAGCTAAAAATCTTAGTTAACTATATTCTATAAGAATGCATCCATGAATTTGTGATGCTGGAGTGAAAGGAGAATGTCAAAATTGTTACAAAATAAAATTTTGCAATGTAGCTGACCTGAACAAAGAAAAGGCAGTGAAACTAGCACCAGTTACGATGTAGTTGAATTGCTACATCCAAATTTTCTGTTTAAAATTAATTATCAATAAAAAGGGGTGCACACTGCCTTATGTTATAATCTATATACAGTAATACAGGCAGAATTAGTGCTCTTTAGTGGCCAACATGATATTATGACAGTGGTCCCGTTGAACTAAAATAATGTTTGTTTTAATACTCCTCGTGTTGCCAAATTTACCAGGTGCCAAGCATTTACATAGCACTCTTACTTTTACTGACCAATTTCAGTAGAAATAGGAAAACAATACATATTTCAACAATTACATGCACTCACTCGCACATACAACAGTTTCTGACAAGTTCGATGTTCTATATGAAAGGGATGGGACAGAATATAAACTTCCGTCTTGGAATTGGTTTCAGATATGTTCCCTTAAAACAAATATTAAGGAAATATTACAATATATTTTTTTCGGATACTTTCTGTTTGAAATTGAAATCACCAGCGACCATGCACCCTTCAGTTTCAAAAGTAAGCTATGTACAATGGATGAGATCGTATGTACGTCTTGCACTTTTGTACAGTCACCCTCGAAAACACCTGGAACACTTTCACTCTTCTGGGGCTCAAATTACTCACAGCTGGTTGGATTGGACAAGAATGGACTATGGACACACTCCTATAAAACACAAAGGACGGCTTTGAATGGCCAATTGCCGAGGAGGGTGCCCGTGACCAGTTCTTTTTAAGGACAACAAAAGTCTGCTTGCTTTCACTGACCTGGGCTCAGAATTAGGGCGTAAAATATGTAGTTCTGCAGTGCAGTGGTCGTCATAGGTTCCAAAACCTTTAATGCAGTGATCAACCTCTCCGCTGGTGAATGTAAATTTCAGACATCTACTTCAGGATGTTTAGCTAATAGATTTGGGACATAGAATTTGGGAGACACAGTTCTACGTTGCGGAAGGAATGCGGTTCTTATGGGAGTAGCACCACAAAAGAGTTGACGGATTTTGTTTTTCTGGCGAAGATTCGCCTCCTCACGACACCGGTGGAGTGTGAAGAAGTACACGCTGCAGGAACCCCAGGAGTGAGACCCAGGTAATATGGCACAGATCGGAGGGTGTTGATTGTCGTCATCACTGATACTACTCAAGGGAGCTCACACTGGGAGCACCTTGCGGACGAAGAGGTACTCCGAGAACTGCTGGCCTTCCACTCCTCCACCATTACTGGCCGCGACCCTGAAGCCGGCGTTCAGGAGCCTGGTGATTGCCTGGACAGAGTTCAGCTTGCAGTAACCGTTCAGAGGGAAACGGATCACGTGACGGGCGTCATGCTGATTCCAAGCGACGCTGGACCTGGCGTCTAGGAGGGCTTGATTCGTCTCCGGGAAAACCTCGTCCAGCAGAGCGCGCTCGCCAGAAAGCATAATGCGCTCCCCCAGATCGGGACTAACGTGCAGGGCAACGCACTCGTATCCCTCGTGGTGTCCGCCGTGGTGGGCATGGTGATGGTTCTCAGTCTCGGACGATACGGAGTGGGATCTACCACCGCTGCCTCCGGAAGGTTTGGGGCTATTCGCTGACCCCGCCGCCGCTGCAGTACCTCCGCTCCCAATACCATTTCCTCCCCCGTTCTTCAACCGCTCCTTCTTCATCTGCTCCAGCTGCCTGCACATAGCTGTTAACAAACACACAAACATTGAGCTTGGCCACTTCGATTAGAAGAAAATCTTTAGGAATTTGACAGTCCCTTGACTAGCGGACATTCGCTACAAGGGAATAACACAACACATTGAAGGAACTCTGGAAAGAAATTAGGATGAAATGGTTATTGAAACGGTTAATTTGTACATGGGTTAAACTAAAGAGATTCTATTAGCATGCTGTTGTCAAGTAAAGAACATGGTGACCGGTAATAGTAGGAGTTTATGGGTTCAAAATAGATTTGGGTATAAGGAGGCTCAGTGAAAAGAATGGATTTACATTTACTATGCACATTAAATAAAATAAACACTCATATAAATTCAGAGGAACATGATTTTAGTGGTGACAGGGTAGATCATGCATGTTCCTATAATCGTTCCAATCCTTGTATCAAACTTATGTAAACACATGACGTCATTCACTAGCCTGCATAACCGGGAAACCAAAGCAAACCCTAACATATAGTATCTTAAATATGTGCCTTTAGCTGTGGCTTTTTAGGAAGTATGTTAATCAAACATACGTAGTTTGAAACTCTTGTTTAATATGAAATTGTACATAATATGAATAGTAAAACTAAAGAAGGTCGTAGCTTCCGTTTAATTCTGTGTGATGTCGTTTACTCCTCTTCATAAAGCGATAAATATGCCGCTAGCATTGCGAATACCGAGGAAGGAAAGAGACATAAGCCAGGATTAGAAAAAGCAGTTGACTTTACCAAATTTGCTATTGTAAGAAAGTGCACAAGTTTTCTTTACGTCAAACGTTAGACAAAGCCTTAAATTCTATAAGCCATAATCCTATGTTGCCTTGTTTAAGCTTTCATAAATTAGTGCTAGAAAATAGATTTGGGTCTATGAAGAGAAATAAAGTAAATGTAATTGACACCTGGCCTCGTGAGCCAACTTTCCGGCTGGGGGATGTGTGATGCTGGCCACATCACCTCATATTAGTTAGATGATCATTCTCCTCTGCCGTGCGTAAGTGGGCGTGCGGCCGGCAGTCGCGTTGGTAGGTCTAGGCCCTTCAGGGTTTGTAGCGCCACAGGAAAAAACAAAATTTGACAGAGATGATATCGTATGTGGAGACCCAGATTTTACATCTCTTCCCAACTGTGATGCAACTACTATTCACCACGATATGAGTGCGCTTGGAGGAGGGCGCCATTGTTTTTGTTGACAATGCGTAACGTCATCAAGGCTTGGGATCAGAGGGGAGTGAGGGACAAGACGATAGGGGGATGTACATTTGCAGAATGAAAACAGGCCCCAGCCTCGCTGGTAAATGTAACTCGGAACTGTGGATGTTTTCTTTACCTGACTGTCCTACAGATGGCCCACCCACTTGTTATGTAACTGTTTAGTTCCTCTTCCCACTGAACGCATTCATATCGTGGCCGACTAGTACAGATTAACGTGTATTTAATTTCAATTCGGTGTTTAATATTATTCTGATCAGTTAACTATGACCCAAGAATATGAAGACGTAGAATGTCTTACAAGGAAATTGATTCAAGAATACATCAAATGGAGCAAGTAAATATGAATAAATGCAAATATATGGCAATTGGTGATGTTCATTAACATTTGGTCCTGGGAGACGAAATGGAGATAATTAAACACACAGGGGAATATAACTACGCGGGAGTAAAGATTACACAAGATGGGAAACAAGGAAAGCAAATAAGATCAAAGATAATCCCAGGAAAGTGTACTATATCTACTTTGAATGCTATATTATGGGATAAACAGGTCTCAAAAGAAACTAAAACTAATTTTTACTTTCTCTACTACGTATAGTAAGTAGGGGAAGTATTGCATTCCACCCAAAAATTCGATACCGAGATTTCACCGGAAATACATGTTTTGAGACCTCCTGAATCCAAAAAAAGCATTTTTGGAAACATGTCCGTGTGTGTGTCTGTGTGTGTGTGTCTGTGTGTGTGTGTGTGTCTGTGTGTCTGTGAACAGCATAACTCAAAAACGAACAGTCGGATAAGCACCAAACTTGGTATTTAGGTTCAGTATCTTCCAGAGATGCGACACGAAGGTTTTCAAGAAAATCCCCCCACCCCAGACTACCCTTTACATGGAAGATTTTTCGAAAATTTTAATTTTTTCAAAAATGGCTCTAACGATTTTGATGAAAATATCATATGTTTAAGATAATGTCATGAGAAATGAAATGTATATCTCGAATTTTCTGGGAATGTCTCCAAAAGTATTCTTCATTGTGAACGACTTTTGCATAACTGGTAAACCATAAGAGATAGACAAAATTTTACTACACAAAAAATGTAGATCGCGTTAAAATACACAACTTATGTCATATACATTTCTTTTGTTGAGTGAACCGTTTTCGAGATATTGCTTGTTATTTCCTTAAATTTTCCAATGCTTATACTTTTTCTCAAATTCGTTATTCATTTTTTTTGTCCTGGACATGCAAAGAGATTGGAATGCGCCGCATAGCAACCAACGCTTAAAAGATTTGACTATCGCTTAAAACCTACCATATTCCCCTTGCATCTACAAGAAAATTACCAATAAGATTGACATCTCGATATCTCGATTAACATGACGCATATGGAGAATAAACGTTGGTAAAAATAATTTGTACAAGAGTAGAAAAAGTCATGTGAGTGTAGCACATCAGATTTTTTTTTATGTCCTGAACATGCAAAGGGAATGGAATGCGCCACATAGCAACCAGCGTTAAAATATTTGACTATCGCTTAAAAGCTACCATATTCCCCTTGCATCTACAAGAAAATTACCAATAAGATTGACATCTCGATATCTCGATTAATATGAAGCATATGGAGAATAGGCGTTTGTAAAAATAGATTGTACAAGAGTAGAGAAAGTCATGTGAGTGTAACACATCAGATTTTTTTAAAAAATGTGGCTACAAGTATTATAACCCATGGCTCCGACGTATGGACTCTGAACCATCAGTTAAAGAGAAAATTATTGGCAACAGAAATGGATTATTGGAGAAGATCTGCTAGGATATCTAAGAGAGAAACAAGATTATAAAAGAAAATATGAATGTTCAAATTTAAATTTTAGATTTTATTCAAAAGAAACAATTAGAATGGTATAAGCATGCTAAAACAATGGAAGATGAAAGATTACTCAAAAGAATAATGGAGCGGACGCCACCTGGAAGGATGGTCGCATTGCACATGGAGGGAAAATTATGGTCCAATAGGCAAGAATGGAGAAAAGTAATAAAAAGATGTTAAAACCTGTAGTCTTGGGTGCCGGAAACATGTTTGTGCATTGTAAAAACCGGAGATATAATATATTACTATTATTATTCGAATATAACACTGTTCTATTGCATTATAAACACGAGACATTTATTTATGTTTGTTTCTCACAGCTGACACGAACTCGAGCCTAACGCGGAGGGATACTAAGTATTTTGTTTAGTCAGTTCGAAGGCTAGATCGACTATAGGCTGTATTAGTAATGAACTAATGACTTCCTACTTTTGTGATATAGTTGAGGCAATATTACATAGCCCAATGGCTTACTTTAGCACTTACTTAAAGCAGGTAGAATTGCATTAAAAATGCAATATTGAGATATCACTGGAAATACATTTTTGAGGTACCTTGAATTAAAAAAAAAAAGTTGTATAAATACCAAACTGGATATTTAAGTTCAGTATCTTCCAAGGATGCGAAAAAGATAATAAAGAAAATTACCCCACCCCAAATTATCCCTCACAATCACTTAAATGATATCAGTCTAATTATATAATATAAAATATAATCACAGCCCGCCTTAAAGCAATATGTGTATAATATATAAAATGTATGTAACAGTCATTGTATTATGTTTATATTATTATGTACATGTATAACAATGTTATATGAATGTATTATGTAATTTAACAATGTAGGAGCTGTGAGTATAGAAGCCGCTAACAATGAGGTAACCTAGAGGCAATAATGAATTAGAAAGTTTAATAATGCTAAAAATAATTCTTGGAACAATAAGGTAATATTTAAAACAGTTTATAAATAACCAATCAAAAACTAGAAAAGTTTTAAGTTAAATAAAAGTATTCTATTGGAGTAGAATTAGCCAATCAGAGACTTGAAATATAGTAAAATGTACAAATTTAACAGATTCAGGGGGCAGATGCAGCGTTCCCAAGCATTTCAATACGTATTTAGTGTGAGACATAGAAAATCCATTACGGCGAGAATAATATAATGCTTACGTGTTAAAAAGTAATTAACAAACTCACAGCTCTACAGTATGATATATCGGTGAAGTGTTATTTAATCGTGTGAAAGATTAATAAAAAGGAGTGTAAGCCTTCATTCTTTAGCCACACCACCCCTGCTAAGAAATACCTGTTTCTATAAATTACTGCTGACGCAGCAGAGGCATACATATATAATATTTAAATAAACATTAAAATCTAACGATTTTGGATAAACTACCATAAGTTTAAGAACACTTTTATGGCAAATGAATTGTATATCTTGAATTTTCTGGGAATGTCTCCAAAAGTGTTCTTAATTGTGAGCGACTTTTGCATAACTGGTAAACCATAAGAGAGACAAAATTTTACTACACAAAAATTGTAGATCGCGTTAAAATACACAATTTATGTCATATACATTTTTGTTGTTGAGTGAACCATTTTCGAGATATTGCTTGTTGTTCCCTTAAATTTTCCAATACTTCTACTTTTTCTCAAATGGGAATTTGTTATTAATTTTTTTTGTCCTGGTAATGCAAAGAGAATGGAATACTCCACATAGCAACCAGCTCTTAAAATATTTGACTATCCCTTAAAACCTACCAATTCCCCTTGCATCTACAAGAAAATTAGCAATAAGATTAACATCTCGATTAACATGAAGCATATGGAGAATAAGCGTTTGTAAAAATAGTTTGTACAAGAGTAGAGAAGGTCATGTGAGTGTAACACATCAGATTTTTTTTTAAAAAGTGGAGCGAAGGCCACCGGAAAGTAAACGTGCGGCAAAGGCCACCGGAAAAGTTTTATCGTACGTGGTTGCAACTACTTCAAGTTTTGGCTCCCAACAGTGGAACTAGAACACACCTACTTCATAGTTCACTACGGTACAGGGCTTTAAATGACTGTGCGATCCGGTACTTCAGTTCTTACTAACGCTGGCTTGTATGCATCATTCAATAGTTGAAGGCAACCTTACTCCAGCTAACATTCCGATACATTCATCTGCTCTCTTCCTTGTTGCCAGGCAACAGGTTTCTGAAAGGAAGTTCACGTAATAAAGTTGAGATGCATTTGTTTTAAAATAATTCTGTTGCGGAGCCATTCAAAATTACATTTGTTCCGAGTTTGACTGCACCATCACTTCTTGGATCGTTTGTAAGCGTTCTCCTTAACCCAAAGCGTATATGTGTGTAAACAAAATGCAGGCCTAAGGGCATCAGGCGCTCGAAGCGACAGCCTGTCCATGTTACATGTTACATGACGAATCGTAACGGACACTGATTGACACTCTGTCCTGCAGCTCAGTGCGATGAAACCAGATCGAACCTCGGCACGTGACGTTTTTATCCCATCCTGTAGTAAAAATGCATTTCCTCTAACGATACTATTCATTCATTTGGAAAGAAGCATATTCTAGGTTTAAAAAGTGTTTTATGCCTGCTCGCAACCTCCAAACTTGTCGTTTCATTGTACTCCGTTCATGAAGGAACACACGTTTTGACACAGCCAGTGCAGAAGTACCTGTATATAACTCATTTAATAGCTCATTTTAATCTACCGGAGGCTACTAATCGCTTCTTGAGACTCTTTTTGTGCTACACATAAAGGAGTGATGAAATATATACGGGACTGTTTTTTGTGACTTAGTAAACCAAATTACAGACACAAATCCAATATTTTAATTTCCGACATAGTTCTCGCTACAGAAATGAATTAATGCCAGAGGGTGCGAATTCCCGTTTCAGAAACTAGACTGAGGTACCTATATAGGATGCTGAGAAATTACATACACAACATTTCCGATGATCAGAATTAAATCTTTTTAAGATAAAAGCCAGAAGTCGCAGTTACGAGACAGTACACTTATTATTATTATTAAATGCGTGTATTGACTCATCCATACTATGTCCTAAAATGTTTAAATAGAGGGAATCACACGATTCTACAGACCACAAGTAGACCCGTCTCACAATTGGAACCGCCAAGAGGAGGCGATGAACGACCCGTTCAACCAAGCAGCCCTCTAGTGACCACGAGGAATACTCTCTCCTTGGAACAAGCATCCACGCCATCTGCCCGAAATCGCCACACAACCTAGAAGCACATCTGAAAGATGAGTGGGAAACGGAATGAAAAGGAAGTCGTGGTAGACCAGAAATCACCCAAGCATTCACCTACCGACCAGAGAAAGCCACGAAAAACCCATGGTCAGAGTAGGCGGTCGACAGGAATCGAACCCTTGGCCCTATACTTGTAGTAAGCAAAATTTTCAAACTCGCGTTTTTATTGCGCATTGTTGCAGCTTGGTATTTCTCTCTCCGTTCTGTATATAATGTCTGTCTGTATGGTTTCTTTAAGAACTTTCTATGGACGAGAAACCTGAACCAAACTTTTCGCATACAGGGTGAACGACACCATTCGTAACACACGCCATTAACATTTCCGATACACAAATATTTGTAACTAAAACACATGTGAAATTTCAACCAGCCATAACTAGAAGCACGGTCAGTGGTGCATCACCTGAAATTCCTAATGGGAGTGGTGTTCAAATAGAGCACTTAAAAAAATCTGATGTTACACTCCATGAGTTTCTCTACTCATGTACAAATTATTTTTACAAACGTTTATTCTCCATATCCTTCATGTTAATCGAAATGTTAATCTTATTGCTAAGTTTCTTGTAGATGCAAGGGGAATTGCTAGGCTTTAAGCGATAGTCAAATATTTTAAGAGCTGGTTGCTATGTGGAGTATTCCATTCTCTTTGCATTACCAGGAAAAACAAAAATGAATAACGAATTCCCATTTGAGAAAAACTATAAGTATTGGAGCATTTAAGGGAATAATAAGCAATATCTCGAAAATGGTTCACTGAAAAAAAAAAGTATATGACATAAATTGTGTATTTTAATGCGATCTACATTTTTGTGTAGTAAAAGTTTGTCTATCTCTTATGGTTTACCAGTTATGCGAGAGTCGTTCACAATGAAGAATACTTTTGGAGACATTCCCAGAAAATTCGAGATATACACTTCATTTGCCATGAAAATGCCTTAAACTTATGGTATTTTATTCAAAATCGTTAGAGCCATTTTTGAGAAAATTAAAAACTTAATGTTGCATGTAAAGGGTGATCTGGAAGGGGGAATTTTCTTGAAAACCCCTGGAAATAGAGGCCGTGTCGCATCTCTGGAAAATACTGAACCTAAATACCAAGTTTGGTGTTTATTCGACTGTTCCTTTCGGAGTTATGCTGTTCACACACACACACACACACACACACGGACATGTTTCCAAAAATGCTTTATATGCATTCAGTGCACCTCAAAACATGTATTCCAGGTGAAATGCAATACATCCCCTACTTACTATACGTAGTAGAGAAAGTAAAAATAACTTTCGTAGGAAACGTTTTTGTGAATTCACACTCTTTCGTCTGCTTTTGTTGAGGCTAGGCTGCGGTCGTCCAGTTGCTTGACGAACACGTTGAGCGTACCTCTCAGTATACATACAGGCCCGACATTCGCCCAATACCATCAGCATATCAAAACCTTCCTCATATGTGAAAACCGCCACTATTTTGTAGTAAAGTAAGGTACAGTGGTTTTCCTCTACTCTGTGGTTGCGCGCCGCTAGGACTCCCGACTCACGTTCTTACATTTGCAATTAGTTCTTCAATCATTTAGTTTTTAATGTATGGGGTTTATTACATACACACTATTTTTCATGTGATCATCAGAGACGGGTAAATTTCTTTAATTGAATTTTGCGAAATGATACAGTAATTGACCCACTTTAAATATTCTTCTCTGAAGAAGCATGCTTGCAATTATATGGGTACATTTTGTCGCAAGATAACAGATATTGGAGAACAGAGAAACCGAATTTTACACACGAGATTCCCTTGCGCGACGCGAAAATTAATCTGCAGTAAATGCATACAGAACAGCAGTAACTATATATTTCAATACCGAGAGATACAAGAATGACTTACACCATTTTTACTTTCTCTACTACGTATAGTAAGTAGGGGAAGTTTTGTATTCCACCCAAAAATTCGATACCGAGATATCACCGGAAATATATGTTTTGAAACCCCCTGAATCCAAAAAAAAGCATTTTTGGAAACATGTCCGTGTGTGTGTGTGTGTCTGTCTGTGAACAGCATAACTCAGAAACGAACAGTCGGATAAATACAACTTGGTATTTAGGTTCAGTATCTTCCAGAGATGCGACACGAAGGTTTTCAAGAAAATCCCCCCACCCCAGATTACCCTTTACATGGAAAATTTTTCGAAAATTTTAATTTTCTCAAAAATGGCTCTAACAATTTTGATTAAAATATCATATGTTTAAGATTTTTTCATGACAAATGAAATGTATATCTTGAATTTTCTGGGAATGTCTCCAAAAGTATTCTTCATTGTGAACGACTTTTGCATAACTGGTAAACCATATGAGATAGACAACATTTTACTACACAAAAAATGTAGATCGCGTTAAAATACACAATTTATGTCATATACATTTTTTGTTGAGAGCCATTTTCGGGATATTCCCTTAAATTTTCCAATACTTATACTTTTTCTCAAATGGGAATTCGTTCTTCATTTTTTGTCCTGGTAATGCAAAGAGAATGGAATACTACACATAGCAACCAGCTCTTAAAATATTTGACTACCATATTCGCCTTGCACCTACAAGAAAATTAGCAATAAGATTAACATCTCGATTAACATGAAGCATATGGAGAATAAGCGTTTGTAAAAATAGTTTGTACAAGAGTAGAGAAAGTCATGCGAGTGTAACACATATTTTTTTTAGAATGCCACGTTTCTAAAAACAAATGAAATTTATTTATATTTGACTTTACACTTACTTTCTAATGTTTTGCCAGTTGAGCGTAATTTGATCGATTTTCTCTAATATTTTGTAAATTATCATCAGTTAAAGTTTTAGTGTTCACCCAAAAATGAATTTGACTAGAGAGCATTTCCAGGCTATGATTTTTTTACGAGTTTAAATCGTCATTAATGCCTAAACAATGTGAATATCGTCTTAGAACTGCATTTGGCGAAGAAACCTCATCAAAGACAACAGCTTATAATTCATACAGCGAATTCTAAAGAGATCGGCTTTTTCTTAGTGTTCAATTTCGTGAAGGACGCCCAAGAACTGCTGAAATATTGCTGCTGTTCGAGCAATGCTTGAAGAAGATCGACGGACATCTTATGAATTTATTCAAGCGTTATCGGGCATTGGTATGAGTCAAATCCAAAACATTTTACATCGACAGTTAGACGTGAGAAAACTTTGTTGTCGATGGATTCCATATAATCTGACTCCCGATTAAAAACAACGCATTGTTTGGTGCAGAAAAAATTTGAATTAAAGATGAAATGCCTGGGAACACTATTTCATCATCACTGGTTTCTGAAGGGTTCAGGAAGAGTCACATAAGGCGATGGTTTCATCGAATGCAAAAATGTATTGATGTTAAAGGGAAATATTTTGAAAAAGAAAAGAAAATCATTTAAATTTTTACTTTCTCTCTACGTAGAGTATATAATGGAAGTATTGTATTCCACCCAAAAATTCGATACCGAGATTTCACCGGAAATACATGTTTTGAGACCTCCCTGAATCAAAAAAGCATTTTTGGAACCATGTCCGTGTGTGTGTGAACAGTATAACTCAGAAACGAACAGTCGGATAAACACCAAACTTAGTAATTAAGTTCAGTATCTTCCAGAGATGCGACACAAAGGTTTTCAAGAAAATCACCCCACCCCAGATTATCCTTTACATGGAACATTTTTCGAGAATTTTAATTTTCTCAAAAATGGCTTTAACGATTTTGATTAAAATATCATATGTTTAAGATATTTTCATGACAAATAAAATGTATATCTTGAATTTTCTGGTAAACCATAAGAGATGGACAAAATTTTACAACACAAAAAATGTAGATCGCGTTAAAAACACACAATTTATGCAATATACATTTTTTTAGTTGAGTGAACCATTTTCGAGATATTGCTTGTTATTCTCTTAAATTTTCCAATACTTATACTTTTTCTAAAATTTGTTATTCTTTTTTTTTTGTCTTGGTAATGCAAAGAGAATGGAATGCTCCACATAGCAACGAGCTGTTAATATATTTGACTATAGCTTAAAGCCTACCAATTCCCCTTGCATCTACAATAAAATTAGCAATAAGATTAACATCTCGATAAACATGAAGTAGATGGAGAATAAGGGTTTGTAAAAATAGTTTGTACAAGAGTAGAGAAAGTCATGTGAGTACAGCACATCAGATTTTTTTGACATTAACTCTTGTTTGATTTTCTAAAAATTTTCAGTGTCACCCTTGTATTCACGCTTTAGGACCAGGCGAAAACTGTAGACAAACTTACTGCCTTACATACAGTTCTGAATATATACACGTTATAAACGTGCAGCCTGTGTTGGAGGGCAAGGCAAATAAACAGCGTATTATGCCCAATTTACTTATATGGTACGGAGAGGCTATATTGTCAGAACAGTTTTGCCACTGTGCTGTATGCATAACACTCCCATTCTTGATTTACTTTTCAGTGAGTGCACGATGTATGAGAACGTGCGCAAAGCGTGGTTCTGACCCACTTGCGTTTGCCCAAGGATACCAGAGTGGGAGCGCACCCCATGCCCTTAGAGGACGATCTCTGGCTCGTGATGGCGAGGAGGTGAAAGGTTGTAGGTTACCAACACACCTTGAGCCGAGATTGGGGAAACCACTGTACGTGGGAAACGCGGAAAAGTACATCTTTTTTTATATTACAGCTGTTACAGGTGCAAGTAGCAGCGATGTAACTGCAGGGGCACAGGTAATTGCGGCGCTAATGACGACGGGGAGTACGCGGATTGGTTGGTGCGACTGGGAGCGTGCCCCAAGATTGGCTGTTTTCCATACGCAAGCGCTGCTTTGCAACTTTCGAAGGTTACCTTGGGAACACTGCGACTCTTTTTCTTTCCGTGTAAATTTAAAATGCAGAAGTTACATAGCGCAGTTTTTACTGTTATATCACTACCCACTTATAAACCTTTCAGCTGATGCAGACCAATCAGTGCAAATTGTTCTTATATTGTGGACAACCGGGCGAGATGTCTTCGCGGTAACGTGTGAGGCTCTCATTCAGGAAGTCCCGGGTTCAATACCTGGTGGCCGCCCACCACGAATTTTTCGTAAATTAAAAAATCAATAACGAATTTGAGAGAACGTATAAGTATTGATAAAATTAAGGGAATAACAAGCAATATCTCGAAAATGGTTCACTCAACAACAAAAAAAATCTGATGTGTTACACTCACATGACTTTCTCTACTCTTGTACAAACTATTTCTACAAATGCTTATTCTCCATATGCTTCATGTTAATCGAGATATCGATATGTCAATCTAATTGCTAATTTTCTTGTAGGTGCAAGGGGAATATGGTAGGTTTTAAGCGATAGTCAAATATTTTAAGAGATGGTTGCTATGTGGAGTATTCCATTCTCTTTGCATGTCCAGGACATAAAATAAAAAAATGAATAACGAATTTGAGAAAAAGTATAAGTATTGGAAAATTTAAGGGAATAACAAGCAATATCTCGAAAACGGTTCACTCAACAAAAAATATGCATATAACATAAACTGTGTATTTTAACGCGATCTACATTTTTTGTGTAGTAAAATTTTGTCTATCTCTTATGGTTTACCAGTTATGCGAAAGTCGTTCAGATTGAAGAACACTTTTTGAGACATTCCCAGAAAATTCGAGATATACATTTCATTTGTCATGAAAACATCTTAAACATATGATATTTTAATCAAAATCGTTAGAGCCATTTTTGAGAAAATTAAAATTTTCGAAAAATGTTCCATGTAAAGGGTATCCTGGGGTGGGGGGATTTTCTTGAAAACCTTCGTGTCGCATCCCTGGAAGATACTGAACCTAAATACCAAGTTTGGTGTTTATCCGACTGTTCGTTTCTGAGTTATGCTGTTCACAGACACACAGACACACACACAGACACACACACACACACACACAGACACACACACAGACACACACACGGACATGTTTCCAAAAATGCTTTTTTTTGGATTCAGGGAGTCTCAAAACATGTATTTCCGGTGAAATCTCGGTATCGAATTTTTGGGTGGAATACAATACTTCCCCTACTTACTATACGTAGTAGAGAAAGTAAAAATGTATATGACATAAATTGTGTGTTTTAACGCGATCTTTTTACTTTCTCTACTACATATAGTAAGTAGGGGAAGTATTGTATTCCACCCAAAAATTCGATATCGACATTTCACCGGAAATACATGTTTTCACACCCCCTGAATCCAAAAAAATCATTTTTGGAAACATGTCCGTGTGTGTGTCTGTCTGTGAACAGCATAGCTCAGAAACGAACAGTCGGATAAACACCAAACTTGGTATTTAGGTTCAGTATCTTCCAAGGATGCGACACGAAGGTTTTCAAGAAAATCCCCCCACCCCAGAGTACCCTTTACATGGAACATTTTTCGAAAATATTAATTTTCTCAAAAATGGCTCTAACGATTTTGATTAAAATATCATATGTTTAAGATATTTTTATGACAAATAAAATGTATATCTTGAATTTCCTGGGAATGTCTCCAAAAGTATTCTTCATTGTGAACGACTTTTGCATAACTGGTAAACCATAAGAGATAGACAAAATTTTACTACACAAAAATGTAGATAGCGTTAAAATACACAATTTATGTCATATACATTTTTGTTGTTGAGTGAACCATTTTCGAGATATTACTTGTTATTCCCTTAAAGTTTTCAATACTTATTTTCTCAAATGGGAATTCGTTATTCATTTTTTGTCTTGGATATGCAAAGAGTATTAATCTGTGGCAAAGGGAATGGTGCTGCACCTAGCAACCAGCTATTAAGAGATATGTATGTGCTTAAAGGCTACTGTATTTTTATATTGCCCTTGTAAATATATATTACCCTTTCATCTACAAGAAAATTAGCAATAAGATAGACTCTGCAAATGTTTATCTCGATTAACATGAAGTAGATGGAGAATAAGCGTTTGTATAAATAGTTTGTACAAGAGTAGAGAAAGTCATGTGAGTGTAACACATCAGAGTTTTTGTGTAGTAAAATTTTGTCTATCAGTTATGCAAAAGTCGTTCACAATGAAGAATACTTTTGGAGACATTCTCAGAAAATTCGAGATATGCATTTCATTTGTCATGAAAAAATCTTAAACATATGATATTTTAATCAACATTTTTAGAGCCATTTTTGAGAAAATTAAAATTTTCGAAAAATTTTCCATGTAAAGGGTATTCTGGGGTGGGGGGTTTTCTTGAAAACCTTCGTGTCGCATCTCTGGAAGATACTGAACCTAAATACCAAGTTTGGTGTTCATCCGACTGTTCCTTTCTGAGTTATGCTGTTCACAGACACACAGACGGACATGTTTCCAAAAACGCTTTCTTTGGATTCAGGGAGTCTCAAAACATGCATTTCCAGTGAAATCTCGGTATCGAATTTTTGGTTGGAATACAATGCTTCCCCTACATACTATACGTAGTAGAGAAAGTAAAAATTGAGCTTTATTTATGGACGCTCTTTAACTCCTGTGGTCCTTAGGGTCTCATTCTATATTGGGCGTGAAAGGCCGGTAATTTTTCTCAGAGTCCTCTTTACTAGGCTTGAGGTTATTTTACGTGCCGTAAATCTACGACATAGGATCACCGGCTTTACTTCCCTTCCCGAAAAACTCCATCGCCATCCGCCGGGTTTCAACCCACGACTTCGGAAACTAGAGGCTAGCCGATGTAGCCATACTTCACGGAGAACGACGTGTTTTTCGTGTTTTTTCCTCGTTGACAGAGACAAATGCTGGAGTGGTGTATTCTACCACGGATTTCCTCTCATTTCATTTTTCAGGTCGACTCCGGGGTTGTGTTTCGGTCGGTGTCGGCCAGATGGTGCAGCGGCTTGCAAATTGGAAATTCTTGTGTCGAGCCTCTACTGCTGGGTTGTGTTTCCTCGTTCCTACTAGAGGGACGTCTGCGAGCGATCCCCACGTGGCCGGGTTGTCAAGCCTGGAACTGTTAGCGAACTCTGCGGCCTCTGTCCACTTGCTCCCGAGGGTGTACGCACAAAAGATCCATTGGGGGTCAAGGTAAGTGGTATCCCCTCGGTTAACTAGTCCTGTTCTATCCTTATATTCTGGACAAATATCCAATGTTGAGGCGTATAATGGACTAACATAAAGCAATCAAATATTAGGTAACACAAAATCACACTAAGTAAATTGCGTAATAGAATGTAAAAAATATACACTTAGAAGCCAAGGTGTGTAGCATGTGATTATATTTTACATGTTTCACTTTAAATTCAAAGTAAATAAACCTTAATGTATCACTCCGCCGAGCACATGGCAGCATAAAGTGGGCATATGAGGGGAACTACGTACAGAGAGCGCCAAAGAAGTTCTTTTGAGGCGTGTCCACCTTGACTATCGCAGAGCGTGGTGGCTTGATAACACAGCAATAAGGGGGAAAAGAGGGGAGGTTTATGCCTTTGCTTTTTCTGGTGTAATTGAAATCAAAACATGTTTATTGTCTCAGAACCAGTCATGCCGTATACTAGCAAAATTACCGTGGACGTATCGTGGGTATGTGGAGGCTGGTCGCACTGTTACAGCAATTGCAACGGCAATGCATTAAAGTGTTTTTATAGTAAATTAGTGATAAAAATATTCCAGGAAAGTGGGGAAGAGGTCTACATACTCGTCAGAAAATGGGAACTCCCCGTAAAACATTCGCAGATGATGATATTCGTTTACTACATGCAAATTACTTTTTTGTTATAATTGGCTGATCATGTTTATAAACTATAGATAAATACGTATATGTATATGGTTTACCGAATATGACATACATGTTATGGCAATAAACTTGAGTCATATTTTCGTCTATAATCCTATTGTATTCCTATGATCAACAATATGTTAGTAAATTAACCAATTAATCAGCAGGGAAAACATGCTGCTTTATTTATTTATTATTTAGTTATGTTTGCTTCTATGTAGCAACAAGCATTGCTACTAGTATGAGAATACAGTTCTGGTTAGTTTTTGTTATATAGTACTGCCTTGTTATGTATTTAATGAATAACATTCAAGCTTTAATTTGCACCCCCTGAACACGTTCTCACACTACACATTCTACATTTCGCTAACCTGGACGCTCATCAAGCTTTCCCCTTAGCTTTTAAACCTTTCAAGGCGTGTCCTGCACTATCCGATAAGGTATGGGCTACCAATCACGATAAGAGGTCTGTATGACAAACTGAATGCACTCACTCTCTTTCTCTGTTAGCCGATACGATCGAGAGCGTAAACATATTTCGTTTCTACGCCATTTTGTAACCTTTGTTGTGGTTATTGGGGTAACTGTTTAGCAGAAGGAGTGGCGCACTCTTGCGCCGTGGTCTGAAGCAATCAATGAAATGGCCACGTATAACGATAAATAATGTGACGTAAACGCAAGGTGTAGTGAGATTTTCTTTGGCACTGTTTGTAACTATCTACTATTCCTCTCTGTGATTAAAAATAATGGGTTAAACTGCTCTTAAGGTTTTAGAAATCATTCATTTAATGACTAACGCCGGTATACCGCGTTTGCTTTAAGCCTTTACGAGTCAACGAGTTAAGAAAATGATGGGCACTATAGGTTAGACACTAACGCAGAAAAACAAGACCAAATAATCCAAGCAACAATTCTGCATCACTAATAGTAAAGTTCAATTATTGCTAATCAACACCTAACCACATTCAGTGTGAATTAAAGGTGGATACTTTTCACGCAGAATTTGTTAAAAATATTTAATATAACCGTCTTCTCTGCAATTTCCGCGTTTGTTTCTGTACAGTGTCGTAGGATTCTCAGCCGTGACACTCTTGAAAGTAATATTTTATCAACACCTACGCCTTATACTGAAACGAACTACAGCGCCTGCGCATAGTCTCATAAACGCTCTGCCATAGCGGTTCAGTTATATGTGAATCTAAACGAATACATTATTTCCTAAACTTATTGTTACGACAATGGGTGTCTTTAAATATTTTTGCACAAGAATAGCCTCAAAATTTTGCAGTCTGAACCAAACTGTTTTGTGTAGAGGAAAGACTACATGAAGAGTTGTAGTTCGCCCAACAGGCAATGAGGCGCTCCCTTGTCATTTAATTTGTTTACAACTCCTTTGAGCTTAAAGTGAAACTACTTTAGTAACTCTTTGTTCAAGCCCTAGAGCCTTCGAAACGGGAAGGGGAATGACGTAGATAAACAAACCGTAGACTATTCATTGGTTAAGCTGTTTACCGAGTGTAATCGCTGTTACGTAATACACAGCAGTCGTACAGCCAACAATAGTGTTTACGGTATTATTCTGTTTAATAGTTTTATACTTAACCATTTGTGCGATTACCGGCGCTTGCACACAAGTGCACCAAGGTGCATCTCATTTATGGGGAAGAAGCCCAAAGGAATACAAGAGAGGCTTACCAGCTCTATCAACAATACTGTCTCAACAAACATCACCCAGTCCACACCATGTTTCCAGGACTAGAGAGGCACTATGGAGGACCGCGGAGGACATAAGCACAACGGGATTGCGCCCCCCCACGTGGCCCAGGGGAGCGGGCGTCCACCGAATGACACTCCCATTCCCCAGAGCTTTTCCATGAGCCGGCACCTGGTTGCCTAATCCGGCAACATACGCCACTTGCGCGCGTCGACTACCGAGTACCTCTGTGGGGCCGACGTGACCTAGCACCTGTCTACCGGCTATCCAGGGCGGTACCAACGTACCTTGAGGCGTCTCACAACCCCGCCTGGACGGGAAACCGCCCAGACGTACCCAATCTCCCATGGGTATAGGGAACTACAGCACCGCCGAGTCCAACCCAATCCGAACAACGCTCAATCGGGAGGGGCTCGAATGTTCGGCCCGGCGTACTTCTAGTAACGTCAGAAGTACCACGAGTGCTCAGGGTACGTAGCTGAAGGGGTCGGAACCCTCCCTTATGGGGACCGCGGAGGACCCGTCATACACAGAGTTTTAATTCTTTCCAAGAGATTGACATCACATAACCAGACTATATACAAAATGAACTTTGAACATTTTTGTTATCTGTTAAAACTGTGTTTTATTTATCGACGCCCTTTAACTGATATGGTTCTTAGCGTCCCATTCTATATTGGGCGTGAAACAACGGAAATTCTTCTGAGACCCATTTATTAGTCTTGACAGTATTTCAGCTTTGTTTTTCATTCTAGTGATTCATACTGCCTAGTCCTCTTTCATATTTCAGAGTCCATAGCACGCAAACAACGCCTTTTTGGACATGGATTTATAGCAAAATGTGATCACATGGTACTCACCTACCTTCCACCGAGTCTTGCACAGTGCATAAGCTATAATAATGTTATAGTTAACATTATGGTTTAGCTGTTGCTTCTGCTATTATCTACGAGGGCAGTCCAGAAAGTCCCAAGCGTTTTGGCCTATCGTGGCGATGAGTAGGGCTAGCGCCGCCATCTTGGTGTCAGAACGTTCCTACATTCAGTACGCATCCAACTGTGGTAGCGTGAGGACTGTGCCTTCCTTACTGTGCTCACTGTGAGTTGTTAAAATGTGCGCTGCAATAGAAAATCCCGTCACTTGTAAAGTGCAGTTGGCTAAAAAGAACAAACCAACTGAAATTTATGGTCAACTTTGTGATGTTTACGGGCAGGGAATAATGAGCGAAAGCCGAGTTAGGTAATGGTGTATTGATTTTAAAAATGGCCGTACCAGTGTTCACGACGAAGATCGCAGTGGTAGGCCTAGCCTTATGACTGATGAACTGTCAATGCAAATCAATGACAAAATCCGTGAAAATCGTAGTTTCACGATTACAGAACTTTCGGAACATTTTCCCCAAATGTTTTTGATGCTTTGATACTGACGCTGAACTGCATGCCGATGTAAACCAGTGGTTGAAGTCGCAGGCGGCAGATTTCTACAGAGAGGGTATTGAAAAACTTGTGCCACGGTTTGATAAATGTCTCAATTTGAACGGCGATTATGTAGAAAAATAGCTTAAGAGTGTACCTTTCCAATGTAGATAACAAATGATGATATTTGCATTTTGTTAATTGTTTATTTCAAAACGTCTGGGACTTTCTGGATTATCCTCGTATTACTTACGTTCCCATTTTTTATTATGAATAACTCTCCTAAACAAAGTTTGTCATTACAAGAAGTCTCAGTGACAGAAATACTTACGCGTGATATCGAAGTAGCGCGCCTCCTCAAGGAGCAGGTCTAGGTCTGCGAAGTTGTCTGGGATGAGGAGCCTGGAGTTGCGCATGAAGTTGAGGATGTGCCGGAACATTCCGCCGTCCCGGTCAATGAAATAGTGCTGCTTCAGGGAGTCCAGGACGATAGGGATACTCCCGTTGAACAGTTTGGCCAGCCGTGATTCCGGATACCTGGAACATTCGTTAAGTTACACCTGCAATATGGAAATATGCTGTTACAACTAAATAGTGTATAATTGTTGAGAGATGAGAAGAATGCAATCAAGACAGTTTTACAGCTTATGTGCCTTGGATACCAACACTTTTAGCCTTTATTTTCTCTAATGTATGCATATAGTAGAAGAGCAAGTATTATAATCCAACTGAAATTCCTTAACAATAAATCACCGCAAATGCATGTTTTGAAGTTCTCTGAATCCCAAAAAGCATATTTGAAAAAAAAAGGTCCATGTGTGTGTGTATGAGAGAGAGAACAGAACAACTCAAAAAACGAAAAGTCTGATAAATACTAAGCTTGGATTTAAGTTCAGCATAACCTAAAGATCCTAAAGATTTTCAAGAAAATTTCCCACTTCGAACAACCCTTTACTTGGGAAGAAGTGATTATTTTTAGTTTTCTCAAAAATGGCTCTAACGATTTTGATTAAAATAGTATATATTTAAGATACTTTCATGACAAATGAAATGTATATCTTGAATTTCCTGGGAATGTCTCCAAAAGTGTTCTTCATTGTGAACGACTTTTGCATAACTGGTAAACCAAAGGAGATAGACAAAATTTTACTATACAAAAAATGTAGATCGCGTTAAAATACACAATTTATGTCATATATATTTTTGTTGTTGAGTGAACCATTTTCGAGATTTTGCTCGTTATTCCCTTAAATTTTCCAATCCTTATACTTTTTCTTAAATGAGAATTCGTTATTGGTATTTTTTTGTCCTGGTAATGCAAAGAGAATGGAATACTCCACATAACAACCAGCTCTTAAAATATTTGACTATCGCGTAAGCCCACCATATTCACCTTGCACCTACAAGAAAATTAGCAATAAGATTAACATCTCGATATCTCGATTAACATGAAGCATATGGGGAATAAGCGTTTGTAAAAACAGTTTGTACAAGAGTAGAGAAAGTCATGCGAGTGTAGCACATCAGAATTTTTTAGAGTGGTAAGTCCTATGTGTACACAAACTATTTATGCGAAGGTTTACCTCGATTAAAATGAAGTAGATAGAGACTAAGGTTTTGTAAGCAATTTTGGAGAGCTAACTCCCCAGCCGGGAACAGAACGCTGACCGCTCGAGCAGAGGCAGTCAAGTACTGACCCTTGTCGCCGTTTTAACGAATTGATAAGGTAACATTTGACAGTCGACACAGATGTCTTGAGAAAATCAAATCCTTGCTTATCCCACACCGAGCCTTGCAAGTACCTTAAAGCCAGGCTGCCCTGGGGGCACTGCGGGGGAGAGGTAATGATGATGTGGGGGGGAGGTATCAGCACGCGATGCTCAACGGTGTTTTATTAGTTCCTGCTTATTCTTTGTTTACATCAGGGCTGACCAACAAGTTCTTTCGCTCCTCCAGTGTTGAATACTCGTTTCAACAAAGAGAAACAAAAGCACTGCGCCTTAGTGGAAAGGCCCAGTTATTAAAGTTCACTGATCGAAACCGGCTTCTGTGAATTCCAAAGGACAAAACCTTCCTCCCACTTAGCAATCCACGTACTTCCTCTACTTCAAAGTGGAGGAGGTATTTATTGTATTCCACCCAAAAATTCGTTGTCGAGATCTCACAAGAAATACATGTTTGGAGCCCCACTGAAAACCCCAAAAAGAACATTTTTAGAAAAAGGTCCATGTATGTGTTTGCCTTTCTGTGTGTCTATAAACAGCTTAAATAAAAAACGAAGAGCTCGATAAATGCCAAATTTGGTATTCAAGTTATCTTACAAAGATGCTGATTTTTATTAAATTACCAATGTTTAAGCTAAGGAAGCTGAGGAAAGAGGATGTCAGAGCTGTTGCAGAAAAAAAGAGGATAGAAATACAAACGCTTGTTCTCCATCTACTTATGTTAATCGAGATAAACATTTGCAGAAAGCGATAGTCAAATATTTTAAGAGGTGGTTGCTATGTGGAGTATTCCATTCTCTTTGTATATCCAGGACAAAAAAAGAATAACAAATTCCCATTTGAGAAAAAGTATAAGTATTGGAAAATTAAAACAAATAACCCAGAATATCTCGGATATGGTTCCCTCCACAAAAAAATGCATATGACATAAATTGTATGTTTCAACAAGATCTACATTTTTTGTGCAGTAAAATTTTGTCTATCTCTTGCGGATTAGCAAATATACAGAGGCCATTCAGAAATAAAAGGACTTTTGGGGACATACCCAGAAAATTCAAGGTATACATTTAATTTGTCATAAAAATATCTTAAATTCATGATATTTTAATCAACGTTGGAGCCATTTTTGAGAAAATCAAAATTTTCGAAAAATGTTCCATGTAAAGGTAGTCTGGGCTTGGGGGATTTCTTGAAAACATTCGTGTCGCATCTTTGGACGGTACTGAACCTAAATACCAAGTTTAGTATTTATCCGATTTTTCTCTTTGAGTTATGCTGTTCACAGACACAGATATTTTTCTAAAAATGATTTTATTTGGATTCAGGGAACCTCAAAACATGTATTTCCGGTGAAATCTCGGTATCGAATTTTTGGGTGGACTGCAGTACTTCCCTTATTTACTATATGTAGTACAGAAAGCAGAATGTCAAACAGTAAAGAGAGTAAAGAAAATATAAGAAAAGCAGAATGGAAAAAGACAGTGGAAAAGAAATATAAAGATAATCAAGATGAAGAACTGAGAAAGGGAAAGGTGAAATAGTGAAGAGAGCGAATGGAGAAGATACGAGAGGAAGAAAGGACAGCAAAGAACAGCAAAACTAAAAGAAAAGATACCAGGAAAGAAATTAAATAAGAGAAAGAATAATTTGCGGTAGGCAAATAATTACCCTGAAGTGTGATCTTCTTAAAATGTAGAGGAACGCAAGGAAATTAACTTTTAAAATTCTTATAATTCGTATAACGAACAGCTTTGTGGATTCCATTGGTGTTATCTGCTGATTAATTAATGGGTTACTGTATTTATTACCACTTAAGGTCAGGTACATTTTACGCAAACAAGCAGGCAACGTATTTTAAGGTTATGGAAGAAATTTGAAGTTAATACCGGCTTGTGCAGTTGGACATCCCCTGGCACGTTGCGTGAGGCTGTACTGCTAATTGAGTTCCGGCACCGGATCGGAATCCCCGGAGGACACGGGAAACGCTGGCACATTCTGCGCATAGCGCGCTCGGTTCTTCACTTGTCTAGTTCTCATGGAAATAACTTTACTCGCCTTCTTACAGCGAAATTTTGTGTCAGCGTATTAAAAGGTTCAACAACTATTCGAATTTTAATTTCTCTACCTGTATTGCATTTAACCCCCAAAAAAGAAAAGTGGGACAAGCATCAAGCTTCATGTTTAAGTTTTTAAATACGCCTTACATGGAAAAAATGTTCGTTGTTTTTTATTTTCTCAAAATACCGATGTTTAAGATATTTGCATCACAAATAAAATTTATATATAGGTTAATGATTTCATGCAATAAGAGAGGTGTTTGATGACAGAATATCGTTCCAATCCTCGCACACTGCAGGAACTTAGAGAAAACATTGTGCAAGAAATCACAAGAATTTCTGCTGCTGAGCTTCGAAAACTGAGCGAGAATATTTACACGAGATATGCTGCCTGTTTGAGAGCAGAAGGCCAACGTTTCCAACATCTATTACAAGGTAATGATTTTAGTTCGTCTGTGCCGGCGTAATTTCCCCGGCGACTGCCGGCTGTCTCGCGCATTAGAGAGAGGTCGCGAGTGGGTTCGAATATAATTTAGCTACCCTATATTGAATTTTCTGGAAATAGCCCCTTCATTTTGAATACTTATATAACTGATTATCTATGAGATAAACAAAATCTTACCACACAAATGTACACAATTTATACAAAATAAAATATTTTTTGGCGTTAACTATTTCCGAGATATTCTTTGTTATTGGTTTTAATTTTCAAATACTTATAGTTTTCTCAAGAGGAAAATCGCTATTATTTTTTTTACTTTCTCTACTACGTATACTAAGCAGGGGAAAAATTGCATTCCACTCAAAAATTCGATATGGAGATTTCAACGGAAATACACATTTTGAGTTGCCCTGAATCCCAATAAAGCATTTTTGGAAACATGTCCATGTGTGTGCGTGTTTGTCTGTCTCAAAAACGAAAAGTTGGATAAATACCAAACTTGGTATTTGAGTTTAGTATCTTCCAAGGATGCGACACGGAGATTTTCAAGAAAATTTTCCCACACCAGATTAACCCTTACATGTAACACATTTAGAAAATTTTGATTTTCTTAAAAATAGCTCTAACGATTTTGATTAAAATATCATTATGTTTAAGATATTTTCATGGTAAATGAAATGTATATCTTGAATTTTCAGGGAAAGTCCCTGATCTTTATTCTGAATGACTTTGGCATAACTGGTAAGCCGTAAGAATAGACAAAAGTTTACTGCACAAAAAATATAGAGCTCGTTAAAACACCCAACTTATGTCATATACAATTTTTTGTACAGTGAACCATTTCCTAGATATTTCTTGTTATTTGTTTGAATTTTCTAATATTTTACTTTTCCTCAAGTGAGAATTAGTTATTCCTTTTTTTATGTCCTGTACATGCAAAGAGAATGGAATGCTCCACATAGCAACCAGCTATTAAAACATTTGACTATCGCTTAAAGCATACCATATTCCCCTTGCATCTATAAGAAAATTAGCAATAAGATTGACATGAAGTAAATGGAGAATAAACGTTTGTAAAAATAGTTTGTACAAGAGTAGAGAAAGTCATGCGAGTGTAACACATCCGATTTTTTTATTTCAGTTATATAACTACTATGGTCATATCGAGATGTTGATGGTGTTTATACTCTTTCAGCACCTCCGCTTGAGAGGTTAAATCGCTGACCACTCGACCACGGAGGCAATCTTAATTTATTCTTCTTCCCTTTGAAGTAGGTAGTCCATTTTATTAATTTAACAAACACGTAATTATATTTTAACATAATTCAAATTCATTATGAACCCAAATCGACATGTAGATACGGTTTGTACGGTAGAAAGCGAAACGAAATGCTATTCCAGAGTTTGCCATGCAGGTTACCATGGCAACAGCAGGTTCTTCCTGTACATTAGGAATAAACACGATATATAATAACGCTGGCAGGTACGTTTCCGTGGTATTTGCCCTCAAGTAGGCCAGAGGTGTGGTGTCTGCTGAAAACGAATCGAGCGGAACCTATGTTTCCAATAATTTTATCACCGTCTCCACAGGTTCACGGTCCGCTACCTCTTCCGTAATTTGTATGCTCACACCATTTTATCATCCATTTTGCGTCTGATAGACCTTCGTCATTCTATTAAGCATTCATGAGAGGCACGCGCTGCTCCGATGTTTTAATTCTCGGTTGACAAATTCATCTCGAGGCCAAGTTAATCGCTGTATCACCATTTAACTTCAATCTTGTAAAAATTAATCCAATACTTAGGCATTAGTGTATGTTTTACCTTCTCTATAACAGTAGAGGAGCATTGCATTCTATTTGATATGGCATTTCTCCGGAAATTCACTTTTTGAGGCTCCCTGAATTCAAAAAGAGCATTTTTATAAGAAAAAAAATATGTGATACATTCACATGACTTTTATACCTTCTATCGTTTATTAGTGAGTATACAAACTATTTTTACTAAAGCTTACTTTTATATCTACTACGTTTTAATACAAATAAACCTTTGCAGAAATAGCTACATTACACACTCGGTTGATACAGAGAGAACAGCGATACTCAAATGTTTAAGAACTGGACGCTACATGCTGGCCTTAAAAATTCCATGCTGTTTCCATGACATCCTGAGAAACAACTGAATATTGACAGCACTTAAGAGAATAACCAAGAAATAAACAATAGCTGATGCCACAAACACGTTATTTCAAATACATTTTGCGTTTTAAAGAGATCGACACGAATTTTTTTATTACTCTAGTTTACGTCGCTTTAACTACAAGGTCATATCGTGACGGATCTGTTAGGTGGTAACTCTTAGATCGAGGTGTGACGGACAGTTATCCTTCTAGGTCTCATCCCTGTAACCACCCGATTCTCCGTGTCCACGGAGACCCTAATGCATAGCAACTGGATCTTCTGCTTCGTGCCGTGCAGATGACATTAGGGTACGGTACAGTCTACCTGCTGCTTTCATATAGAAAGGCGGACAGTTTGCCTTCTAGGTTTCATCCCTGTAACCATGCCACCTTGCTTCGTCACGTGTCCACAAAGACCCTAGCGCATAGCAGCCGGATCTTCTGCTTCGTGCCGTCCAGTCCAGTCTTCCTGCTTTCATTGTCTGTGGATAGAAGGCACAGCATTCGCTATTACCACCTAGTTTTTCATTTTTACTATTGTTTTAGACTTAAGGTAGAACTTTGGGTCGTGGAATTAAATATCCAATCCGGTATTTACTTACCGGCTGAGGGAAACCACGAAAAAACCTCAGTAAGATTGCTCGACCCACGGGATTTGACCCAGCACCTCCCGAATGCGGGCCACAGACTTTACGGCCTGAGCAATCACGCTCGGTCCACTTTTACTATGCAGTGTATTTTCGTATATCGGTTAACGTTTACTAGTTGTACAAGATTATACAAAATTCCTTCCGAATGGTGAGGAATTTATAGGATATTCCCAGAAAATTCAAAATATGCAGTTTAATAAATGGTATTTTAATCAAAATAATTACAGCAGTTTTTTAGAAAATCAAGGATTTCGAAAAATATTTCATGAAAAGGGTAGTTTGGTATGGGGAGATTCTTTTGAAAATCTTTGGGTCGCATCTTTGGAAGATACTGAACCTAAATACCAAGTTAGGTGTTTATCTGACTTTTCGTTTTTAAGTTATGCTGTTCACAGACACACACACGGACCTTTTCCTAAAAATGCTTTTTTGCTTTTTTTTTTGGATTCAAGGTGCCTCAAAACATGTAATTCTTTTGAAAACTCGTCAGAGAATTTTTGGGTGGGATGCAATACCTTCTGTACTTACTGTGTACATAGTAGAGAAAGTAAAAAATCTCGGAAATGGTTAAGGCTACAAAACGTTTTATCTGACAAAAATTATGTGGTTTAAAGACATCACAAAGTCAGACTTTGTCCATTTCTTACGGTTAGTTAAATACCCAAAAGTCGTTCAGAATAAAGAGGACTTCACAAGCTATCCGCAGAAAATTTACGTCATGAAAATAGTTTAAACATATGGCATTTTAATCAAAACCTTTAGAGCAATTTTTGACAAAATAAAAAGTAATGAAAACTTTCCCATGTACAGTAGTTTGGGATGGGGAATTTTCTTCAAAATCTTCGGTCGCATCCTTGGAATGTCCTGAACTCAAATATGAAGTTTCGTGCCTAACATACTTTTCGTTTTTGAGTTATGCTCTTCACAGACAGACATACTTTTTTTAGTTCAGGAGACCTCAAAAACGTGTATTACCGGTGATCTCGGTATCGAATTGTTTGGTGGAACAGCACACGCCACGATTAACCCGCACTGTATGATTCCGGCTTGGATCGAAGAAAACCGCCAAGATATGCAGCAACTGAATCAGTTGAAAGAGGTTCAACGCACTTTCGGAGGCATCGTTTGAAGTAGGTATTTTGTTGTATTGTCATTTGACCAAAGTTTAAAAAATATGTATTAACTTTGTAATTAAACAGTTTCTTTAAATATTTAATATTTATGTTTGCCTCGGCTGCGTCAGTATTTATTATAGAGACATGGATATCTTGGCAGGGTTTTGATGCAACAAGAATGTAGGCTTACACAGATTATAATCTTACTTCACTCCTTTTATTAATACTTGATACGATTTAATTAACACCTCACTGATATAGAGAGCTGTGAGATTCTTTTATAAATTAAAACACGTAAACTATTTTTCGTCTCACAGGAATACGTATTAAATCTCTCAAAGATGTGTCTCGCGTCCGGTTAGGGACACTGTTTGCAGGCAACTGAATTGATTTCAACCGTCTAAACTCGTAAATTCCTGTATTGGCTAATCATACTCCAATAGAATACATTCATTTAACTAAAGCTTTTTCTGGTTGTTGATTGGCTATTTTATAAACTGTGACTAAAATCACATTAATGCTTCCAAGAATCAAAGTAACGTTTAAACTCTCAAACTCATTATTGTCTCAAGGTTACCTCATTGTTAGCTACTTTTAACTTATTATTCTCACAGCTCCTACATTATTACATTACGTAATATATTCACATATTGTTACATACAAATATTGTTTTAAGGCGGGCTGTTATTGAATTTATATTATATAATTAGACTGAAATCATTTAAGTGTTAAAAATACTGCCTCACGGTCACGGTTGCTCAGCGATAGGGCCTCCGTGATTTGAATCCTGGAAATTGCAATTGGTTTATATCTATAAGGAACAAGTAATAAACATAAAAGGGGTAAAGGTTTTACTTAAGGGTTGTATATTTCTCTAACCGTATTTTTGCAAAGCACTTTGAAATGTTAGAAGCTAGCTCCCTCGATGCGAGGCGAGGGGAACTACCCTAGAATGAAGCATTATCCTGTTTATTTGTGCCGGGTGTCTTGTTACTGCACGCTGGACCACGGGAATGACCTCAGTTCTGTGGTTTCTCTATACAGAAGGGCTGCTACGTATAGATACTGCCTCCGAGCTAACAAGTGAAACATTCACCACATACAACAGGGCTTCTTCTACTTCCATAATTAATGCTTTTAAATACGGATGTCTCGCGTTTCACGAACACCAGCAATTCTTCATATTTTAACAAACATTATATAATAGCCTAAGCATGTAAAATATCGAAACTGTAACAAAAATGTTTATATGAACTATCAGTCTTGAATAACTGATTGTATACGGGGTCTTTCATAAGTAAAGGATAATGAAAATATTTTGTTTTTAACGAAGATGCCAATTGCCAGGATATCAGCACCGCCGGTGTGCCGGAATTTCAACCCGCAGGAGTTCTTTTACGTACTAGTAAATCTACCGACATGGGTCTGTCGCTTTTAAGCACACTTAAAAACCATCGGTCCCGGCAAGGTTTGAACCCGCGACCTTGGGATCAGAAAACCAGCGCCTAACCAACCGAAAAAAAAGAACAGAGCGGGATGGCTTAGGCGGTCAAGTCTGTGGCCCGCATTCGGGAAGTCCCGGGTTCAAATCCCGTGGGCCGATCTATTTGAGGTTTTTTCGTGGTTTTCCAGTCGCCAAGATAAATACCGGATCGGATATGTAATACCACGACCCAAAATTCCATCTTAAGTCTAAACCAATAGTAAATGAAAAATAAGTGATAATAGCTAATGCTATGCCATCTATCCACAGAAAATGTAAGCAGTTAGACTGGACGGCATCCTAATGCCATCTGCACGGCCTGAAGCAGGTGGTTACAGGGATGAGACCTTGAAGGCTAACTGTCCGCCTTTCTATGTGAGGGCGGCGGTTAGACTGGACGGCACTCTAATGCCATCTGCACTGCATGAAGCAGGGGTTACAGGGATGCGACCTAGAAGGCTAACTATCCATCACATATCGTTCTAAGAGATATCCACCAACAGACCCGTCGCTATATGACCAAGGAGTTAAAGCGACGTAAAAATAAAATAGAATAAAAAAAAAGAAAACTAAAATTAATCTAATTTTTTAAAAAATTATCGAACACGTCAAATTTTAACATTTTGAAAAAAAAAGGTTTTCAGCCATTATTGTACAGGTAGGACGTCTCGACAAAAAAGTTAAACGCAAATTACAGTGACTTCGTTTTATGCCCAGGCCACAACCTCCTTATATAAGTATCGGCCGAGACGGCAGTGACCTCGGCATTACGCCACAGCGCAGTAGAGACTAGAACTGTGTAGAAAGTTTTAGTTAAAATGAGTATTCGGGAAATGTTTTTCAAAATTTCACCTATACAGTTTAGAAATTACAGCATAAGGAGCATTTTAATACTGAAAAATTTCATGTATTTTTAACAACAGCCTTTTTACTTATAATGACTAATCTTGAAAGTGATTAGCACATAATTATGGACCAAATTTTGCAACAACATTTTCAGAAAATTTGAAGGAAAAATTTTCTTATATACTACATTGACATGATTTTCTCTACATTATTCAATAAACCATTCTTACAAAAGCTTTTCCTTCTATGTATTTCATGTTAATCTAGGTCAATGGTTGTAGTAATGGTTTTATTACAGTTTTCCTTGCAGATACATGGGGATTAGGGGAATACAGTAACTTCAGTAATTGTCAAATCCTTTACGAGCGGGTTGCTATGTAGTGCCTTTCAAATGCCGTTATTATCTTTGTAGGACCACGAAAAGAAAATCTGATATGTTGCTTTTACGTGTCTTTCTCTACTCTTGTACAAACTATTTTTACAAACGCTTACTCTTCATCTACTTCATGTTAATCGAGATAAACATTTGTAGAAACTATCTTATTGATAATTTTCTTGTAGATGCAAGGGGAATTGATAGGCTTTAAGCGATAGTCAAATATTTTAAGAGCTGGTTGCTATGTGGAGTATTCCATTCTCTTTGTATTACCAAGACAAAAAAAAATGAATAACGAATTTGAGAAAAAGTATAAGTATTGGAAAATTTAAGGGAATAACAAGCAATATCTCGAAAATGGTTCACCCAACCAAAAAAATGTATATGACATAAATTGTATATTTTAACGCGATCTACATATTTTGAGCAGTAACATTTTGTCTATCTCTAATGGTTTACCAGTTATGCAAAAGTCGTTCACAATGAAGAATACTTTTGGTGACATTCCCAGAAAATTCGAGATATACATTTCATTTGTCATGAAAATATCTTAAACATATGATATTTTTATCAAAATCGTTAGAGCCATTTTTGAGAAAATTAAAATTTTCGAAAAATGTTCCATGTAAACGGTAATCTGGTGTGGGGGATTTTCTTGAAAACCTTCGTGTCGCATCTCTGGAAGATACTGAACCTAAATACCAAGTTTGTGTTTATCAGACTGTTCGTTTCTGAGTTATGCTGTTCACAGACACAGACACAGACACACACAGACACACACATGGACATGTTTCCAAAAATGCTTTTTTTTGGACTCAGGGTGTCTCAAAACATGTATTTCCGGTGAAATCTCGGTATCGAATCTTTGGATGGAATACAATACTTCCCCTACTTACTATACGTAGTGGAGAAAGTAAAAATTAAAAAAAAATGAATGTGTGTTTTAACGAGATCTACATTTTTTATGTAGTAAACTTTTGTCTATCTCTTACACTTTACCAGTTACGCAAAAGCCTTTCAGAAAGGGGAGATTCCCAGAAAATTTAAGATATACATTTCATTTGTCATGAAAATAATATTTTATAACACACAATATTTTTATCAAAATTTTGAGAGAAACAAAAATTTCGAAAAAATGTTTCATGTAAAGGGTAGTTTGGGGTGGAGGGATTTTCTTGAAAATCTTTGTGTCGCATCTTTGAAAGGTACTGAACCTAAATAAACTGCCATTTGTGAAAATTGCAACACCAAGAAAGAAGTTCCCGAATAACTCCAAACTTGGTGGAAGTGTAGAACAGTGTGCAAGCAATAAGTAATTAGGTTTGCAGAGAGATGGGGTACACGTCGGCTGAGCAGAGCCCTCTCGTGTCGGTCCGACAAGGTCAGTGGTGCGCCCAGTGTAGTCAGTGCAGAGCTGCCAAACAAGGTGGAAACAATAAAATGAGAGCCAGAATGCCTCGTCGACGTCAAAGGGAGCCATATCGGCATGTGAGCGAGTTCGAACGGGGCAGAATGATCGATCTCCGGGAAGCGGGTTTGTCATACCGTGACATTTCGGCTCGTACAGGGCATGCTGCTGCGACAGTGATGCGTGTGTGGGAACAGTGGATAGATGAAGGTCGTACGCAGCAAAGAGCGGGTACTGGATCATGGAACATGACCACAGCACGGGATGACCGTCTTCTTGTCCGCATGGCCATAACGGATCGTACAGCTTCATCCACAGTGTTGGCTCGACGCTGGGGCACTGCAACAGGTGTGAACTTGTCTGCATCAACGGTTCGTCGCCGTCTGCTGCAGGTTGGACTGGTTGCATGCATGCCATTACGTCGGCTTCCATTGTCCAGAAACCACAAGCTCCTCCGACTGCAATAGGCACGTGAACACCGTCACTGGGGTGCTGAGTGGTAAAATGTAGTCTTTTCGGACGAGTCCCTCTTCAACGTGTCCTACAGTGATGGCAGCATACGTATCCGGCGGTACCGTGGTGAGCGCAACCTGGAGGGCTGCATTGTTGAGCGGCATAGCGGACAAACACCAGGTGTGAAGGTTTGGGGCGACATTATGTAGAACAACCGATCTCGCCTCCTACAAATTGAGGGCACCTTGAACAGCAACCGGTACCTAACGGTGGTTGTAGAGCCTGAGGTACTCCCCCTGCTTCAGGCATATCCACAGGCCACATTTCATCAGGACAATGCCCGGGCCACATATTGCGAGGAATGTACAAGCCTTCTTCGAAAAGCGACGGGTACCATCGCTTCCCTGGCCTGCACGCTCGCCAGACATTGAACATGTCCGGGATATGGTTGGTCGGCACCTGGTGCGTCACGGTCCCCCGATGACCAGTGTCACGGATTTGTGGGCTCGAATACAAACTGCGTGGAGGGAAATCCCTCAGGAACTTATTCAGAACCTTTTTGATTCAATGCTACGAAGTATAGCAGCTCTAATTGCAGCGCATGGAGGCCACACCAAATTCTGTATATTAGGGCTCAGAGGTCATGTATAGATTTGAAAAGTTTATCATTTGTTACTTGTCATGTACCTAACCTCTGGTATTAAATTCATTGAATTCATGCGTTTCCTTCTTGGTGTTGCAATTTTCACAAACGGCAGTGTACCAAGTTTGTTATTTATTCGAGTTTCGTTTTTAAGTTATGCGCACACACACGACCTTTTCTAACAATGATTTTTTTAACCAGGGGGCTTCAAAATATGTATTTCCGGTGAAATTTCGGTATCGAATTTTTGGATGGAATTAAGTAGAGAAAGTAAAAAACCAGAAGCGATTTTGCAGGTGAAAACGTATAAAGGGTTGGACAATTCAAACCAATAACAAAGAATGCCTGATTTCACTGGTATATTTTGGTGGAAAGTAAACAAAGCGAGAAAATCCAAAGAGACTGCAAATATGCTGCCATGAGTTATTTAAATTCTCTCGCAACTCAAATGCACTGGGATTTCAAAGCTGTTTACATGAAAATACTAATAAATAACTGAGCTTAATAATGAGTTTCAAAACCAAAAGTGAAAGGTTGACAATTATGTTCACCGTTAAATCCCAAAAAGGCTTCCCGTTGCGTTCTTCTTTAATGTATGCTCAAACATAGTTGCTGAGGTAAGTATATAGGTACGTTTATTTGCATGAAACCGCACACGTTCGACAAACGGGTCGCGTGTGGAAAGAAAGTTGCTCTAGAGGCGGTAAACCGACCCGAAACTGGGGGCATTTAATTGATTTCCGTGGATTAGCGTCGCGTGACCACGAGTGAAGGTAAACCCGCCGATAATTATCGATCGTGCTTCGCGGATAACCTACATTATCAGCCCTGATGATAGTGATTGGATCGCTTCCGTTAAAAACCGCATCGAACACATATTCATGTTCCAATTTAACGTTTCCCTACTCTTATTGGGCGGATGTCAACAACAGCGTCTTAATCAGAGACGAGCTCAAGTTTGAATATAGTGAGCTAGATCTTCCTAACCTACATTACATCTCCCTCAGCTCAACTTATAACGTGTGGTTGCTGACCCAATATTGCTCAATTTGTTTGCTAAGTAATTTTGTTTGTCAGGGGTTCTACTGGCTTTCTGTTAATACATGGCGGTAGAAATAGGAAGCGAATAAATAAAAGAATTAACAAAAACGACTGGATTCCGTGAAGGGAATCAGTAGTTTGGGGGAGGGGTTGCTGTAAGATTACCAGTCCTGTAAGGGAGGTTTCGAACCCTTCAGCTGCCGTTGTGCGGACCCTGAGCACTCGTGGTACTTCTGATGTTACTAGAAGTACGTCGGGCGGAACGTTCTAGCCCCACCCGTAGGGATGTCGTTTGGATTGGGTTGGACTCGGTGGGACATTGGTTCCGAGACCCATGGGAGATTGGGTACGTCTGTACGGGTTTCCGTACAGGCGGGGTCGTGAGACGCCTCAATGTCCTCCGGTACCGACCTGGAAAGCCGGTAGATGGTATGTTAGATTGCAATCAGCCCTACCGAGGTTTTCGGTAGTTATCCCCTGGTATGACGCGCGTAAGTGGCTTTTTTAGATTCAACATATTGGCCTCATGGGAAAACCCACGGCTGGCGCCTCCCCTGGATATAGAAGGGGGCTTGGGCTTTGGCTCTTGCTCCGGTAGACCTTCGCCGATAACTGTAAGGTTACCATCTCAGTGACTACGGCATTCAAAACGAATAGAAGACAAGACTTTAGTGGACGCAGGAATTAAATTATCTAGGGAGATAGATAGGTAGGTAGGGAGGGAGGGTTAGGTTAGGTTAGGGTAGATAGATGGATAGTGAGGGAGAGTAAGATTAGGTTAGGTTAGGGTAGATAGATAGATGGATGGATGGAGTAATCTTGGCTGGAGAAGAATTCCCACCCCAAACGAGAATCGAACCCGGGACTCTCGCACAGCGGGCAGGTGCTCTACCGACTGAGCTATCAGCCTAGAATAAACTTGTGTAAGACTAGCTTGTAGAAGAATGTATAAATTAAGTCATATGAATGTATAAATCAGATTTTTTAGCTTGGAAACTAGTAATTTTTCGATATAATATGGTACTACTAAGAATCTGTCACCTACTTTCTCATAGTGAAATTAACATTCTCTCGTGTAGGTAGAGATTATGTAACTGAGGGGGATACTTCCCGCACTGCGACCTACACAGATCTGTTGCAGCTACCATACCGCAGGAGGAAGGGATAAAGTGAAGGAACCACAGGAGGCTACAGGCAGACAGGCCTCAGAGACACGCACTCCAGCCTCGAAAATGCCTAGACAGGGCAATGAACGACCCGTCGGCCAAACAGCCCTCTAGTGTTCTAGTGTTCTTTCCTTTGCGCAAGCATCCAAGCTATCTGTCCGGTGCCACCATACGCCATGAAACCTGTCGTCCTCCGTGGTGTAGTGCTTACCATGCTGGCCTCTAGTTCCCGTAAGTAAAGCAGATGGTCCCTTGTCGTAGATTTGCGGCATGTAAAACAACCTCAAGCCTGATAAAGAGCTGAAAATTACCGATCTTTCACGCCCAATGCAGAATGGGACGCTAAGGACCATAGCAGTTAAAGAGCGTCTATAAATAAAAAAATCTCAGAAAGCCATGAAATCTAGAAGCACACCTGAAACATGAGAAACCACCCAGCATTCACCTACCGTCCAAGGAAAACCACGAAAAACCGAAAGTCAGAGTGGGCACTTGGCGAAATCGAACCCGACACCTCACGAATGAGTGTCTCACACATTACCGGGCAGCTATCTCGCTCGGCAAACTCTCTCGTAAGCAAATGCATAGTCTTCTTTAGAAGTTGGGTAAATGACACCTGTATAATCCCTTCTCCTATACGAAGTTTGTCATTGAATTGTATGCATTCAGCTTAGGGCTAGCGCAAGAAATAAATGAATTTCCCCGAAATAACTTCATCAGACTGTGATAATAGTTTTTGAAATACGCTGTATTATCCCACATTAAACCTCAAACGTGTCGATGCTATCGCCTCTGTTGCCACATTGACACAAAAGGTGTTATTCGTACTGAGGGAACGACCCCTTAATTCTACTTATTTCCCAAACCGAAGGAGTATCCTCACGGACTACAGAGCGGCGATAGATCTAAATGAGGGGCCTGAGGCCCAAACAAGGTGCGTTAACACACCTGAAAACCGTTAGATCATTGGGAATACAAGCAGTGTAATCGTGCTTGCTTTTGCGCCGAAGTGAAATATTAACGCTTGGCTGTAACAAACGCCTAACATTTCAAACGTTCAAGCTGCAAGGTTTTCGAAAATTAATGTTTTCGCAGTATTATCTAGTGAGACAGTATTTTTAACACTTTAAGCAATATGTTTATGTAACGATATATAAAAAGAATATTACAATCATTATATATGTTTATATTATTATATACATGTTTAATAATGTTATATGAATGCATTACGTAATTTAATAATGTAGGAGCTGTGAGAAATAGGTTAAACGTTGCTAACAATGAGGTAACCTTGAGGCAATAATGTATTAGAATGTTTAATAATGCTACTTGTAATTCTTGAAAACAATAATGTAATTTTTGTGACAGTTTATAAAATAGCCAATCAACAACCAGAAAAAGCTTTAGTTAAATGAAGGTATTCTATTGAACTAGGATTAGCCAATCAGATACTAAAATGAAGCAAAATTTACAAATTCAGAAGCGAGTTGCTTGTAGACAGCGTTACTAACCGGACGCGAGACACGTTCTCGATAAGTTTAATACGTATTCAGGGTGAGACAAAAATAGTTTACGGGTTAAAAAGTGCAAGTAATTAATAAAAAAAAATCTCACAGTTCTCTGTATCAGTGAAGTGTTATTTAAATCGTGTCAAGCGATAAAAGAAGTGAAGTAAAATTATAATCTGTGTAAGCCTACATTATTCAGTCGCACCACTCCATGCTAAGACATTCATGTCTCTAAAAATATAAATACTGACGCAGCCGAGGCAAACATAAATATATAATATTTAAAGAAACAGTCAAGATTACAAAGTTAATATTTTTTTAAACATTTGGGACGAAGGCTACCGGAAACTTTTTACCATATGTGCGGTTGCAACTACTTCAAGTTCGGCTCCCCAACAGTCGAAATATAATACATCTTCTTCAAACTGGCTTTCCATACGTAGCAACAACAAACCTTCTTCAAATTGGCTCCCAAACGTGGGGCAAATGACAATAAAACCCGATTCATCACTAGGCGCCTAAGACTGGCTAAAAGAATAGTCCGGATTTTCATAAATATATAGGGGCATGCAAAACTAGGCATACGACGATCTTTAAGGGGTGATAACAGAAATTATTTTTGTAGTTTTGGTGCAGAAAACGCACCATACTTCAAATCAGATATCTGAGAAGTATTAGTCCCCTAGTGCGGTTGTAACATACAAAGGCGGGCAGAAGAATTCCTATATAGTTTTAAAAATTCTCATTTTTAATAGACAGAAAGAAACATAGTATTACAGCTTACTTGTTTTGGCAGCTGTCAACATCTTGCACAGGTATTATTAGTTTTACAATGGTTTGAAAAATTATCGATTTTTTCAACATTTTTTATGCGTGGTGTTTATAGAATTCTTTTTTTCTTTTATTCTATTTTACTTCGCTTTAACTCCTTGGTCATATCGCGACGGATCTGTTGGTGGATAGCTAGAACGATATGTGATAGTTATCCTTCTAGGTCTCATCCCTGTAACCACCTGCTCCGTCACGTGTTACAGAGATCCTAGCGCATAGCTACCGAATCTTCTACTTCGTGCCGTGCAGACGGCATTATGGTGCCATCCAGTCTAACCGCCGCCCCCATATAAAGGCGGACAACTGTCTTCTAAGCCTTCTAGGTCTCATCTCTGTAACCCCTGTTTCATGCAGTACAGATTGCATCAGGGTGCCGCCCAGTCCAACCGCCGCCCTCACACAGAAAGGCGGCTAGCCTTCTAGGTCTCATCTCTGTAACCCCTGTTTCATGCAGTACAGATTGCATCAGGGTGCCGTCCAGTCCAACCGCCGCCCTCACACAGAAAGGCGGCTAGCCTTCTAGGTCTCATTCCTGGAAATTCCATCCTGCTTCGTCACGTGCCCACAGAGACCCCAGTGCATGGTAGCCGGATCTTCTGCTTCGTGCCGTGCAGATGGCGTTAGGGTGCCCTCCAGTATAACTGCTTACATTGTCTGTAGATAAATGGCATAGTATTAGCTATTTCCACTTATTTTTCATTTTACTATTGCTTTAGGCTTAAGATGGAACTTTGGGTCGTGGTTAAATATCCAATCCGGTATTTACCTTGGCGACTGAAGAAAACCACGAAAACACCTCAGACAGATTGGTCGGCCCACGGGATTTGAACCCGTGACCTCCCAAATGCGGGCCACTTTACCGCCTGATCCATCTCGCTCGGTAGAACTCTTTTTCATGTATTAAATAGAGGGATGTTTTTGTGCGATACCTGATTTTGCGGTGAAAATAGGTTTTCATTTGCGGAAGAATAAAATGCTAAAATCGGGGATCTTCAACGTTTTTCCCATACTTCCGCATTAACGCCTCAAATTTACGAATTTAATTCTTCACCAGTTTAAATCATACGTCGATGAAAATATCAGGTAGTGTAAACAAAAAATTACACGACTAAGTGCATATAAAATGACTTTGTAAACACCACCAATGAAAAGGTTGAAAAATTGGTGCAATTTCCAAAACATTATAAAACTAATAAAATGAAAGATTTTGAAAAACGCAACAACACATAAAATGAAATACCATCTTTTCTTTCTGTGTATTAAGAAACGAGAATTTTATCTTCATTAATTTGGCTGCTGGAATGTTTTAAAGTGAAGGCAAATGCTTTTGTTCGCCTCTATATTTAAAACCTATCTTCTGTCATGAAGTATAGCCAGAGATTTAAAACTTTTCTCCAATGTACTTCAAAATATGAGTAATAAAATGTCTGATTGGAATTTTGATATCAATTAAAGTTTATATTTTAAAAAAATCTGATGTGATACATTCACATCACTTTCTCTACCCCTCTATTTTTATTCGTGGATATACAAACTATTCTTATAGAAGCTAATTTTTCTCTCTGCTAACTTTAATCCAAATAAACCTTTACAGAAATAACTACATTACACATTTCGTTATAGATACACAGAGAACAGCGATGGTCAAAAGCTTAAGAACTGGACGCTATATGCTGCCTTAAAACACTTTCCATAATGAATATCTCGGAAATGGCTAATGCAAAAGAAAAAAAAAACCTGAAATAAATTTGTGTTTTGAAGAGATCTACATTTTTGGTGCAGCACGTACTCATTTATCGCTTAACCAGTTATACAAGATTATACAAAATACCTTCTGAATGAAGAGGACTTCACAGGCTATTCCCAGAAAATCCAAGATATACATTTTATTTGCCATGTAAATATCTTTCTTACATGGTATTTTAATCAAAATCTTTATAGCCATTTTATAGAAAATAAAACTTTTCGAAAAATGTTCCATGTAAAGGGTAGTTTGGGGTGGGGGAGTTTGTTTAAATTCTTCGTGTGGCATGTTTGGAAGATATTGAACCTAAATACCAAGTTTGGTGTTTATCCGAGGTTTCATTTTTGAGTTATGGTGTTCACGGAAACACAGACACACACGCGGACGTTACCTGGATTCAGGAGGCCTCAAAACATGTATTTCCGGTGACATCTCGCTAAAAAGTGATAAACGTCAGTAGGTAGAGAATATCATAAAATTCATTTTTTGAGAAAATAAGCCAGTTAAATGCATATTTGGGACGATTACACAAAGTGTGGTGGGATTTAGGGTAGAATTGGTGGTAAATGAAAGTAGTGAACTCTTAGACCAATGAACGTATACGTGTAGACCTCGTGCTCGGAGACGCGCACCTGTTACAGGAGAAGAAAACGGCTATAAGCTGAATGGGTTGCCAGGAGATCTGTCGGGGCAGGTGCAGGGACACCCGGGAGGAGACAGGTGCACTTTCTGCCCTCACTAACATGCGATGTACTACGCCAAGGCACACTCCATTCAGCCCGGGGGATGAAGACCTTCCTATTGATGATAGGTGAAAATCACTCCATATTTTGGGCCCCAGTAATATTCCAAACTGTGTTCTTTATGCCGGAGGATGTGCAGGGTGCCAGCAAAGCGCTTAAACTCCGATTCTCAGTGTATTTTTGGGGCTGACTTTCTATTTCAAAATTCGTAATACGAGAGCTCTCCCAGAAGTACCGACCTAACAAAGAAAACACAGCAATTTTGGGAAAAAACATCTTTTATTTCTCAACATAGTCTCCTATAAGCTCGATACGCTTTTCCCCAGCGATGTTCAATAGCTTCGATACCCTGTTTATAGCGAGAACCGTCGAGTTCTGCAAAACAGCCATCAACTGCAAACTCCACCTCTTCACTGTTAGCAAATCTTTTACCACCAAGCCATTTCTTCAACTTTGGAAACAGAAAATAATCAGAGGGGGCTAAGTCTGGCGAATAGGGTGCATGAGGAAACACCCTCATTGATTTGGGCCATGGCGATAATGGATGTGTGAACTGTATTGATGAAACAGAACTTTCTTTTTCGCTAAATGAGGCCGTTTTTGCTTGATTTCATTATTCAAACGCTGCAATAAGTTCGCATAATACTCGCCATTGATTGCTTTTCCTTTTTGAAGATATTCAATGAAAATTATCCCACGCGCATTCCAATAAACTGACGCCATGAAAATGGAACTGTCTTCGCCCCTTTTGGAACCGATTCTCCCCTTTCAATCCACTGTTTTGACTATTCCTTCGTCTCAGGTATGAAGTGATGAACCCATGTTTCATCCATGGTTATGAATAGATGCAAAAACTCAGCTTTGTTGCAGCGAAACATCGCCAAACACTCGACTGAAACATCCTCACGACGCTGCTTTTGTACCATTGTGAGTAAACTGCTTTCTCATGTCTAAATTTTCAGTTAATATGCGATGTACAGCACTTTTTGAAATGCCTACGAGTCTGCTAGCTCGCGCACTTTAGGCCGACGGTCATCCAATACCATTTTGTGGATTTTCTTCACAATTTCTGGCGTGGTCACCTTATTTGGTCGACCACTGCGATGTTCGTCTTGGTAGCTCGTACGGCCTCACTTAAACTCTACCACCCAATATTTTACTGTTGTAAACGAAGGAGCAGACTCCCCCAGGCTACAATCTAGCTCAGCTTTAGTATTAGTTGAAGTAAGACCTTTCAAATGAAAGTATTATATCACATAACGATAACCAGTTTTATCCATGTTTACAAATTCGCTGAGAGAGTTCCCTATTAATGGCTGCCAAACAATTACTAAACAACGTAGCATCGTCAAACTTCAAACTTAAGGAATTAATTTTTCTTCCACACAAGCCGTGTGTAGGACAAAGTTGGAAAGGTAGAATCAATGGCATGTTTCCCGGTAAACCACAAGCAGATCTCAGTATCAGTTGGAGAATTTAATGTCCTACCGGCATGTTGCCATGGTAGCTCAGTGGTTAGAGCAACCGGATGGAGACCGGGAGATCCGTGGTTCAAATCCCGGCTATGGCATTGAATTTTTCAGTCGTCTGATTCTACCTTTCAAAAATAAGCTGTATAAGGGTGGTACTTTCTACCATAGTCATTTGTTTGAAACAGCAACCGCTATCTATACGTCAGGTCGGGTATTTCTGGGACAGCCCCCGTACGTCCCGAATGTTCTCAAATTTTACTTTCTCTGCCACTTACCTATACTGCATACAAGAGGAAGTTGTAGGTATTCCACCCCAAAAAACGATGTCGACATTTCACCGGAACTATATGTTTTGGCCCCCTCTGAATTCAAAGGAAAGCATTTTTACTTTCTCTACTGCTTACTATTGGATTGGATTGTATTGTGAAGCGGAGGGACTCGGCAGCGCTCCAATAATGAGGATATTGTACGGACGCCCCTCGAAGAAGGGATAACATTGGGCGGTCGGATCCAGGAGTGACGGTACAGCAATGACAGAGACCCTACAGTTTCCAGAATAATCGCAAAGGCAGACTGAGGATCCCGCCCCACACAGGGTTCAATGCCCTTATACCCCTGCAATCAGCCAAAGCCCGAGGGACGGAGAAGGTTCACAGAGAGCATCCTTTTCCCTGCCACGCTGCAGCGAAACACCATCGTCGACACTTCCAACCCTAAAATAGACCAAACGGGGTGAAGGATGAATGAAATTAATGAAACGAAATGGAACGATAGGAAATTTGGGGGATGAAAGAAACCACTGGAATCGAACCCGGACCTCCCAAATGTCGGGCACAGACGTTACCGCCTGAGCCATTACCTATAGTAATTAGACGAAGTATTGTATTCCACCCAAAAATTCGATAGCGAGATTTCGCCGGAAATACACGTTTTGAGACTCACTGAATAAAAAAAGATAGAGAAAGGCCCCTGTGTGTGCGTGTGAACACCATAATTCAATTAAAATTCTATTAAATACCAAGCTTGGTATTAAATTTCAGTATCTTCCAAGGATGCAACACAAAGACTAAAAGTCGTCTTCATTTGGAAGAAATTTTGTATAACGGTTGAACCATAAGAGTGTAGATAAAACCTCACAGAAAAGTATAGACCTCTTTAAAACGCGCAATTTTTTCATGGCAATAGCCATTTTTGAGATATTATTGGTTTGAATTTTTCAGTACTTTGAAACTTTTAATGTGCTATTATTATTCAACTGCTTCTCGCGTTGTCATTGAAGGAGTATGGAGTTTCTACGCCAGTAATTAGCGACCCTTTTTAAAACATTCGACTCGTATCTCTTGTATCTGTATCCTACATCTTGTCGACGAAATGTGTAATGAAACTAATTCTGGAAAGATTCATCTCGATCAATCTAGAGTAGATAAAAAAACAAAACTTTTGTAAAAACAGATTGCAGAAAAGTTTTACAAAATAAACGATGGTGGGAAGAGAAGTTCATGTGAATGTAACATCAAACTTTATCATAATGTGGAAATGAAAATGTTAAGGCTTTTAATTTTTATATAAAATGGGTATGCTTTACAATACCTCTGTAGTAAACAGCTATTCTCCCTGAAAAATTTCATGTTTTTAAGTTTATAAATTGTCAAAATAGTTTGTATTTAACTGTACAAAATCCTATGTATGAAAACGTTGATCATTTTAAAAATTATGTTATTATTTATGTTTTCAAGAAGGCTCATACTATAAAGTAAGATACTTAATCATCAACGTTCGAGTTTTTCTTTTGGAGGGGGGGGGGTAGATTTGCGTTTATCTGTAACTAAATTTCTCTATATTTCATTGCGAATACTTTAAGGGGAGTCGAAATGGCAATTTTCGTGATTTTTTCCATATACAGATTTTAATTGCATATGAACATTTCAGATCTTGCGCTCATGTTCGAGTGACTTTCATAGAGGTACGATAATTGTGAATACTTCTGTTTAACCACAATTTCTGAAGAACTAGAATTTTATACACAAATGCCCCAATCTCTGAAACTAATTGGTACAAAAGTTTATCACACATTTGCAGCTAAACAAGCCTTATTTTAATGAAAAAGTTTTTATGTACAAGGCTAGTTATTTTTCTTAAATTTAAAAAACGATTTTTTCATTAAAAGTTTAGACAGTATAGTAAAACAAATCACAGCTTTGCTTCTGATAAAGAGAAATTACTTTTTTCATCAATCAACTGTAAAATTATTGATGAACATGCCTTGAAAAATTCAGCTAATTACCAGTTTCCAAGACAATGGATCATCAATTAACATTGGCAAGATACAGCATTTCCACTCCCATCAAAAGCTAGGTGCAATTCAAGGAAAATGGTGCAAATTTAATTGCTTCGTCATGTATACTTATTAAAATGTTTACCAAATCTAAAATCTATATGTAACGTTTTGTATAGTGTATTTTGAAGCCACTTTTTTAAAATGCAGAAAAAATTAGGGAGAGAAAAGTAATATTTGAAATTTAATTAACTATCTAACAATCAATCAAACAACTAGTCACTTAAATGACCTTTGAACACGAAGTTGGAACCGACACCTGAAATATATCTAGTGTGAAAAGTCGTAATACACTAATTAAAATGCTTGGACCTTATAAACTCCAATTCTTAAATTTTATTTCGTTTAATCGAAGAGTAACAAACATGTCATGCTTTCGCTGCAATTTTAGCCTAAAGAAGTTAACTCTTCCTTAAGATCACTACATTATGGAAATTTATTTTTTAATTTGTATTAACATTCACAGAAAAACGTTTCATTATCACATGCAGTACGTTACACAAAAGGGAAGAGGACGAGACAGGTGGAGGAAAGTGCGAGAGGAGGAGGGACGAGAAAGAATAGCGTAGTAAAAGAAAGGAGAAGAATATGTGAGGGTGTGGGAGGGGGCAGAAAGGGAGAGGAAAGAAGAGAGTGGCAGAGACAGGGGGGAAGAGTAATAGAATAGAGAGAGAGAGAGAGAAAGAAAGGGAGAAAGGCAAAAAACAATAATCTCTATACTTAACTCAATTAAGAAATAATGTACTAAATTCACAAAATCAGCTAGCTGCATGCCTTCTAAGTATCATATCTTCTGATTAGAATTTATCAGCACCTTTTATTTTAGAAAAGAAGCAAACCATGTTATTAACATAAAAATCTGATGTGTTACACTGGCATGACTTTCTCTACTCTTGTACAAACTATTTTTACAAGCGCTTATTCTCCATCTACTTCATGTTAATCGAGATATCGAGATGTTAATCTTATTGCTAATTTTCTTGTAGATGCAAGGGGAATATGGTAGTATTTAAGAGCTGCTTGCTATGTGGCGCATTCCATTCTCTTTGCATATAAAGGACATAAAAAAATCTGATGTGTTACACTCACATGACTATCTCTACAAACTATTTTTACAAACCCTTATTCTCCATCTATTTCATATTAATCGAGATAAACATTTGCAGAAACGATCTTTTGACATGCAAAGAGAATTACATTTTACACATAGCGACCAGTTCTAAAAATATTTGACTATCGCTTAAGGCGTTCCCCTTGTTTTGTATTTGCAAGGGCAATGCAGAAATACAGTAGCCTTTAAGCATCGACATATATCTTAATAGCTGGTTGCTATGTGCAGCACCAGTCCCTTTCCCACAGATAAATACCTTTTGCTTATCCAAGACAAAAAAAAAATGAATAACGAATTCCCATTTGACAAAATAAGTATTGAAAAATTTAAGGGAATAACAAGCAAATTTTCGAAAATGGTTCACTCAACAACAAAAATGTATACGACATAAATTGTGTAATTCAACGCGATCTACATTTTTTGTTTAGTAAAATTTGGTCTATCTCTTATGATTTACCAGTTATGCAAAAGTCGTTCCCAATGAAGAATACTTTTGGAGACATTCCCAGAAAATTCAAGATATACATTTTATTTGTCATGAAAATATCTTAAACATATGATATTTTAATCAAAATCGTTAGAGCATTTTTGAGAAAATTAAAATGTTCGAAAAATGTTCCATATAAAGGGTAATCTGGGGTGGGGGGATTTTCTTGAAAACCTTCGTGTCGCATCTCCGGAAGATACTGAACCTAAATACCAAGTTCCGTGTTTAACCGACTATTCGTTTCTGAGTTATGCTGTTCACAGACACACACACGGACATGTTTCCAAAAATGCTTTTTTTGGATTCAGGGGGTCTCAAAACATGTATTTCCGGTGAAATCTCGGTATTGAATTTTTGGGTGGAATACAATACTTCCCCTACTTACTATACGTAGTAGAGAAAGTAAAAATGGATCCACGAAGCGCTTTGAGATTGTCTTTATTCTAAAATTTAATTTAGCGATTTTGAATACTTTCTGAGAGAAATTAATATAATCGTTTATATTTATTTTTGTTGTTGTATATAAATTAAATAAATATTTATTGTTGCAAATTTTACTTTCAAAATCTACAAAAAGATTAATTCAAGTAAAAGTTCCCAAAAATCGTTTCAAAAAGCGAATTGGGCAGATTTCGTTTTTTTCAGGGAAAAACGATTTTGATTTGTACATTGATATCCTCTATTTACTGGATTACCACTAAATCCAAAATGATTAAAAGTTAAATTTTTGCTTTGAAAAAAGCTTTAAATCGAATTGGGCAGAATTCGTTTTTTTTATTCCATCAATATTATATTTTTATATTTTACTAATTAAATTATATTTTTTAAAATTTCCCAATTAAACTTAATATCTTAATACACAAATTAAACAATAACAAAAAACTAATCTCATTAAAGGAAAAATTTAATTTCAACATCCTTAATTCAATAACAAATTCTAAATTTACATAATCTTTTAATTACAAATTATTAAGAAATTGTATTCTTTATTTGGATTGTATAATAAATAAATATGACAAAATAAAATGAAATTAAATTTATTCACGAATTCTGCCCAATTCGATTTAAAACACGTGCCATTTATACCAGAAAATGTAATTCAAACCTAAAATGAGAAAATACACTTCCATAAATTTGCAAAGAAATACAACAGATGTCTTTAGCATACAGAAGCTGCCATATCTAACAGCAGTACCAATTTATAGAGCAAAAATGTTCCCCAAAACCTGACCTCACGTTTCCTTCTCTGCTCAAAAGTGTGAAGGAATTATTATTTTTTTCTGAGTGATACATAGAATTAGTAACTGTTAATTAAAGTATTTTCCCAGAAATAACTGACCATTGACCAGCAATAAAAAACGCTGCAGTATAGCAACCTGATATATTATTCCAAATGTTGTATTTATTTTATTCTTCTGGTTACTCACTTAATTTCACTATAATTGTACAGATAATTAACCAAATGTAAATTACATTTGGATATAGAGTACTAAGTCTAAAAGTAATAAGAATGAAATAAAATAAAACAAACTATAAATGAAATAAATGAGTATATCAAAGTGAACTGATATCCCCTAACTACTCCTACTGCACTGGTTCGCAGTTATTAGTAGCCTACATATTTACTTTATTGGTTTGAACTTTTCAGTATTTTGAAACTTTTAATGTTCTGTTATTACTCAGCTGTTTCTTATCTTTGAAAGATCATGGAGTTTTTACGCTAATATTTAGCGACCCTTCTTGAAACACTCGACTCGTAATTCTGTCGTATCTATAGCCTGCATCTCGTCATGCCTACAACGAAATGTGTAATGGAACTAATTCTGCAAATATTCATTTCGATCAATCTAGAGTAGGTAGGAAAAAAAAACCTTTTAACATCAGATTGCAGGAAAGGTATACAAAATATACAATGGTGGGAAGAGAAATTCATGTGAATGTAACAGAAACATTTATCCTAGTGTAGAAATGAAAACGTTAAGCCTTTTAATTTGTTAAATGTATGCTTTACAATAGCTCTGTAGTAAGTAGTTAATGTTCCTGAATAATATCTCGGAAATGACTGATGCCACGAAAAAGTTATGTGAAATAAATTACTTGTTTTAAAGAGGTGTATACTTTTGTGTAAGATTTTATCTAATCTCTTATGGTTTACCCGTTATACAAAACTATACAGATTGGTCCTGTGGCTGAGTTGGTAGAGAAACTGGCTGCTGTGCTAGGGGTCCCGGATTCAATTCCCCTGGGGGGGGGTGGGTGGCCAAGATTATTCCTTATCCTCCCCAGAGTCTGGAAGTATGAATGAGAGTGTGAATGTGTGTGTGTGATCTAATGATTAAACCCAAAAGTGCAAGAAACCCAACGACAAGAGTTACACGAGTTAACACCATTACCAATAGACAATACGATCCAAAGTAATGGGCGTCGATAAGACTAATGTAGTTAAAAGCGGGATATAAATGGAACTAAAAAAAATTATACAAAATTCTTTTTCAGGCTGTTCCCAGAAAATTCATTTTTGTAGTTTATTGAAAATCGTTACAGCCATTTCTGATAAAGACAAAATTTTCTAAGCCTTTCTATGTAAATGGTAGTGCGAAGTGTTTTTTTTAAATCTTCGTGTCGCCTTTCTCTTATTTTTTTATTCAGGGAATCTCAAGAGCTGCTTTGAACAGCTATTTACCAATTTATACATGCCTACTATTAATAGTTTACTGTTAATTCTGCCTCTATTATTAAGCCTCTGCACTTTCACTAATGATGTATCACTATTTCAGTATTATCACTTAAAACTGTTAATCACTTGTGTTAATTTCAGCTCTTATAGTCCGGAAAGAGTTTTTGAAGGGTATTTTCAGGCGAAGCATTTGTGCACACAAAACCTTTATCCAGCGCCTGGGATTTGCACGTGCGCCACTCTCGTCCGCAGCGCCGCGTGGCGTCGCACCATAAATAAACAAAATCGCCCTCAGGAACCCCCCCTCGTATGCATACGAGCCAGACGGGCGGCGATAGCTTGTATACACGGTACACAATGCAACTTGCGTACCCTCATTACCAGGGGCACTCGCGGGCAGGCGTCGCCGTAGGGAGGTGCTTGTTTGTTGTGCTCTAATTGTTGTTGTGGTGCCGGACCGCGGGCCCTCTGTTGTTTTAACATAGTTCAACCCCTTCGTTACCGCCCACCAGGGCTGTCCAGCACCACCACCACTTGTTGGGCAGCAGTTTCGCGAGATGCTCGCATCGCCTTGCATAGCTGCATGCTCAACCTGAAGAAGGAGCTGAAAAACTCATGGTAACCACGGAAAACCCCTAGTTTTCATTACTTTATAGCAAAATGATAACCATACATGAACCGGATTAAAAACTGAAATATCACATAAATTGAAATAATACTACAGCTGTGTTAATATAAGGCAATTTATTGAGAATGTAATGCCATAGTACAGAGAGAGCCAAAAAACTACGAACCGGCTGCACGGTGTTTTTGCTGTCCGTGTCCACGACGCTCGTTGCCGTCTGCCGCTATCATAGAAAGGCGCGCATGAAACCATACAGCATTTTTAAAACTACTTTTAAAGGCTTTATTTAACAACTTTAAGAAAGGAAATGCTGAAACTGGCCACCGTCGTTGTCCATACATTTTTGGCACCTCTTTAGGAAACTATCCATCACTTGCCGTAGTTCATGTTCAGAAATGCTGCCTACTTCCTGACGATATTTTGTTTTAATTCCTCCAGTGATAGAAACCACGCGGGTTAGGTAGGGGGACCGGGGCCACAAATCTCTGCTAATAATTCTGTCCTCAAACACACTTTCATAAAGTTGTTAAGTAAAGCCTTTAAAAGTAGTTTTAAAAATCCGTGTTACACTCACATGACTTTCTCTACTCTTGTATACAAACTATTTTTACAAACTGTTATTCTGCATCTATTTCATATTAATCGAGATAAACATTTGCAGAAACGATCTTTTGACATGCAAAGCGAATTACATTTTACACATAGCGACCAGTTCTAAAAATATTTGACTATCGCTTAAGGCGTACTATGTTCCCCTTGTTTTGTATTTGCAAGTGCAATATAAGCACAGACATATCTCTTAATAGCAGGTTGCTACGTGCAGCACCATTCCCTTTGCCACAGATTAATACTCTTTGCATATTCAAAAAAAAAATGAATAACGAATTTCCATTTCAGAAAATAAGTATTGAAAAATTTAAGGGAATAACAAGCAACATCTTTTAATAGGTTCACGCAACAACAACAAAAATGTATATGACATAAATTGTGTATTTTAACGCGATCTACATTTTTTGTGTAGTAAAATTTTGTCTATCTCTTATGGTTTAGCAGTTATGCAAAAGTCGTTCATAATGAAGAATACTTTTGGAGACATTCCCAGAATATTCGAGATATACATTTCATTTGTGATGAAAATATTTGAAACATACGATATTTTAATCCCCAGGGACCCGCATGTGGGATTTGTGGTGAAGAAAGCGTCGTTTGGGAGGATTTTCTCCGGGTTCTCCGGTTTCCCCCGTCATTCATTCCACCAACTGCTCCATCATCACATTTCCTATCATCCATTTCGCCGTCATTTCGTTTCATCTACTTCCTTCATCCCATACCAGGCATCGGGCTGATGCCCCATCCTAGACATTCTGTCTGCTCTATGAGAGTGTTAGCTCCTCGACGGGCCTCTGACCCCAGGCACCCGCCTGTAAGTCCTACATAAGATGAGGTTAAGCAGTGAATGAATGAATGATATTTTGATCAAAATCGTTAGAGCCATTTTTGAGAAAATTAAAATTTTGGAAAAATGTTCCATGAAAAGGGTAGCCTGGGGTGGGGGCATTTTCTTGAAAACCTTTGTGTCGCATCTCTGGAAGATACTGAACCTAAATTCCAAGTTTGGTGTTTATCCGACTGTTCGTTTCTGAGTTATGCTGTTCACAGACACACACACACGGACTTGTTTCCAAAAATGCTTTTTCTGGATTCAGGGGGTCTCAAAACATATATTTCCTGTGAAATATCGGTATCGAATTTTTGGGTGGAATACATTACTTGCCCTACTTGCTATACGTAGTAGAGAAAGTAAAAAAAAAAAAAACAAAAACAATATTTAGTTTGATGTTATTAATCATTCAGACTCTCAGCGAATTTATTTGGATAACAATTAAAAGACAAATCTCAGATTGATTTGAAATAGACGGGTTTTATTGCCAACATTTACTTATCTAATATTTAAAAGATACGCAATATTAAAAAACGGATATTAAGAATCATGTTTAAACTTAAGCTAATGGATAGTGCATAGACACACTCTGCATGGTTGTTACAGTGTTTAATTCTGTTATGTGCGGTAATCCTGATTTACTCAACGCCAAGATAAATTCATACATAAATACAAAGATTGCATCTGTATTGTGCGCGGATAACATGCAATAAAAGTTCATATATACCTACATCTACATGGATATTAATCTCTGCCGGCGGAACTTGTAACTTCTTTAAACCAAATTCAAGCAGATGCGACCATACACCAAGTTGTCCTGGAATGCTGTATTCCTGAGTGAAAGGCTAACGATTGCGTTTGCAGTAGGGGCGTCTTCCTGCAATTCGCCTCAGGTATTCTTGATTCCACAGACCCTAATTAGATCTGAGAAATCTCCACACAAGTTTGATTCCAGAATTAGTGGTTTTATTGTGAGCGGAGATTAAAAGTCATATCTTTCCACTGTTAAATTGCAGTTTTTTTATTAACGAAGATTAATTTTCTCAAAAATGACTAACGATTTTGATTAAAATATCATATGTTTAAGATATTTTCATGACAAATGAAATGTATATCTCGAATTTTCTGGGAATGTCTCCAAATGTATTCTTCATTTTGAACGACTTTTGCATAACTGGTAAACCATAAGAGAGAGACAAAATGTTACTACACAAAAAATGTAGATCGCGTTAAAATACACAATTTATGTCATATACATTTTTTGTTGTTGGGTGAACCATTTTCGAGATATTGCTTGTTATTCCCTTAAATTTCACAATACTTATACTTTTTCTCCAATTCGTTATTCATTTTTTTGTCCTGGTAATGCAAAGTAAATGGAATACTTCACATAGCAACCAGCTCTTAATATCTCGATTAACATGAAGCATATGGAGAATAAGCGTTTGTAAAAATAGTTTGTACAAGAGTAGAGAAAGTCATGTGACTGTAACACAACAGATTTTTTTCTTGAAAACTTGTAGTATTAATGTTAAACCAAAGCTTACTGTGATCAGCTATATTAATGATCTTAGATATTGCTTCATACTTGTTACCAGTTCATATAAATATGAAGTATCATGTGTTTAGGACCGAATGGTAAAATAAATACGAGGGCGGATTTATAAGTCCATAACTTTGACGAGAGATGGCGTTCTAATCACAGGTTTCTTGTTTGCACCCAAGTCTTACATCTATTCTGGGTATAATCGCAGAAATTCGTCATTTGTTTCTTAAAACATTGTTAGGAGGATCTAAAATAAGCAGATGTGTGTTGCTTCGTAGAAAATGGAGAAAAGTGAATTTCGTGTTCTGATAAAGCATTACTTTTTGCGTGGTAAGAAGTGAAGGAAACGGAAGAAAAGCTGAACAAGTATTATGGGGGCTCTGCTCCATCACATGGCGTGGTTCACAGAATTTCGATGTGGCTGTTCAAGCACAAGTGATGCCGTGCACACAGGACGGCCGGTTGAGGTCACAACAGAAGAAATGGTGAACAAAGTTCACGAACAGCTCGAGTGAACGGGTGTATAACATTCTGTATGCATTTTTGGGTATGAGAAATGTTCTCTTTCACCAGGATAATGCACCCGCACATAAGTCAGCCATTGCCATCGCAAAATTTGTAGAATTGGGCTACGAACTGCTACCTCACCCATCATATTCTCCAGATTTGGCTACGAGCGACTTCTACCTCTTTGCAAACATTGCTGAGAATAAATTCACGTCCAGTGAACACGTCATGGCAGAAACAACCTCATATTTTGCAGACTTCTAAAAATCATATTTTTGGAAGGGTTAAAAAAACTGGGGAAAGTTGGACGTATATTGAATTGAAAGGAGACTATGTGAAGAAATAAAACTGATTTTTTGGAATAAATTGTTATTTTCTTTAAAAGGTCACTGACTTATCAATCCGACCTCGTATATTTCAAAATATTAACCATCACTAGAGAAGTGAATGAACTGAGCTTACAGCCCTTTGGATTCGGAACAAATTTTCCTCCAACGCTCTTTTCGTCATTCAGTTTTTAGTTTCATCATTGCAAATAACAGAGCACATAATGAACGTCACAAGTCAAACACACCATACAGATCAACGATAGTCTAGACTTGATTAATTAAAGCAAAACTGAGCGTTGCTTTCATAAATAAAATAATTGCATTGAAGGTTTTGAAGACAGGAAATACAAAACCTTTGGGCCAATTCTTCTCTAAAAAGCACCAAGAATTATTATAAATAAATAACAGCAAGGGAGGAATGTGTTACTTTAACATACTTCTTACAGAATTGGAATAAGGATTTTAGTTTTTGAGTTATCACGATGTAAACAAGACCGTATTAAACTTTTCTACACTATACAATTTCTGTGTACGTGACACTTGTTTCCCGCGTATCAGCCCACTTCTTCTTTAAGACAACCTCACTGGATATCTCAGTAGCTAAAGGTAAAAGACAAGTAGAGTGGGGGCGATTTATCCCTCCTAAATACTAGCTCATTCCGTAGACCAAGGGATTTTACTAAGTTGTTATACTAAAGCGAGACCTACAAATGTTCTAGACGGCTACGAGATGAGAGCAATCGGTGGGAAGAGGAACTATATGAGAAGATTTCACGCGAATGCTCAGCATACATTGAGGCAGTATTTATAGCACTTAAATGATTTCAGTCTAATTATATAATAAAAACTATAATAACAGCCCGCCTTAAAGCAATTTGTGTATGTAATAAGTTATAAAAAGTGTATATTACAATCATTATATATGTTTATATTATTGTATACTTGTGTAACAATGTTATGTGAATGTATTACATAATTTAATAATGTAGGAACTGTGAGAATAATAGGTTAAAAGTTGCTAACAATGAGGTAACCTTGAGGCAATAATGAGTAAGAAAGTTTAATAATGCTACTAGTCATTATTGGAGCAACAATAATGTAATTTTTTGACAGTTTATAAACAACCAATCAACAACCAAAAAAAGCTTTAGTTAAATGAAGGAATTCTATTGGAGTAGGATTAGCCAATCAGAAACTGAAATATAGCAAAATTTACAAATTCAGAGTTCAGTTGGTTGTAGACAGTATTCCTAACCGGACGCGAGATGCGACCTCGAGAAATTTAATACGTATTAAAAAGTGCAAGTAATTAATAAAAAAATCTCACAACTTTCTATATCAGTGAAGTGTTATTTAAATCGTGTCAAGCATTAATAAATGGAGTGAAGAAAAACTTAAAATCTGTGTAAGCCTACATTCTTCTGCCGCACCACACCTTGCAAAGATATCCATGTCTCTAACAATAACACTGACGCAGCCGAGGCAAACATAAATATATAACATTTAAAGAAACAGTCAAATTACAAAGTTAATATTTTTTTAAACATTTGGGGCAAAGGCCACCGGAAACTTTTTACCATACGTGCGGTTGCAACTACTTCAAGCTCGGCTCCCCAACAGTCGAAATACAACTCCTCCTAAAATAACCTACCAGTAACACCTTTTTCAAATTGGCTCCTAAAGCGTGGGGTAAATAATAATATAACAATAAAACTACTTCAACATAGCACACTGTAGCATAATCTACGGCTTCTTACGGTATGCAAGTGTTTCTTCACCGAAACTGTAAGACTTTCCAAACAGTGGGTTCTATACGTAAACCAACCTAAACGTATGACTGGAACCACAAGTTGCATGGCTTCCCGTGCTTGTTGAAACCTACTTCTCAAACGAACACGGTCCAAGACTATTCTCTCTTCTGAATTGAAACATATGCAAGCAAGTATTTTGCCCATTTGGCCACATAGCAACAACAGTTCCCCTTCACAAAAGTTGCCATAATTGTTTAACTAATACGACAGCTCCAAATATTAATGCTTCATTAACTGTCCTTAAGTAAACATGTTCCGAAATCAAAACCTGTATTAGGTATCAGAGGAATAAAAAAGAAGGTAACCAGTTTGTTGTGATTGGGTATAAATAAAGCATATTTGAATAGCGCAACTTGAAGTGGGGCCTTATAGGGATGAGGTAAATGATGTGTTTGTTATTTGTGTTACTAAAACGCATTTTACTGTCTCAGTAGTTCGGAAGCCAAGAAGATGCAGAAAGTTGGTCTCTGGAAGAACGAAATGATACTTTATATTTCCGCAGTTACTGAATCGGCAATATTTTACTTACCTATAGTAAGTAGAGAAAGTATTGTAGTCTACCCAAACATTCGGTACAGAAAACCCCCTGAAATTTTTTTTTTTTTTGGAAAAGATCCGCGTGTGCATATGTGTGCCTGTGTGTATTGGTGTGGACAGCATAATTAAAAAACGGAAAGTTGGGGCAAGTTCATCTTCCGAAAATGCGACACAAAGATTTTCAAGAAAATCCCCACCCCAAAGAACCCTCTACAAAAACACATGTTTAACGTTTATTGGGAATAATCTTTGAAATCCCCTTCACTCGGGAGGAATTTTAATTAATTTTGTATAACGGGTCAATCATAGGATATAGACAAGAAGTTACTCCACAAATAAGTTTAGTATCTTTAAAACGCACAATTTATTTAAAAAAACTTTTCCTGTGGTGTCAGCCATATCCCAGAAATTCTCTATTATATGTGAGAATTTTTCAGTACTTTGTGATGTTTTAAAAGCTACAATTACTCTGTTTATTTTACGTCGCTTTAACTCCTTAGTCATATTGCGACAGATCTGTTAGTGAATAACTCTTAGCACGATGTGTGATGGACAGTTAGTCTTCTAGGTCTCATCCCTGTAACCACCCGCTCCGTCACGTGTCGCAGAGACCCTAGCGCATAGCTATCGGATCTTCTGCTTCATGCCATGCAGACGGCATTAGGGTGCCGTCCAGTCTAACCGCCGCCTTCACACAGAAAGGTGGACAGTTAGCCTTCTAGGTCTCATCCCTGTAACCACCTGCTTCATGCCGTGCAGATGGCATTAGGGTGCCGTCCAGTCCAACCGCCGCCTTCACACAGAAAGGTGGACAGTTAGCCTTCTAGGTCTCATCCCTGTAACCACCTGCTTCATGCCGTGCAGATGGCATTAGGGTGCCGTCCAGTCCAACCGCCGCCTTCACACAGAAAGTTGGACAGTTAGCCTTCTAGGTCTCATCCCTGAAAATTCCATCTTGCTTCATCAGATGTCCACAGAGACTCCCAGCGTATGACAGCCGGATCTTCTGCTTCGTGCCGTGTAGATGGCATTAGGGTGCCCTCCAGTCTAACTGCTTACATTGTGTGTGGATAGATGGCATAGCATTCGCTATTACCACTTATTTTTCATTTTACTATCTTTTAGACTTAGAGTGGAACTTTGGGTCGTGGTATTAAATATCCAATCCGGTATTTACCTTGGCGACTGAGGGAAATCACGAAAAAAACCTGACAGATTGGTCGACCCACGGGATTTGAACCCGGGACCTCCCGAATGCGGACCACGGACGTTGCCGCCTGAGACATCCCGCTCGGTCTTTTAAAAGTGTAGCAGCTTTTCAGTTGTTTCTTGCGATGTTATGGAAAAGAGTGTGGAATTTCAAGCCAGGTTATAGAGATATATGACTATCGATCCTGCTTTCTGCATCCCCCTTGTAGCTACAACGAAATGTATAAAGCAAAAATTTCTGCAAACCTTTAATTGGATTTACATAAAGTAGACAGAGAAATTCATGTGAATGTAACACATCAGGTTTCCTCTTACGTTAAATTGTGTGAGGATCTAATGATTGCCACACTAATATACAAACCACGAAACATTCCAATCAGAAAAATCGTATACGAGATTTGAAGCCATGACCACTATTCTACACGCTATCGGTAGAATCATTGTATTTGAGTTGCTTTTCGTGGGGAGAGTGCATGTTTTCATAGCAATTGAACAAAAGCTTTACAATCATTTCGCGTGATAGCGAGGCAGGTGAGCCATGGACACCCCTGAACCAAACAAGCTAGCGCAACAAGGGCTGGAGCACAAAAATAACGTTTTCCCAGCGGTCTAGTGTGGAGCGGTATTGTTTCAACTTAGCAGTAAACTTAATTTGTTAAAGAATAGCCTCGTTGCTAACAACGGTTGAAGGAAAATCTAAAGCTGGACCCCGGGTGGGTGAGGTCCATGATCAAAGCGAGAGGCTGAACCGCTTACCAAACTGTGTAGCCCCCAGCTCCACGCCTTTGCTAACGTTAGTGCTGGCCGCTGTCCACCGCGGGCGGCCCGCGCGCACAAAGCAAGGGTTCGATTCCTGTGCTGCAACTCGGCAAAACGTTTGCTTCCACGTGTGGTCTACGTGCTTGGCCGGCGGAGATTCTGGGACCTACTTCTGAGGCGTTCATACCCGAACGTTACAGGCAACCGGTACGTATTGAAGATGCAGTGTAGGTACGTAAATCAAATCCATTATCCATCTACATGTATAATAGAATTTGTGTTTTTAGTTAAGCATAAATGAAGAAAGCTCGTATCATTCCTCAACCAATAGTGGTGTTTTTGAACACTTTGTTACCTTATAACAACAAATGTTTGTTAAAAAAAATAAAAACAAAAATAAAATAAATATATACTTATTACATTCATTTTTATCTACTCATAATTGTACAGGTGTATTCCTAACGTACTAAACTAAAATAATTAAATAAAAAGCATATATTTCACATTATTTTTTGTTACTGTAAGCTAGCAGCTCCTCCAACTGGTTGCCAGTTGATATCTACCCCCGTTTTATTCTAACTTAACTTAAACGTTTGAAGAAGTAGTTTGTTATAGGAGTTGTATTATATTTCAACTGTTGGGGAGCCGAACTTGTAGTTGCAACCGCATGTATAGTAAACAGTTTCCGGTAGCCTTCGCCCCAAATGTACTTTCAGGTGGCCTTTGCCCCAGGTATAAAAAAATATTAACTTTATAATTTGACTGTTTCTTTAAATATTATATATTTTTGCCTCGGCTGCGTCAGTATTTGTTAGAGACACGCTTCTCTTGGGCAGGGTTGTGATTCGACTAAGAATATAGGCTTACACAGATTATAATTTTTACTTCACTCCTTTTATTAATACTTGATACCATTTAAATAACACTTCACTGATATAGAGAGCTGTGAGATTCTTTAATTAATTACACTTTTTAACACGTAAACTTATTTTTCGTCTCACACGAATACATAGATATTAAATCTCTCGAGGACGCACAAGCAACACATCCAGTTATGAGCACTGTCTGCAGGCAACTGAATTGATTTCAACCGTCTAAACTTGTAAATTTCTGTATTTCAAGTTTCCGATTTGCTATTCCTAATCCAATAGAATACCTTCATTTAACTAAAGCTTTTTCTGGTTGTTGATTGGCTATTTTATAAACTGTCACTAAAATTACATTGTTGTTGCTCCAATAATGACTGGTAGCATTTAAACTTTAAAATTCATTATTGCCTTAAGGTGTGGCAGTAATTTGTATCACAATAATGCAAATGCCAGAGTGATTGTAGTGTAAATAAGCATTATTGTATGACATTGATTTGAGATGTTTGTTAATTATAAGCATTGTTAGGAAATAAGTTTACACGGCCTCACTGAAACTGACAATAGGAGCGGATAACAATGTGCGAGGGGGTGAGTTGAATATTAATTAGAAGAGACAAACAAATGACGTCAGATTGGCGCGCTTTTCTTAGAAATAGCGGGAATATTTTCCCTAGAGCATATGTTTTCGTAATTTTTGATTGGATATAAAAATAGACGCTAATGTTAGCGCGTTTTATTAACCAATAGCAGCTCGATTATAATCTTTAGGCATATCGGGGTGTGGGAGTATAAAAAGCTAAAGTCAGAGGCAGATTTCGTCAGTCCAACAAAATCATCCACGCGTTACACGTCGCTGAGTCCAACAGAATCATTCACAAGTTAAACGTCGCGTAGTTCATCAGAATCGTTCGCGAGTTACACGTCGCAATTCTACAGAATCTCTCGTGTCGTAAAGTTATTTACAAATGTGAAATACGCGAATTAATAAAGTGCGGCAAATAAGTGATTATAGTGATATTAGAAAATATAACAGTTTCAGTTTGGCGTGTATCAAGAGTCAATGTGTGAACTTAATTAATTGTGACGGTAATAAAAGTGTAAAAACAAATTCTTTTATCAGTGTTATCTGTGAGTAACAAATCCTTTTCGTTTACACACCCTGGTCAAGAGATTTGCTTGACCGAGAAATAATAATAGCTAGCCGGAGGACAAAGAACCCAACATTCAAAGTAGTAATTCAATAACAGGCGCCCAGCAATAGATAACACGAAGTTACCGCGACAAATTGGCTCCCATACGTGGTGCAGATAAACATGAAGCATCTTCCAACTACACACAAATATCACACTTCAAAGGTTACCTCATTGTTAGCAACCTTTGACCTATTTCTCACAGTTCCTACATTATTAAATTACGTAATACATTCATATAACATTATTGAACATGTATACAATAATATAAGCATGTGCAATGGCTGTTACATACATTTTACAAATTATTACATACACATTGTTTCAAGGCGGGTTGTTATTTAAATATATATTTATATAATTTGATTAAAATCTTAAAGTGTTAAAAATACTGCCTCACGTTTAACTGCTGATAACCAGCATCCCTCTTAACATAAGTGTGCATTTAATTAACTCATTTAATGTTTTTCTTTCAATAATTCTAACTATAGTATAACAACTTAGTAAAATCCCTTGGTCGACAGACTGCGTGAGTATTCAGGAGGGATAAATCGCCCCCACTCTACTTGTCTTTTGCCCTTAGCTACCGAGTTATCCAGCAGAAGTAGGCTGATATGCAGGAAATAAGTGTCACGTCACTTGTAAAAGCAGCAATTTTATAGTATACAAAAATTTAATACGACCTTGTTTATATCGCAACAACTTAAAAAATAAAGCCCTTATTTCGGTTCTGTAAGAGGTATGTTAAAGAGCATAGTTTCGAGATGATGATGGTATGCCATTGGCCTATATGTAAAAAAAAATTAAAGCCGCCTAGTTTTCTTTATAAAGCTTCAATTGAAATAATTTGTATTATTGTATTATTTTTAAACTATCTAAAATTACATTATTGTTTCCAAGAATCAGAAGTAGTATTGTTAAACTCTCAAACTCATTATTGCCTCAAGGTTATCTCATTGTTACTTCATCGTTAGCAACTTTTAACCTATTATTCTTACAGCTCCTACATTATTAAAGATGGATACAATAATATAAACATTCACAATGACTGTAATATACACTTTTTATACATAGTTACATACACATATTGTTTTAAGGCAATATTATATATTTATTATTGAATTTAGATATTATATAATTAGACTGTATTCATTTAAGTGTTAAAAATACTGCCTCAATTTCTCCCCACACAAAAATTAAAACAGATCCACACTTCAATCAAAGATACGTTGAAACCACTCTCTACTTTGGTGTTTACAAGATACCGTGTACATGCGGGTTATCGCCTCGGTTACGTAGAGAAATATGCCGTTGCAGAACATGCCCGTGTGTTCAACACGATATTATATTCGTTAAAATCGAAGTACTTGCAAACACCAAAAATTACTACCCTAGAATCTTCAGAGAAGCCTTACAAATATACAAACATCCCAATAATTCCAATAGAGAAGAAAGATTTTAATAAATTAGCCTTGCCTTCCTGCCTTACAGTGGCTTCGCATTGGTCAACACAACAACCAATCACAACAGATAGTCCATAAACAACCCTGTCCCACTCCCTCAGTATAAATTACCGTCCACTGCAATTCTTAGGAGGATTAAAGCGAACCAAATCTCACATCACACCATCCGCACCGACATGGCAACATAAACAGAACCATCACACTGCTCTAACGACATTGGCCACACCATCAATGCCACAGCTGCTGGAACTCCACGTGCGGCTACAGGCCACAATATGGGCCCTCATGGAGCGCTTACGAGCCATCATGGGGCCGGCGCTATTAGCTCTTAGGTGCGCAGTACAACACTTATAGTTTCAATAAAATTTTGCTGCTGAAGCCTCTACAATACACCAATCCCAGCCAGAGCAATCGTCATGGCAGTTAACTGGTATTCCCTTCTCTCCGCTCCTGCCCACTGAGCAACAGCACATATCCAAGCATGGGAGCGTATTATCGAGGGTGCTCATGCGGAACCTCACCCACCCTTCCCGAATTTCCTGCCCAGCTCTCCCATAGCCTAACATATTTAAAAAAAATCTGATGTGTAACACTCACATGACTTTCTCTACTCTTGTACAAAATATTTTTACAAACGCTTATTCTCCATATGCTTCATGTTAATCGAGATGTTAATCTTATTGCTAATTTTCTTGTAGATGCAAGGGGAATTGCTAGGCTTTAAGCGATAGTCAAGTATTTTAAGAGCTGGTTGCTATGTGAAGTATTCCATTTTCTTTGCATTACCAGGACAAAAAAAAATTGAATAACGAATTTGAGAAAAAGTATAAGTATTGGAAAATTTAAGGGAATAACAAGCAATATCTCGAAAATGGTTCAGTCAACAAAAAAAAAAAGAATATATATTGTTATATATTGTTATATGTTATATATATATAACATATATTGTGTATTTTAACGCGATCTGCATTTTTTGTGTAGCAAAATTTTGTCTATCTCTTATGGTTTACCAGTTATGCAAAAGTCGTTCACAATGAAGAATACTTTTGGAGACATTTCCAGAAAATTCGAGATATACATTTTATTTGTCATGAAAATATCTTAAACATATGATATTTTCATCAAACTCGTTAGAGCCATTTTTGAGAAAATTAAAATTTTCGAAAAATGTTCCATGTAAAGGGTAATCTGGGGTGGGGGGATGTTCTTCAAAACCTTAGTGTCGCATCTCTGGAAGATACTGAACCTAAATACCAAGTTTGGTGTTTATCCGACTGTTCGTTTGGGTTATGCTGTACACAGACACACACACGAACATGTTTCCAAAAATGCTTTTTTTGGATTCAGGGAGTCTCAAAACATGTATTTCCGGTGAAATCTCGGTATCGAATTTTTGGGTGGAATGCAGTACTTCTCCTACTTACTATACGTAGTAGAGAAAGTAAAAAAGGAGTATGTACCCGCAATCGTCAGCAGTACCGGCCACTCTTCTATTCTGAGAATACCCTCCACAGTTGAGGGCGAAATGTCAAGTTTTTAATAACTTCGTAGTAATACTTGGTCGACTTTGCTAATTCATAACACTTCGGCTCTGATTTTTTGGCCACCATAATGTTTCGGGAAGATTCCTTCGCATCTTCAGCATGATATGAATTAGCGAAGTCGACCAAGTATTACTACAAAGTACTGATCATTACTTTTAGAAAGTCTTCTTATAATAATTTGTTTAATAACTTTACTGTCCGACCATGCCTTCAAGCCGCAAAAGATGTCATACTTTACCAATAAATAAACTATTCATATACTGTAATAAAATCATGTTGTTTCTTAAATCTAATATACAAATTATTATTTCATCTTTACTACTATGTCTATAATATTATTATCTTCAGTATTTAAGCAGCATATTGACGAAACCACACGATCTGGTTTTATAGTTGACCCTACCGTGCGTTTCGAAAGAGCGAGTCACAACCCCAAGACAAGAATACCGAAATATATAACCCTACCACCCTCTATTACTGTCAGAAACACCACCTTAATAAACAGGAAGTGAATGGACTTATGGTCGGGGCTTAGAGGGCTTGCCACAATGTGCATGAAGAATGTATTCTTCAGACTTCATCTCTCCCAATCAGTTATTAGTGACGTGATCTTAAGTCACTCTCAGGGGATCAATGGCTATTTTACGCTTTATCTATATAAGACATAAAACCACCTATATTCATTATAAAAACTTAAATACTTAAATTGAGTTTTATTTATGGACGCTCTTTAAGTGCTGTGGTCCTTAGCGTCCTATTCTATATTGGACGGGAAAGACCGGTAATTTTGCTCAGAGGCCTCTTTATCAGGCTTGATGTTCTTTTACGTGCCGTAAATCTACGACACGGGACCACCGAATTTACTTAAATATTTGAATTTCCTGTACTATTATTAAACTATGGTTTTCCTTTTTACTTTCTCTACTACGTATAGTAAGTAGGGGAAGTATTGTATTCCACCCAAAAATTCGATACCGAGATTTCACCAGAAATATATGTTTTGAGACCCCCTGAATCCAAAAAAATCTGATGTGTTACACTCACATGACTTTCTCTACTCTTGTACAAACTATTTTTACAAACGCTTGTTCTCCATCTACTTCATGTTAATCGAGATAAACATTTGCAGACACTTATTGCTAATTTTCTTGTAGATGTAAGGGGAATATATATTTACAAGGGCAATTTGGAAATACAGTAGCCTTTAAGCACATACATATCTCTTAATAGCTGGTTGCTAGGTGCAGCACCATTCCCTTTCACACAGATTAATACTCTTTGCATATCCAAGACAAAAAATGAATAACGAATTCCCATTTGAGAAAATAAGTATTGAAAAATTTAAGAGAATAACAAACAATATCTCGAAAATGGTTCACTCAACAAAAAAATGTACATGACATAAATTGTGTATTTTAACGCGATCTACATTTTTTGTGTAGTAAAATTTTGTCTAACTCTTATGGTTTACCAGTTATGCAAAAGTCGTTCGCAATGAATACTTTTGGAGACATTCCCAGAAAATTCAAGATATAGATTTTATTTGTCATAAAAATATCTTAAACATATAATATTTTAATCAAAATCGTTAGAGCCGCTTTTGAGAAAATTAAAATTTTCGAAAAATCTTCCATGTAAAGGGTATCCTGGGGTGGGGGGGAATTTTCTTGAAAACCTTCGTGTCGCATCTATGGAAGATACTGAACCTAAATACCAAGTTTGATGTTTATCCGACTGTTCGTTTCTGAGTTATGTTGTTCACAGACAGACACACACACGGACATGTTTCCAAAAATGCTCTACTATACGTAGTAGAGAAAGCAAAAATCCATACTGTGTAATCGCGAGAAACAACTGAAAATCGATGGGACTTAAGTATTGAACAATTCGACGATTTAATAACGGATATTTAAAAAATGACTTATGCTACAAAAAAACTTATTTGAAATAAATTGTGTGTTTTAAAGAGATCTACGTTTTTTTGTGTGGTATATTTTAGTCTATCGCTTAACGTTTACCATTTATACAAAATTCCTTCCGAATGAAGAGTATTTCAAAGGCTATTACCAGAATATTCAAGTATGTTTAGTGAACGATATTTGAATCAAATTCGTTATAGCCCTTTTTTTAGAAAGTCAAAATGTTCGAAAAATGTTCTATGTAAAGTGTAGTTGAGTGACGGGATTTCCTTGAAAATCCTCATGTCGCATCCTTGGAAGGTACTGAATCTAAATACCAAGTCTGGTATTTATCAGACTTTTCGTTTTTGAGTTATGCTGTTCAAAGACACACTAAACACACATACAGACACATTCACAAACACACACACGAATTTTTGGGTGGAATACAATGCTTCCCCTGTTTACTATATGTAGTAGGAACAGTGATAAGGTAATAAGTAATAAATAAATGTTAGTAAACGTCATTTAAACAAAATCGGACGTATTTGTTCGACTTCGTCCTTGAAATCTCAGTGAGTAGGGATACAGAACACGCCACAATATGTTGACTCCAACACAAACGAGTAATGAATACCAGCAATTATTGTTTCAAAGGACGAAGCTGCCGATATTACCGTACAGATAAAAAAATAATAAAAAAACCACCGCGAGTTAGTCATCAAACATGTAGGACATATAAAAAGCAACGAAGGGGAAATAATTTTACGGAACACAGAAAAACATTGGTCAGGCTTACGTATAAGAATGAGTGAAATTAATTGCTTCATTTCGGTTTCTGCGTACAGGAGCCAGAGACGACATTCGCATCCAGGCAGCAGATGTCTGGACCACATGACAGGTGTTACCGATTGGCGACACAGATTGCCAACACCAGGTGGCAACCTTCACACCTAATGTCCCCCAGGATCCCGATACGGATAAGGTGGCCAATCTTCCTGCTTTCTGAAAGCCAACAGTTCCTGACTACAGTCTATTACGGTAACTTTGGTTGAATTATAACCTTTCTGATGACATATGGCGATTGTTCTAAAGTCATTATGACCCAGGTTATGGAAACTGCCTTCTTCCTCAAAAGATTTCAGCTAACAATGTCTAAATGCGTGGTGAAGTTTCAAGTGCGTTCGTTTCGTGGCGGAAGCAATGCGGTATATTACGTAATTTTGGGAAATCATCTTAAAACAGGAACATTTTACCAGACTCTGTATATAAACCAGCCTTAATTTTAAATGGATTTCAACCAAATTTGAAAAGTATCGACGATTATCCTGAATCTTGTACTCTGACGTAAATAAAAAGCGGCCCATAATAGATCTCAGCTGTTTATGTTGGTACTAACAAGTCTAGCCCAACCCTCTGCCAGCGTGCATTCCTAGCTAGCCGCTGAATGCAGACTTTACCTCCCCCAAAATATGGCCGAACTGCCGAAGCTGCGTTAAATTTTGGCGCAAAAACAAAGTAATAAAAACGTAGAAATAAAGACGACGATTAAGAACTTAATGTTCTTTTTATACACTAAAAACGTGCATTTTCATGCTACGCTACCATTTGCTTAATATCGGTTTTCTTACTACCGTTCATGGTGACACTAATTATAAGCTTACCGAGCGAGGTGGTGGCACCGGGTTCGGTGCTGTTCTAGTTTTTGTGGCATATGGCGGTGCCGGGCAAATGGCGCGAATGCATACTCAATGGAAAGAATATTCCCTGTGGACACCAGAGGGGTGCTTGATCGCCGTTTCTCGGCGGCTCTAGCAGTGGGACAGGTCTGCGAGCTTGGAAATGTTAGGTACTTCCGCGCGTCTCTGTGGCGTCTGCCCTACGAACTGTAGCCTCCTGCGGGGTGGTAGCCACAATAGAGTTGTGCAGGTCGCAGCGCGCGTGTTGTTCCCCTTTGTGTATCACCTATACATATAGCTAACTTTAATCTTCATCTCCATGTAGCCAATTACACAGGGGTGTCCAAAGTTATGAGGAATAATTAAGCTACTGGTTATTGTTGCTCTACCAAAATAAATCATTTGAGAAGTAAAATATAATTTTCTTTTAGACTAAATGTGTCGTTAAAATTAAAGAAACTGCTCCAAAAAACCTTGCCCCTCCCTAAACAGATACTGAAATGACGCTCCTGTAATGACAGCTCTCATAATTGTCGTAGCTGTCATTCAGATCTACTACATATGCATACAATTCTTCGTCCCTTTCTCTAGAATGTCAAATTATGCCTTATTGGTTTAGCCTTTCCTTGTAAACCAATCGTAGCGTAACTCATTCGTAGAGACGGTGGTTATCCGAACCACCCCTTCTTTTTTCATGGATTAAACATCGTTCATTAGTTCGGTTTTGAATCACTGAATTGTGTTTCAGGCCAACCACATAGAGAACTGATACCGGCTGGGGAAACCAATGTTGGTTACCTGAAAGTGGAAATAATACGGAGGAATAAACACCATTGCGATCTAGGGGAATGGGCATATTTTATCCACGTCAGTGTACATAAGGTCACAAAACGGCAATATTTTATCAGGCTCTCCAAATAACGAATCCTTTATTTTAAATGTATTTCAACTGAATTTAGAAAGCATAAATATAAATTGTACGAAGCGGTTCCCTAAATATTGTGTGGTTTTAAAATTTCTCCATATAAAATACACAGCATTTCCAGAAATTAGTCATGTATCGATGTATTTTCTTCTAACCTTTATTTACGAAATTTCACATCTAATCTCTGTCAATTCTTGAGTTGTTGCGTACATACAAACAGACGCAAATATATTCTGCATTACCAAACGCATCAAAATTGTTAATTAAGATGCATCTTTTACTATTCTTCCACTAAAGGATTTACTATGACTGTGCACATGTCGCTAACAGCGTGGCGAATGCTATAATGGACGTGAATCACTAATAATTGATGAAGCCCATGCCATAAAGGTAATGCAATACCTAACTACCGCCTTTATAGAGTATGATGCAACCGTTGGTATACGACCTGACTCGATAGTTATTGTCTTCTTCTCATTGTTCATATTGCAGGAGAATATGACAGCATTACAAACAGTTTTTCATGGAAAAATGTTTTTCTCATGTGATACATTCACATGACTTTGTACACCCTCTGTCGTTTATTAGCGGATATACAAACCATTCTTACTAAAGCTTATTTTTATAACTACTTCGTTTTAATCCAAATAAACCTTTGTAGAAATAGCTACATTACACATTTCGTTATAGATACAAGGGAAACAACGATAGTCAAATGTTTAAGAACTGGACGCTATTAGCTGGCCTTCAAATTCCATATTGTTTCCATGCAACCGCGAGAAACAACTGAATGTTGAAAGGACTTCAAGTGAATCACCAAATATTGAACAATTAGAAACATTAATAGTAGATATCTCAGAAATGGCTTATGGCACAAAAAATTATTTGAAATAAATTGTGTGTTTAAAAGAGATCTACATTTTTTGTGTAGTACGCTTTCGACTATCGCTTAAAGTTTACCAGTTACACAAGATTATACAAAATTTACTTTTGCTGTATGCGACGATGCGTTGTCATGATTAACATTATTTTTCTTTTGGACGTTTTCCACGAACTTTACAAAATTAAAATACTCTTCATTAAAAAATATTGTTAAAAGTATTCTATCTTAATTAGACATGGGCGTTACTGATCGTTTCGTTTCTTTATTTATCTGTTTTATATTGTCTATACGCATGTGCTTTTTGTTTATACAGAGTGAATAACCTAAAACTTGCACCACACATATTTTGGAAATGGAAAGTGCTATTGATGTGCGGTTTTCACAGCACTGAATGGTAGTCAGGGGCTCGTACATTTAGCCTATAAACAGATTTTAATAATACTGAGAAAGTCTATTTTTTGAGCAAACATACAATTTTTTAAATGAAACAATGTCTGGTTACATCAACAGAATAAAGGTAGTGTAAATTGGAATGTCAATGGTCTTTATTGCAGGATTCTAGTGCAAGTGGTTTACGAGAAATCGTATTTTGAAAAGTTTCCACCCGACAATTGCTTCTCCCATTCAACCTGCTTAGTTGCTAGGTACGATGTTGTTATGTTTGTTTGCATTGTGTTTTCTGTTCATTGATTGCATTGCGACTTTCTGGTCGGTTAGTTTGTGACAGTTCAAGCAGTAAGTCGTGAGTGGAAGATGGGGTTTACTAATGCAGAAAAATCCGACATGCTCATGGTGTATGGAGAGTGTAGGAAGAATGCAGTTCGTTCCTGTACGGTATATGCGGAAACGTATCCCAATAGACGTCAACCATCTCGGCAATTATTCATCAACCTCTTCAACCAATTACGTGAAAGTGGTACTGTAACACCTAGAAAACGTAACAGAAACAAACAAGTGACTGGAGAAGAGGCAGAAATTAATGTTTTGGCTGCCGTTGCAGTAGATCCGCAAATTAGTTCCCGCACAATCGCACGTGGAAGTGGCATACGAAGTCAGGCAAGTGTACTGCGCATTCTCCATCGACATAGGTTCCACCCCTATCACATCTCTCTCCATCAAGAGCTGCATGGAAACGATTTTGAGAATCGTGTTAACTTTTGTACATGAGCATTAAGACGTGATACTCCAGATTCATCATGCATCTTGTTTAGTGATGAGGCAACATTTACTAATGATGGCCAGGTAAACTGCAGAAACATGCACTATTGGTCTGTTGACAATCCCTGTAGGCTTCGTCAGGTGGAACGTCAGCGTCCATGGAGTTTAAACGTGTGGTGTGGAATAGTGAACCATCAGCTCATAGGCAGTATAGCACAAGTATCGCAGCCTCCTGACAGACCATCTGCCACAGATGCTAGAAGACGTTCCTTTGCAGACTAGGAGGAACTTGTGGTACCAACATGATGGCTGTCCAGCCATAGTGCCCGAAGTACTACAACTTGTCTAAACGGATTGTTTCCAAATCGTTGGATTGGACGAAGAGGACCTATAACTTGGCCGGACCGTTCACCGGATCTGACCCCTTTAGACTTTTTTTCTGTGGAGAAGGCTGAAAGACACTGTCTACAAGGATGTACCAACTACACTAGACGATATGAAACGACGTATTACTGCTGCCTGCTCTGAAATTTCCGCTGAAATGCTAGAACGTGTGCAGCAGTCTTTCCATAGCAGACTGGAAGCGTGTATTGAAGCTGCCGGTGGTCATTTTGAACACAACCTTTGAAGGGCTATGTTCTCTTTACTTGTAAGAATCCACAGAAGTAGTGTAATTCCCTTTTGTTTTTGTTTAGTTTGTGCTACCACAGGTTATACAAGGGTCGGTGTGTAAAAGTTTCAAAATAAGATTTCTCGTAAACCACTTGCACTAGAATCTTGCAACAAACGCCACTGACACTCTAATTTACCATACCCTCCAAACAAAACACGACTAATAGCATTTACTTTCCCTCATAATATCAAGCAACTTTTATTAAAGACATTTCTTTCTACAACGCTTAGTTTTGGAGATATTGTACAGTCTCAACTTAAATGGTCTACCCTGTATATACACATAATTTGCCTAACCATTCAGTAATTGGCTCAAGCGCATGTTGAAGGAGTAACTAAGTAAATAAATGATATAAGTAATTAGCATTAAGAGATGCTATTTTTATCAGTTTTTTAAGGGTTTCACAGTGATTAAAATGTTATTGCATTTCATTTGCCATTTTGTTAGTAAATATGGACAAAATTCTAAAAAGTATATTTTTTAAAACTAATGAAATAAACCTGCTTCAAACCCTTAAAATATATAATGTTTTGGTTTTAAAATATAAATTTTATGTAAATTTGAGACTTTTGGCTGTAATTAGGAAATCCTTTAAAAATACGCAATTTATAGGCTGGGAACAATAATCAACCTTTTAAAAATAAATATAATATATTATGCTGGATATAATTATTACAAACCCCCTGCAGGAGTTCATCAGAACCAAAAGAACATTTCAAACTGCAATGTATAAAACGTGGAAAAAAATTAAAACAACAAAAGTGGTGTGTGTTTTTTCCCCATGCCCTTTAGTCCCTTTAGCTACTATTGTCATATCGGGGGCTTTGACTGAAACATTCGATAGTGTTTTTACTATTTCAACTTTTAGGTTAGGTCCTGTAGGCTTTCGTCATCTTAACTTTATTTTCACTCTCAGATTCACATTTCAAGACTCCATGGAGGATAAGAAATAATCCTAACTAAACAAAAATTCTCATGCCCCGGCCGGGAATTGTACCCGGGATGTCCGGGTGAAAAAGTATTTTTATTTGACGTAAATTGTGAGGCAGTATTTTTAACACTTGAGTAGTTTCAATTAAATTATATAATATGTAAATTCAATAACAGCCCGCCTTGAAGTAATATGTATGTAATAATTTTTAAAATGTATGTAACAGTCATTGCATATGCTTATATTATTGTAAATATGTTTAATAATGTTATGTGAATGCATTACGTAGTTTAATAGTGTAATAGCTGTGAGATAATAAGTTTAAAGTTGCTAACAATGAGGTAACCTTGAGGCAATAATGAGTTTGAGAGTTTTAATACTACTAGTCATTATTAGAGCAACGATAATGTAAATTTTGTGACAGTTTAAAAATAGCCAATCAACGCCAGAAAAAGCTTTAATTAAATGCAGGTATTCTATTAAAATTTAAATTGAGGTTTATTTATGGACACTCTTTAACTAGTATGGTTCTTGGCGTCCCATTCCATATTGGGCGTGAAAGACCGGCAATTTTGCTCAGAGGCCTCTTTATCAGGCTTGAGGTTCTTTTACGTGCCGTATATTTACGGCACGGGACCACCGGCTTTACTTCCCTTCCAAAGGAAGCCATACTAAGGATTTATACGCCCGAAAAGAATCCATCGCCCTCCGCCGGGTTTGAACCAGCGACCTTGGGAACTAGAGGCTAGCACGGTACCACTATTCCACGGAGGACGACAGGTATTCTATTGGACTAGGATTAGCCAATCAGAGACTTGAAATGCAAAAATTTACGGGTTTAGAGGTTGAAATAGGTTCAGTTCACTGCAGACCTTCATAGTGACCGGATGGAAGATGTGTTCTCTAAAGAAATATTACGTATTCGTGTGAAACGAAAATTATGTATACGCATTAACAAAGTGCAAGTATTAAATAAAAGAATCTCACAGCTCTTGATATCAGTGTAGTGCTATTTAATTTGTGTCAAGGATTAATAAAAAGAAGTGAATTTAAAACTTAAAATCTGTGTAAGCCTACATTCCTGTCGCACCACTCCCTGATTAAGAGAAACGTGTCTCTAAAGTAATACTGACGGAGCCGAGGCAAGCATAAACATAAATACTATCTATAGAAGCAGTTTAATAACAAAGTTAAAATATATTTTTTAAACTTGGAGCGTAACAAACAATCCACTTCAAATTAACGCCCAAAGTGTGGTGCAAAACTCAAACAACAAACTACTAAAGACAATAACTTCAAGTTGGCTCCCATACGTGGGCAGTTAAAGTTAAAGCATCTACTACTTCAAGTTGGCTTCCCAAGCGTGAGGCTAATAAATTACGTAAACAATACCACTTCTTCAATTGTTATGTTAGCGAGACACGTTTTTAATGGCAAATTTTTGTGTATTATTATATGATTTCCAAGTTATATGAAAAGCAATAAGAAATAAGTTGAATCCAAGGCTATTTACAGAAAATTCAAGACATGCATTCAGTGCTAGTGGAAACATCTCAAAGTTACATTTTAAATCAAGTCGTTAAATCCATTTTTGAGAACATGAAAACCTTCGAATTTCATTGTACTACATTTACGGTATGAAATTTAGATCTTTTAAAATATTTATCTTCAACTCTGTACTTTCAAGAGAAAGATCTGTGGGCAAGGGGCTGTTAAAACAAACATGCTGCATGCTCGTTAATCTCGTCAAGTACCGCAGCTGGTACCAGTTCAAAGAGGTCACCATACGCCATATGTTATAGTCTGGAGGGAAGTTGTCAAAGATCTTGGTTTGTTAAGCATTCATTCCGATTGTATCAAGGATCCAACGCTGAATACCTTTCTAAAATCACCCACAGGGGAGGGGGGATCAATATGATGTTATCGTAAGCTAAAATCAGGCAAACGTATTTTGAGAACACGATTTGCTATGTTTTTGTATATGTTTAGAAAAATGTATATGACATAAATTGTGTATTTTAACGCGATCTACATTTTTTGTGTAGTAAAATTTTGTCTATCTCTTATGGTTTACCAGTTATGCAAAAGTCGTTCACAATGAAGAATACTTTTGGAGACATTCCCAGAAAATTCAAGATATACATTTTGTTTGTCATGAAAACATCTTAAACATATGATATTTTAATCAAAATCGTCAGAGCCATTTTTGAGAAAATTAACATTTTCGAAAAATCTTCCATGTAAAGGGTACTCTGGGGTGGGGGGATTTTCTTGAAAACCTTCGTGTCGCATCCTTGGAAGATACTGAACCTAAATACCAAGTTTGGTGTTTATCCAACTGTTCGTTTCTGAGTTATACTGTTCACAGACAGACAGACACACAGACACACACACGGACATGTTTCCAAAAATCCTTTTTTTGGATTCAGGGGGTCTCGAAACATGTATTTCCGGTGAAATCTCGGTATCGAATTTTGGGTGGAATACAAAAAGGGATGGTACAATGAACCTTATGAATGCCGTCTCAGTCTTTTTATGCTCCAGTATGCCTGCCACAAAATGTCTGCTGGAATTGTTTCTATCCTTTGTGAGGATAGTTTTAGAATAGCTATGAAAATAAACGATAATGGAACGAGAAAGTCGTGTAATAACCATACATCTAACTTTAACATTTGCTTTCAGTGTAGTTCTCAGTTTAAAAAGTTGCTATTAGCAAAGTTCCAAGCACAAATACTGTTGCAGTAATTTTTGCAAAAACTCTTGATGAGTAAATGTTTGTCGCGGTCACTGTAGCTAGTGCGATAATTTTCACAATGTCATATTAAGACTGGATATAAAATTTTATACAATCTTAGTATCATAAACTGTAAGAACTAGATCAAACAGTTCGGCATCCATAACGACATAAGTGAGAGCGTCTACATACAGGGAGATCCAATGAACTAGGAACCGGCTGCGTTATGTTTTTCCGGTTCGCAATGGCAAGGCGCGTTGTCGCCTGCGGCTATCTTAGAGTGGCACTGAAGCAACGTTACAGCAATTTCTTAACTGTGTTTAAAGACTTTACTTACCAGCGTTATGAAAGTAGGTGCTGAAACTGACCACGTCGTTGTCCATACATGTTTGGCACCTATTTAAGATACTATCCATACGTAGTTCACGTTGCGAAATGTTTTGTGTGAATGCCTCCAGAACAAAGGCCCAATCTGGTATACTGATGGTTCTAGAACCAAATCGGAAACGGGGGCTGGGCTTTACGGTAATGGTACCAAGATTTCTTATAGTCTTGGTACCTTAGCTACAGTTTTCCAGGCTGAGGTTTATGCAATCCTAGCCAGTGTCATGGAAAGCATTAAAAGGAGATATAAGAATAGAAGTGTTCTTATCCTCTCAGACAGTCAAGCTCCTCTTAAAGCACTTGAATCACCATCAATAAAATCAAAGTTCGTCTCAGAAAGCCGGGAATCCTTAATGACACTGGCTGAACACAATAAGGTTCAACTTATGTGGGTGCCAGGACACATAGGTATACCAGGCAATGAGAAAGCAGATGAAGCAGCCAAGATTGGCAGTGAAATCCCATTTTTTGGTCCGGAGCCTGTACTGGGAGTGTCCTACAGGCCAGTGATACAGGCTATTAAGTGCTGGGCTCAAGCAGAACACAAGAACTACTGGAACTGCATTGAGGGTTGCAGACATTCCAATTTGTTCATTACAGACCTGGATAACAGCCGGGCAAAATACTTGCGCGGTCTTAGTAGAAGAAGACTTGCATGGGCAACAGGATTCATTACAGGACACTGTGCCCTAAAGTTGAATGTATACATAATGGGATTGTTTAACAACCCTATCTGTAGTAGATGTCTAGAAGGAGATGAGACTGTTACTCATCTACTATGTGATTGCCCTGCTCTTGCGAATCAAAGAACAAGTATTTTTGGCAATCACTTTCCAAAGATAGATGAACTATCGAAAGCCTCAGTTAGCAGTCTGGTTAAGTTCATATCGAGCAACAGACTACTTAACTGATGAAAGGGGGGATGCACAATAGATCTTAAGGTCGCAGTGCTTGGGCATAAAACCCACCCCTTCTCAAACTAGAACTAGAATGCCTCCAGGGTGTGTATGTTTGTCTTGTATACGTTGTGTTTTTATTTACACCAGAGATAAAAGTCGCAGGAGGTTAGATCGGGGGACCGAGTGAGCCACAAATGTTGAAGAACTTAATTTGTTGTAGTTGTATATATATTTAGCTCCACGTATGGACGTCAATTTGAAGTAGGTCGTATTGTTCTTTACGTTGTTTGCTGCTACGTATGAAAAGTCAGTTTGTAGATGCTGTATTATATTTCAACTGTTGGGGAGCCGAACTTGAAATTCGTTGCAATCGCACGTATAGTACCCGGTTTCCGGTAGCCTTCGCCCCAAGTTTAAAAAAATATTAACTTTGTAATTAAACTGTTTCTTTAAGTATTAAATATTTACGTTTGCCTCGGCTGCGTCAGTATTATTGTTAGAGACACGTTTCTCTTAGCAGGGTTGTGGTGTGACTTAAGAATGTAGGCTTACACTGATTTTAAGTTTTAATTCACTCCTTTTTATTAATCCTTGACACAATTAAATAGCATTTCACTGATATCGAGAGCTGTGAGATTCTTTTATATAATACTTGCACTTTTTTAACACGTTAACTTTTTTTCGTTTCACACGAATACATATTAAATCTCTCGAGGACGTATCTTGTATCCGGTTGTAATCACTGTCCGCAGGCACCTGACTAGATTTCAACCGTCTAAACTTTTAAATTTCTGTATTTCAAGTCTCTGATTTGCCAATCCTAGTCCAATAAAATACCTACATTTAACTAAAGCTTTTTTTGGGTTGTTGATTGGCTATTTTTATAAACTGTCACTAAAATTACATTAATACTTTCAAGAATCACAAATAACATTTAAACTCTCAAACTCATTATTGCCTCAAGGTTATCTCATTATTAGCAACGTTTAACTTATTATTCTCACAGCTCCTACATTATTAAATTACGTAATATATTCACATAACATTATTACACATGGATACAATAATATAAGCATATGCAATGACTGTTACATACATTTTACAAATTATTACATACACATATTTCTTCAAGGTGGGCTGTTATTGAATTTACATATTATATAATTTGACTGAAATCATTTAAGTGTTAAAACTACTGCCTCAATGTGTACTAATATTTCTGTCCTGCTCAAACACACATTCAATTGTTCTCATCGAAATACTGGCTGTGGCAGAATCTTGTTGACAAAAGACGAGGGCATGCTAATGTTTCAAGAACCCTACGCTGTCTGTTAGGTTTCTTACCTGAACACTACCTGTGACCTAAAATTAATCAGATCATGGATTGTTGTACGGCCTGGAATATTTACACCCGTGTTTGTTCTGCACAACCTATTCGCACTTGACGAGCTGAGTGCGTTAACACATACGAATCATACATAAATACACGGTGGGTCATAGTTGCGACTAAATACAGGACACAATAATAAATAACTCGTAACAACTGCACTACACCGCATCCCGGTCTATGCAGTTCTGCAGAGCAGAGTAAAGCCAGCGACAGTAGCATTACTGACCGGCGGGGAACGCTTGACCACGCGCCCAGTGGAAAAACACCGCGCAGCTGGTGCATAGTTCATTGTGTCTCTCGGTATATTGGTAAATGGGACGCTAGTTTCTCTCCCTGCACTTTATTTATTATTATCTGGCACGCTGAACCGATAAGCAATACAGCCACTTGCATGATTCCCGTCCTGGGAGAGAAGTGAGCAGGTGTTAAGGACTATAATGTAGCTTAATATCAGCACAGCATGGTACGAGGGCTGTCCCCGAAGTACCCGGTCTAACAAAAAAAAAAAAAAAAACACAAACATTTTGGGGAAAAAACATACTTATTTCTCTACATAGTCTCCTTTCAGCTCGATACACTTTTCCCAGCGATGTCAATAGCTTCGATACCCTGTTTATACTGAGAACCGTCGAGTTCTGCAAAATAGCCATCAACTGCAAACTCCACCTCTTCATTCTTAGCAAATCTTTTACCACCAAGACATTTCTTCAACTTTGGAAACAGAAAATAATTAGAGGGGGCTAAGTCAGGCGAATAGGGTGCATGAGGAAGCAATTCGAATTTTAACTCATTCATTTTTGCCATGGCGATAATGGACGTGGCAACTGGTGTATTGTCTTGATGAAACAAGACATTCTTTTTCGCTAAATGCGGCTGTTTTTGCTTGATTTCTCCATTCAAACGCTGCAATAACTTTGCATAATACTCGCAATTGATACCTTTTCCTTTTTGAAGATATTATCCCACGCGATCCCAAAAACTGACGCCATGACCTTGTCTGCAGATGGAACTGTCTTCGCCATCTTTGGAGCCGATTCTCCCCTTTCAATCCACTGTTTTGACTGTTTCTTCGTCTCAGGTGATAAGTGGTGGACCCATGTTTCATCCATGGTTATAAATCGATCCACAACTCGGCTTTATTGCAGCGAAACATCGCCAAACACTCGACTAAAACATCATCACGACGCGATGTTTGTTGGAGTAAACGCGACCATCTTGCGCACAGCTTTCTAATGTCTAAATTTTCAGTTAATGTGCGGATGTACAGCACTTTTTGAAATGCCTACGATGTCTGCTAGCTCGCGCACTTTCAGTCGACGGTCATCCAATACCATTTTGTTATTTCCTTCACAATTTCTGGCGTGGTCACCTCATTTGGTCGATCACTGCGATGTTCGTCTTGGCAGCTCGTACGGCCTCGCTTAAACTCTGCCAGCCAATATTTTACTGTTTTAAACGAAGGAGCAGACTCCCCCAGAGTAGAATCTAGCTCAGCTTTAATATTAGTTGGACTAAGGCCTTTCAAATGAAAGTATTGTATCACATAACGATGACCAGTTTTATCCATGTTTAAAAATTCCCTGAGAGAGTTCACTGTTAATGGCTGCCAAACAATTACTAAACAACGTAGCATCGTCAAATTTAAAACTTAAGCTTTATAATGGTAGTACTTTCTACCATAGTCATTTGTTTGAAACAATAACCGCTATATATGCATCAGGCTGGGTAATTCAAAATTAAAATTTAATTATTATGTATATAATAATTTACAGAATCTTACTCAGAGAAAAGAATGCATCACAAAACGATTTCATTTTCTCTTTACAAGCCACGGCAACTTGAAATACCGATATTACGGCATTGGCACGCGTGGTATAATGAGGCAATTATGCACGATATGGAATCCCATAAGAATTATATGGTAAGCTTGCATAAAACAATATGTAGATTTTTGCCTGTTTATTTTTCTGATTTTTACTACGTGTAAAGAACGCACGGATGATGTTATTCGCAAACTCGGTGAAGTGTTTTAATATGATTTAAGTGAGGGTATGTTTGATTACTTGCGACATAAAGAATGGAAATTACACGCTCGACTGTGTGGGAACCAAATGCGAAGGTAAAGGTTTGCCGTTAGGCTGTGTTTTATCGACCATTAGACCAGCACAACCTTGGTTTGAAATGTCGTAACTCACTCTACCCGCATTGTGAAGCAGACGCCAGATCAGGATGTGCAATGTGGTTAGAGGAACTAAACGTGTGCTACTTACTTAATCCAAACCCCTAATAAAATCAACTGACGCGCTGCATTCATATCACTTTCTCCACTCACCATTCTACAAATTATTCTTAAAATTTCATTACACATTTCGCTGTAGACATAGGAAGAATACCGTAGGCTAAATATATAGTCCGATTTTTAAAAAATCTGATGTGTTACACTCACATGACTTTCTCTACTCTTGTACAAACTATTTTTACAAACGCTTATTCTCCATATGCTTCATGTTAATCGAGATGTTAATCTTATTGCTAATTTTCTTGTAGATGCAAGGGGAATATGGTAGTATTTAAGCGACAATCAAATACTTTAAGAGCTGGTTGCTATGTGGAGCATTCCATTCTGTTTGCATGTCCAAGACAAAAAAAAAAAAAAAAGGACAACAAATTCCCATTTGAGAAAAAGTATAAGTATTGGAAAATTTAAGGGAATAACAAGCAATATTTGGAAAATGGTTCACTCAACAAAAAAAAATGTATATGACATAAAGTGTGTATTTTAATGCGATCTACATTTTTTGTGTAGTAAAATTTTGTCTATCTCTTATGGTTTACCAGTTATGCAAAAGTCGTTCATAATGAAGAATGCTTTTGGTGACATTCCAGGAAAATTCAAGATATACATTTTATTTGTCATGAAAATATATTATATATATGGTATTTTAATCAAAATCGTTAGTGCAATTTTTAGAAAATTACAATTTTTGAAAAATGTTCCATGTAAAGGGTAATCTGGGGTGGGGGGATTTTCTTGAAAACCTTGATGTCGCATCTCTGGAAGATACCTAAATACCTAGTTTGGTGTTTATCCGACTGTTCGTATCTGAGTTATGGTGTTCACAGGCACACACACAGACACACACGGACATGATTCCAAAAATGATTTTTTTTGGATTCAGGGGGTCTCAATACATGTATTTCCTGTGAAATCTCAGTATCGAATTTTTGGGTGGAATACAATGCTTCCCCTACTTACTATACGTAGTAGAGAAAGTAAAAACCGAATCGCTTTGCCAAGGCTTTGAAATTCCATACTCCTTGTATGATCACCAGATAAAAACGAATAGCGGCTTACCATTAAAAAATGCAATTCCTGAAAATTCCTTTTCGGAAAGGGTTAAAGCCACAAAAATTTATATTTGAGATAAGTTGTGTTCTTTACGAGATACAAGGGTCATTTCAAAAGTTCTGCACACTGTAAGACAGAAGTAAAGAAAATAACTTATTTTACAAAATACCTTTACAGCACTTCAATGTAATATCCATTATTGATTATGACAGCTTCCTAACGTTTGCAATTTCTGTATTCTGGTTAGAGCACCTTCATTGTTGAGCTGTCTGATTACTTGGATCACCTCACTGGAAGCTTCATCAATTGTATCACAACGTTTTCCACGGAGAGGTTCCTTCAATTTGGGAAACAAATCGAAGCCTGGTGGGTTCATATCAGGACTGCGTGGTGGGTGGGGAACTGCTTCCCATCCATATTTATCAAGCGTTTCCCTCACTGGTAGGGCAATATGCGATCTTGCAAAATGAGGACACCAGCCTTTTTTTGAGGAATTTTCGGGCGCAAAACATTTTGCAGAAACACCTTGTAGTACGCGCCTGTTACAGACGTCCCGAGGCACTCTATTTGTAGTTATGACTCCATTCATATACGCAAACATTGTCATCAGTCTCACCTTTGATTGTTGGCGGCGGAATTTTTTCAGGCGTGGAGAGTCAGAACTTTTCCATTGTTACGAAGGAGACTTCGGTTCTGGTTCAAAATATCGTATCCAAGTTTCATCAAGTGCAACGATCCTTTTCAGAAATTGTTCTTCTGTTCGATTCGTCATCGCCAAAGCGCTTCGAGCCAAGCCGCTTTCTCAACATGCCACGAGGTTTGTTTTGAATGGCCCTTCTCAAGTTTGCTAGTGTGTTACAATATTTTTTAGCGTTCATTTCTCTACAAGAACTGCACTTGCAATATTCTTGTTCTGTCCAGAAGACAGTTGCCATGAGTTTCCTGCTGGAATGTGTTTGACGAGTGTGATGTGAGTTTTTTCGGTGACCCAGGCTGACCCCTCTGCATTGATTGAAGTTTTTGACGAAGAGTTGAAAACCAGCATCGTAGGTTGGCCTCAGTCACAGGCGGCAGAATTCTACGATAGCGGAATTTCAAAGCTCGTCAAGCACTATGATAAGTGTTTCAATGTGGCTGGAAACTGTGGAAACATCTGATGTATTATACTCACATGACTTTCTCTAATTTGGACAAACTATTTTTACAAACGCTTATGCTGCATATGCTTCATGTTAATCGAGATGTTAATCTTATTGCTAATTTTCTTGTAGATGCAAGGGGAATATGGTAGGCTTTAAGCGATAGTCAAATATTTTAAGAGCTGGTTGCTATGTGGAGTATTCCATTCTCTTTGCATTACCAGGACAAAAAAATGAATAACGAATATGAGGAAGAGTATAAGTATTGGAAAATTTAAGGGAACAACAAGCAATATCTCCAAAATGGTTTACTCAACAAAAAAAAGTGTATATGATATAAATTGTGTATTTAAACGCAATCTACATTTTATGTATAGTAAAATTTTGTCTATCTCTTATGGTTTACCAGTTATACAAAAGTTGTCCACAATGAAGAATACTTTTGGAGACATTCCCAGAAAATTGAAGATATCTATTGAATTTGTCATGAAAATATCTTAAACATATGATATTTTAATCAAAATCGTTAAGAACCATTTTTGAGAAAATTAAAGGACATGTTTAAAAAATGCTTTTTTTGTATTCAGGGGGTCTCAAAACATATATTTCCGGTGAAATCTCGGTATTGAATTTTTGGGTGGAATACAATACTTCCCCTACTTTCTATAACTGCTGAGGGAACGTCAATATAATCTTGTTTATTCTGAGTAACCAGTACACATACTTTTTTTAATTCAGGGGTCTCGATGTGTTTCCAAGGAAATCTCGTTATCCAATTATTGTGTAGAATGGAGTACTACTTCTGCACACCCACTAGAGAAAGTTAGAACAGGGTGTGACAAACTGTTTACGCTCAGTGTCAAAGACAGAAGCCAGGACCATTTCCAAATCATGTGGTCACTGTGTGATACGCATGATCGATTTGCGTGTAATAATGTAAAGCAAGAACGCCACGCGTGTAGCTGAAGCAATGAATTTCGTGGCCTACCCTACTGTTGTTTATGTTTGCGGTCTATGAAATTGATATTCTGCGGCCGGGACTATCATATCCCTGTAACAATGTAATTGTGTTGCTTGCGGCTTGTGATACGTCTGCATGCATGGACTTTGTGGTCTGCGAATTTGTTCCGTTCAGCTCAACGTTAACCCAATTCCAGGTCTTTTTTAATTTTCCAAAAACCTTTCCTCAGTGAACTATAAAATTTGAGCGCGCGATATCGTTATTTTGGTTAGAGGTGAAACGGCAACTCTAGGCCGAGCCCGAGAACTGTAATTATAGATAATTTATTAATTAATTTTATTGATGTTAAATCATACTATGTACATATCTTTTTCTTATACTGCTTGTATAGTTTAAGAAGGGTGATTTAACGTAATGTATGTATCTAGGTTACTAATATTAGAAGAGTTATAAATGGTTTAATGTAAATAATTTAAGCGCTGTGTTAAAATACTGTCCACGACTAAATGTTTTAGCTACAGGAATAGTGCCTTCGAAGGCAGAAAATCTAGTTTTATGACGTCTCTTTGGTGGCAGGGCCATTATTCCTACAGCGAGGGTGTAGCGCCTTTGTCCCTTTATTTGATAATTCGCCGTGACTAAGTGAGAGAGACAGATAGCTTAACGGTAAACTTGGGAAAAGCCGCGATTTATATTAAACTTGGACCAATGAGATCCCTGGAAGTTTATACGAAATAGTTAGACGCGTCGAGTGGCGCTAAAAATGGACCAATAGGAAAGGAAGCAGCCCCAGAAGCCTGCGACTATAAATGCATCTGTTTGGAGCAAATTCGAGGCAGTTTGTCATGGCAGTTTAGCATTGCAGTTTGGTAGTTTGGGAGTTTAGCATTGCAGTTGGGCAGTTTAGCATTTCAGTTTGGCAGTTTGGTATGTGTGGTCAGGGAGAGATGCTGCAGGATGTGTGAGATATCGCGCCAAAAAGAGAATAAAGACAGTTTTAGAAACACACCTAAGATCCGCTACTCGTAAAGAGATAATAAGCATATTTAAACTTCGTGTCATATCCGCGCCGCATTTTAACAGCGGGGGACAGTATTTTAACAGCGGCAATACCAGTGTTGTATACTACGTGGGTTAGTTAAATAAAAAAGAAACGGCAGTGTCATCTTTTCATAACCAAAGCACGTCTATGTCTTCTTATATCACCACCCGAGATCTACGGTTCCTTTACCGAGGATAAGTCCATGCTCCCATATAGTTTAAAGAAAACTACTGCAGCTAGCCGAGGATAAAATTGCGGAGAACCAGCCCACTGCGAACTTCTGGAATTAACATGGGAGATTCATCAAAGTAAGCCTACAGCAACGGACGGAGGAGGTGACTGCCGCAGAGGGAACTTCAAAAACTACTTTTGTGAAAAATATTAGACTAAAGTACATCTTTACGGCAAAAGTATTGTAAATTGTGATTTTGAAAATACCTGGTATGGCGGTGAAGGACGAAATGAAAAATGGTTCTCGACTATTTGGATTAAAATATCTTAAATTAAAGACATTTACATAAAAAATCAAATGCATGTCTCTAATATTCTGGGAATACTTTATGATAGACGAAAATGTACCCCAAAAATTATAAATTCCTTTATAACACACAATTTATTTCAAATAACTTTTTGTGGCACCAACAATTTCCGAGATATAGTCCTGTTGATTTACAGTTTTTCCTCACGATGTCATGGAAACAGTATGGAATTATAAGGTAAGCATATAGTGTCCAGTTCTTAAATACTTAACTATTGCTGTTCTCTTTGTATCAATAACGAAATATGTAATGTAGCTATTTATGCAAAGGTTTGTTTGGATTAAAATGAAGTAGATAGAAAAGTAAACTTTCATAAGAATAATTTGCATACCCACTAATAAGCGACAGGCGGCAGAGAAATTAATGTGAAGGTGACACATCAGATTTTTTATGTTTTTTTACTTTCTTTACTACGTATAGTAAGTAGTGGAAGTTGTATTCCATTCAAAAATTCAATACCGACATTTCACCGGAAATACATGTTTTGAGACCCCCTGAATCCAAAAAAAGCATTTTTGGAAACATGTCCGTGTGTGTGTGTCTGTGTCTGTGAACAGCATAACTCAGAAACGAACAGTCGGATAAACACCAAACTTGGTATTTAGGTTCAGTATCTTCCAGAAATGCGACACAAAGGTTTTTAAGAAAATCCCCACGCCCCAGATTACCCTTTACATGGAACATTTTTCGAAAAGTTTAATTTTCTCAAAAACGGTTCTAACGATTTTGATTAATATATCATATGTTTAAGATATTTTCATGACAAATAAAATGTATATCTTGAATTTTCTGGGAATGTCTCCAAAAATATTCTTCATTGTGAACGACTTTTGCATAACTGGTAAACCATGAGATAGACAAAATGTTACTACACAAAAAATGTAGATCGCGTTAAAATACACAATTTATGTCATACATTTTGTGTTGTTGAGTGAACCATTTTCGAGATATTGCTTGTTATTGCCTTAAATTTTCCAATACTTTTTCTCAAACAAGAGTACAGGAAGTCATGTGAGTGTAACATATCAGATTTTTTTTTGTTATAAATTTAGCTTCTTTTATCAGTACAAGTGTCATCAGAAGATTAACGAAATGAAAGCGCAAATGAACCCGGGGACAAAAAGAGAATCGAAACGGAATCTCATAAAATAACTTCTACTGGGTAACTGGGACTCGAAGTTGCACTCCCACTATGAAAGACAATAACGTTTCACCTACAACACTGCAAAGGTTTATCTACTTGTCCTAGAAAACTAATTATTCCATTACGCGATAAACCTAGAAATGTCCACACTAATTATTCGTAATTAATTTTAAAGGAAATCGAAAGCGTTAAGAATCTTGGGGTTGGTTGTGACTGATGAACGAACAGTGTGAGAACATTCCACACAAGTAATGTAGGGTGGATGGATATTTCTTTTTTGTTTGCTGCAGCCTCCGGCTGTCCCGCACCATCCAAATTCCTGACTTTCTCCCCTCTTGTGAGGGATGGGGGTCTCGGAGTATTGTCCACTAAGACACAACCCCTGTTCTATGGCACGGTCCTCGCTGTGTGTACATTGTGCATTGAGTATTGGAATCGAATCATGTGCAAACTGCTTAATGCGTGACCCACCACGAGGCACGCTTCTATTTACGTAGGCATCCTTCCTAATCCCAGTCGCGCGTAAATCCCAAATGTATGGCTAACAGGTTTAGCGAAATTTCTATTGTTAAAGTGTAACAAGAAAAGAGGATTTAATGGACCTTATCAGCTGTAAAGTCTGTAACCTCTGCCGCTTGCTAGTGGGAATACAAATTATTCTTCGAAATGTTTACTTTCCTATCTCCTTAATTTTTAATCCAGATAAACATTTCCGGAAATAACTACATTACACATTTCGTTACAGATACAAAGCGAATAGCGATAGTCAAATGGTTAACAACTAGACGCTATATGCTGGCCTTAAAATTCCATACTGTTTCCATGACATCACGAGAAACAAGTGAATGCTGACGGGACCTTAAAACTGAAGGTGTTTAATAGTTGCAGCGGTTGCACCACGTTTAGGCACCAAACTTGCGGGAGAGTTTCTAGGAGTGTTCGCCCCAAGTACGGCACGAACTTTCCTGTGGCCTTAGCCCCACGTTTAAGAACCAACTTTTTATTCTAATGCTTATTTAAATATATATGTATGCCTCGGATTCGTTAGTAGTATTTTGTAGAGCACGTATCTCTTTACAGCACTGGTACGGCTAAAGAATGAAGGCTTACCTAAATTATAATTGTATTTAACTTTCTTTTTATTAATCCTTCACACGATTAAATGACACTTCACTGATGTATTCTACTATAGAACTGTGAGATTATTCTTAATTGCACTTTTTAACAGGTAAACTTTATATTATTTTCACCGCAATGAATTTTCATGTCTCACATACAATCACTGACCCGTACTAATCAGAAACTGCTTGGTTACGCTTCCTTGTAGCATCCACCGCTTGAATTTGTACATTTTCGCTATTTCTAGCCTCTAATTGGCTAAGCCTACTCCAATAGAATATCTTTATGTAACTTTTAGCTTTACTAATTTTTGATTGGCTATTTCTAAACTGTTTTATATGTTACATTGTTATTGTTCCAAGAACTATTATTAGCCTTTTTAAACTTTCTAATTTATTGTTGTCTCAAGGTTACCTCATTGTTAGCAACTTTCGGCTTCTACTTTATAATTCTGTTTGCTACGAAAATCAGTTTGCTTCTATTCTCACAGCTCCTACATTGTTAAACTATGTAATACATTCACATAATACAATGACTGTAATAAACACTTATATTATATTATACACACATTGCTTTAAGACGGGCTTTTATTATATTTTATATTATGTAATTAGACTGATATCATTTAAATGATAAAAATACTGCCTCAAAACAATTCGAACCATCAATAACGGATATCTCGGAAATGGCTGATGCCACAAAAAAGTTTATTTGAAATAAATTGTGTGTTTTAAAGAGATCTACATCTTTTGGGCATTACGTTTTCGTCTATCGCTTAACGTTTTCATAGACATACAAGATTATAAAATGAGCTTCCGAATGAAGAGGCCTTCACAAGATATTTCCAGAAAATTAAAGGTGTACATTTTGTTTGCGATGTAAGTATCTTTAATATATGGTATTTTAATCAAAATCATTAGGACAATTTTTTAAAAAATAAAGAATTTCAAAAAGTCTTCCATGTAAAGTTTAGTTTGTAGTGGGGTGACTATCTTGAAAATCTTTGTATCGCATCTTTGAGAGATATTGAACCTAAATACCAAGTTTGGTATTTAACCGACTCTTCATTTTTGGTATGTTGTTCACAGACAGGCACGTACCTTTTTCTAAAAATTTCCTTTTTGGATTCAAGGGTCTCAAATCAAGTACTTTCGTTGAAACCTCGGTATCGAATTTTTGGGTGGAATGCAACACCTTCTCTACCTACCATGTACGTGGTAGATAAAGTAATAAAAAATTAGGAAAATTTGTCAATTTTGTGGCTTAGATTAGGAGAAGTTTCTTAAAAATCTTCGTTTGAGTTGCTTAATTTTCGTTTTTGAGCTATGCAGACACGCGCGCACGATTCTTGTTGCAAACACGTCCTTTTTGTTTCAAAGTACCTAAAAACCTGAATTTCCGGTGAAATCTCGTTATCAAATTTTTGAGTGGAATACAGTACATCCTCTACCTACTATAGGTACATGGCAGAGAAAGTAAAAAACAGTAGAATGGCGCGATCTAAAAGCACGATAAGGAAATTTTTCATTGTACACAATCTCGGCAAGGGTTCTGGTTGGTTGAGCACGGTGAATGTAGTGAACTGGACTTAAAGATCAATGGTTCGTACCCGGTGCCAACACAAGCTTGCTTATTTACTAAATTTTTATATTTTGTTTCCTCAAAAGAAGATGTTAACCCAATCCCTAATTATGAACAGGTAATTGTTAATGGTATACAGAAGGTATTGCATTCCACCCAGAAATTCTATATCAAAATTTCACAGAAAATACGCTTCGAGGCCCGCTCAATCCCTCAAAAAGAATTTTTTCAGAAAAAAGTCCGCGCGCGCGTCTGTGAACAGCATAACTTAAAAATAAAATTTGGATAAATACCAAATTTCGATTGGGATTTTCAAGAAATCCCAATACCCAATCCACCCTTTACATGGAAGATTTTTCGAAGTTCAATTTATCTCAAATAACTTTTTTGTGGCATAAACTATTTACGAAATATCCGTTATTAATGGTTCAAATTGTTCAATACTTTGCCATTCTTTTAAAGTCTTGTCTATATTCATTTGTTCCTCGCGATGTCATGGAAACACTATGAAATTTTAAGGCCGGCATATAGCGTCCAGTTCTTAAACATTTGACTATCGCTGTTCCCTTTGTATCTATAACGAAACATGTAATGTAGCTATTTCTGCAACGGTTTATTTGAATTAAAATGTAGTAGATAGAAAAATAAGCTTTAGTAAGAATAGTTTGTGTACTCATTAATACATGACAGAGTAGACAAAGTCATGCGAATGTAACACATCAAAATTTTACTTATCTAATGAGAATTCCTCCCGAATTAATTATCAATATTTTACGCAGAAAGATTCAAATCAAAGCAAAGGAGTAAAAATCTGATGTGTTACACTCACATGACTTTCTCTACTCTTGTACAAACTATTTTTACAAACGCTTATTCTCCATATGCTTCATGTTAATTGAGATATCGAGGTGTCAATCTTATTGCTAATTTTCTTGTAGATGCAAGGGGAATTGCTAGGCTTTAAGCTAGAGTCAAATATTTTAAGAGCTGTTTGTTATGTGGAGTATTCCATACTCTTTGTATGTCCAGGACAAACAACGAATTTGAGAAAAGTATAAGTATTGGAAAATTTAAGGGAATAACAAGCAATATCTCGAAAATGGTTCACCCGACAAAAAGAAAAAGTATATGAGATAAATTGTGTATTTTAACCCGAGCTACATTTTCTATGTAGTAAATTTTATCTATCTCTTATGGTTTACCAGTTATGCAAAAGTCGTTCAGAATGAAAAACACTTTTGGAGACATTCCCAGAAAATTCGAGATGTACATTTCATTTGTCATGAAAATATCTTAAACATATGATATTTTAATCAAAATCCATAGAGCCATTTTTGAGAAAATTAAAACTTTTGAAAAATGTTCCATGTAAACGGTAATCTGGGGTGGAGGATTTTCTTTAAAACCATGGTGTCGCATTTCTGATAGATACTGAACCTAAATATCAAGTTTGGTATTTATCCGACTGTTCGTTTCTGAGTTATGCTGTTCACAGACACACACACACACACACACACACACACGGACATGTTTGCAAAAATGCTGTTTTTTTGGATTCAGCGGGTCTCAAAACATGTATTTCCAGTGAAATCTCGGTATTGAACTTTTGGGTGGAATACAATATTTCCCCTACTTACTATACGTAGTAGAGAAAGTAAAAAGGGAAGGAGTTAAGTTACTATGCAAGATTCTATCCCGTGCTGCCCTTCATAACAATAAATGTTTGGTTCTTTATACTCAGGTTTAAATTCTGATCTTGCCTTTTACAAGACGCACGTAGTTGACACCTCGAAAGTTTATTTGTGTGCATATGTTCAAAGCCTTTATCACACACTTAGAAGTCCTGAGCCTGCTGTCTTAAACCATTATGTATGTTGAACCAAATGCACGCGTCATAATACAACTACTGAATTTAAGAAATCGTCTGTGTTGCGCGACTGTACAGCTCAATTTGGATAATGGCATTCTGTAATTGATTCTAATGTACTGCTCTTAATTGTATAATCCGTCATTCTCTGTTTGACAAATTGTGACCATACAACCTAGTGAAAGACGGTCCACTTATTGGTAGGTTTTGGAGGTGTGTGGCAATGTATAATGTGTTGTTAAAGTTCATAAAATCGGCCAGCAAGGTAGTACATCACGACTATACCGAAAATGTTTAGAATGTCATATTTCTAAAATCAAATGAAATTTATTTGTACTTGACAGCTAGTGTCTAATGTTTTGCGAGTTGATTGCCATGTAGTTTGTTCGATTTTCTGTAATAGTTTCTTAATTATAATCATTTAAAGATTTTGTGTTCACACAAAAATAAATTTGACTAGAGAAAATTTACGAGACATAATTTTTTACGATTTTAAATCGTCATTAATTCCTAAACAACCTGAAGCTCACTTTTAAGATGCATTTGGCGAAGTAGTCACATCTAAGGCAACAATTTATAATTAGTACAGCGAATTCAAAAGAGAATGCTTGAAGAAGATCGACGGGCATCTTATGAGTTTATTCGTGCGACAGTGGGCATTGGTATGAGTCAAATCCAAACATTTTACATCAACAGTTAGACGTGAGAAAACTTTGTTGTCGACTCCCGATCAAAAAACAACAACGTATTGATTGATGCAGAAAAACTGGAAAAATGGTTTGGAATATCGTTACTGATGATGATCTTGGATTTATTGTTATGAACCTGAAAAGAGAAGTCAATCGGTACAATTGCTCTTTCGAACAGAACCTAAGCCTATAAAAATCCGACGAATTCCCAGTACTGGTATGAAGATGGTTGCGTACCATTACTTTCGACTGGTTTACAAGTTTTTATAAAAGCTGTAAAAAAACGTCCTAAAGGAAAAATAAGGTTACATCATAACAACCCACCGTCGCATATAGCAAAACAACCGAGTATTTCATGACCTAAAGGTCTTTAAATAACCTAATTTAACATTGACTGTATAGGTCATTTAATCTCCACTTAAGGGAAACGACATTATAGCATGAAAATACAAGGTTTAGGCGTATTAAAAGAAAAAAAAAAGTTCTTAAATTTTGTCTTTATTTATACATTATTGTATTTAGCGCCAGAATTCAACGAAGCATTGTCTTAACGATACTTCTATAGTGAAAAAATCTGATGTGTTACACTCACATGACTTTCTCTACTCTTGTACAAACTATATTTACAAACGCTTATTCTCCATATGCTTCATGTTAATCGAGATGTTAATCTTATTGCTAATTTTCTTGTTGGTGCAAGGGGAATTGGTAGGCTTTAAACGATAGTCAAATATTTTAAGAGCTGGTTGCTATGTGGAGTATTCCATTCTCTTTGCACTACCAAGACAAAAAAAAAAAAAGAGTAACGAATTCCCATTTGAGAAAAAGTAAAAGCATTAAAAAATTTAAGGAAATAACAAGCAATATCTCGAAAGTGGTTCGCTCAACATAAAAAAAATATATATGACATAAATTGTGTATTTTAACGCGATCTAAATTTTTTGTATAATAAAATTTTGTCCATCTCTTATGGTTTACCAGCTATGCAAAAGTCTTTCACATTGAAGAATACTTTTGGAGACATTCCCAGAAAATTCGAGATATACATTTTATTTGTCATAAAAGTATGTTAAATATACGATGTTTTAATCAAAATTGTTAGAGCCATTTTTGATAAAATTAAAATTTTCGAAAAGTTTTCCATGCAAAGGGTAATCTGGGGTGGGGGGATTTTCTTGAAAACCTTCGTGTCACATCTCTGGAAGATACTGAACCTAAATACTAAGTTTGGTGTTTATCCGACTGTTAGTTTCTGAGTTATGAATTTCACAGACAAACACACGGACATGTTTCCAAAATGCTTTATATGCATTCAGTCCACCTCAAAACATGTATTTCCTGTGAAATCTCAGTATGGAATTTTTGGGTGGAATACAATACTTCCCCTACTTACTATACGTAGTAGAGAAAGTAAGAATGGACAACCAACTTGTAATGCTACGGTTTGCAGTTCTAACATATTTGGGGGAGGTTAAGTACCCTGTCAATCCAATTATACTGGAGGAATAGATGAGGTTAGGCTGGCATAGGATTGGGTTAAATTTGTCAATACCAGCATAAACACTAGGTTCTATTATGGACCACTTTTTATACGCAGCAGTATACATAACCTCTCTTGTCGCTTCGCAATTCGCCGTATTAAACGGTTTCACGCTCTCTGGCGATTGGATGCTGACAACATGCCGCGTTATGTTAATGGCCTCCATTGACGCGATCTAGCGGTAGTTTATATCTTTTCAGGCTTTAAGAATTCCGAACAAATACAGGCGAGAAGCAGCCAATGACGGGACGCTGGCCCTAGCGTGATAATCTTGTTTCCCATGACTGGGACGCTGACCCCATCATGTAGGTGGGCACCGTGATGTCCTGGAGTGGTGCCGGCCTGGGAATCTTCTCCACGGATCAATCCACTTGCCTCGGGCGTCGTTTCGAAACCTTCAACTCAAAACTTGTGGGCGTCCAGGCAATTAGATGACTATCGCACAGCCTGCCCAAATTTCCCTTTTACCTACAAAACTTCCCTCCCAAACATTTCCTTTCCAGCAAAGTGATACCGCCCTACAAAGCCACCTGGTATACTTCAAAGCCTACTCTGTGAAACAACTTTCTCACATACCGCTGAGAATATGTTCTGATCATCGACTACTGATCATATCTTGGGCAAAAAGGTCCAGAAATCAGTCAATCCCATTCCCGAATATAGAGAGCATGGATACTGTACCAAAACATGTATGATTTATACTGGCAAACTTTCAAGTATTCATCCGCTATTTACAATTCAAGTACTCTAGCAACTTAGTGGGAAAAATCTTGCAAAGAGGTAAATGCTTCTGTGAAAAAAGTGTAATGTGTGGGATTCACATGACTTTCTCAACTCCTCTTCAATAACCATTTTCACTAAAGCTTATTCTTCTATTTCTTGATAGTCGAAATAAACATTCATAACACAGATATTTTAAAAGCAGGTCGCTATTTGATGGCTTTGAAAGTCAATGATCTTTGCAATGGTCACGATATAAAGACCAATAGCGCCTTACCACTTAAAAAAGTCTGATGTGTTACACTCACATGACTTTCTCTACTCTTGTACAAACTATTTTTACAATCTCTTATTCTCCATCTATTTCATATTAATCGAGATAAACATTTGCAGAAACGATCTTTTGACATGCTCCCCTTGTTTTGTATTTGCAAGGGCAATATAGAAATACAGTAGCCTTTAAGCATAGACATATCTCTTAATAGTTGGTTGCTATGTGCAGCACCATTCCCTTTGCCACAGATTAATACTCCTTGCATATCCAAGACAAAAAAAAAGATAACGTATTCCCATTTGAGAAAATAAGTATTGAAAAATTTAAGGAAATAACAAGCAATACCTCGAAAATGGTTCACTCAACAAAAAAAATGTATATGACATAAATTGTGTATTTTAACGCGAACTACATTTTTTTGTAGTAAAATTTTGTCTATCTCTTATGGTTTACCAGTTATGCAAAAGCCGTTCAGAATGAAGAATACTTTTGGAGACATCCCCAGAAAATTCAAGATATACATTTTATTTGTCATGAAAATATCATAAACATATGATATTTTAATCAAAATCGTTAGAGCCATTTTTGAGAAAATTAAAATTTTCGAAAAATGTTCCATGTAAAGGGTAATCTGGGGTGGGGGGATTTTCTTAAAAACTTTCGTGTCGCATCTCTGGAAGATACTGAACCTAAATACCAAGTTTGATATTTATCCGAGTGTTCGTTTCTGAGTTATGCTGTTCACAGACACACACACGGACATGTTTCCAAAACATATATTTCCGGTGAAATCTGGGTAACGAATTTTTGGGTGGAATACAATACTTCCCCTACTTACTATACGTAGTAGAGAAGGTAAAAAGGGGGTTTAGATACAATGAATAAAATGATCAGTACAAATCGCACAATAAGAAGATGGCCATATGTTGTATTCAACTTGATTGACGTAGGATCCCTAAATACGTTATATTATGGAAGACGAAAAACCCTACGCAGAAACAAATTCTTCAGACAATCGAAGATATTTTCTTCTAGAACAAAAGAAAGCAGCTTAGTTTGGCACAAGTGGTAATTCCTCATGTGATGAAAAAGATACAAACTTGAGTCGGCCTACACAACTTTATTACAGATACCATTAGAAATCCGATCCCGGAAGAAAAGAATGCAGATTGCAGCAGGACCACTGAAACTAAAAGGCCGATGTCAGTTATGTCCATGAAAAAAATGATAGAAAAAGTAGAACAAAGTGTGATAGTTGCAAGAAATACATTCGCGGTACCCACTGTAAGAAATTACAGAGAATAGTGTGTTTTGGATGTTACACTTAGTGAAGCTCCACGTAAAAAACTTAAACGGTATTGGTAGTACATTATAAAAATGTTAAAATGAAGGTCTGAATCCCAGTGAAAAATAAAACATAATTTAAAGCGAAAAATAAAAAAATTAAGCAACAATTATTTCATCTACTGCGATAGTGCTGCAAAATAAAAATAAAATTGTAATATGTATGCGGTTGTTTGTTTGACAATACTAATTTTGAGGTACATTGTTGATATAAAATGTTCAGACATACAAATTATTTTAAAATAATTTTTTTTCTCTATATTTTATTTTACGTCACTTTAACTCCCTGGTCATATCCTGACGGATCTGTTGGTGGATAACCCTGAGAACGATATGTGAGGGACAGTTACCCTTCTAGGTCTCATCCCTGTAACCACACGCTTAGTCACGTGACACAGAGACCCTAGCACATAGCTACCGAAACTTCTGCTTCGTGCCGTGCACATGGCATTAGGGTGCCGTCCAGTCCAACCGCCGGCTCCATATAAAGACGGACAGTTAGCCTTCTAGGTCTTATCCCTGTAACCACCTGCTTCATGTCGTGCACATGGCATTAGGGTGCCGTCCAGTCCAACCGCCGGCTCCATATAAAGGCAGACAGTTAGCCTTCTAGGTCTCATTCCTGTAACCACCTGCTTAATGTCGTGCAGATGGCAGGAGGGTGACGTCCAGTCTAACTGCCGCCCCCACAGAGAAAGGCGGACAGTTAGCCTTCTAGGTCTCATCCCTGGAAATACTATCTTGCTTCGTCACGTGCCCACAGAGAGCCCCCAGCGCATGGCAGCCGGATCTTCTGCTTCGTGCCGTGCAGATGGCATTAGGGTGCCGTCCAATCTAACTGCTTACATTGTCTGTTGATAGATGGCATAGCATTCGCTATTACCTCTTATTTTTCATTTTACTATTGTTTTAGACTTAAAGTGGAACTTTGGGTCGTGGTATTAAATATCCAATTCGGTATTTACCTTGGCGACTGAGGAAAACACGAACCCGGGACCTCCCGAATGCCGGCCACAGACTTTACCGCCTGAGCCATCCCGGCATGCGGGCACATCAGATAACAAAGGAGTTAAACCAACAGCAGCTAAAGCTGAACTCCATAATAATCCCACCCAAGAGTTGATTGGCCTCAAAAATTTAAATTCTAACATAAATTTATAAACAAATACACACCAGGGTGCAGAAGGGCCGCTGCATCCTAACAGGCAGTTCGAGGAGCTATATGCTACCTCCCTTCTTTCTACTCAATCTAAAACAAAACCGCCATCCTAAAAATATCTTCCTGAAAATACTTATCCTGTGGTAAAACCCTATTGAGGGTGGGTACACAGCAAAAACTCACTCGGGCTATAACTTAGCCTGCCAGCAGCCAGTGAGTGAGTGAGTGAGTGATTCGAGTTGTCTGCCTGGGGTCCACTTGGACCCCTCACAGTGGTTTAAGGAGGTAGAAAGGCATAGCAGTCTGAAGATTAGTGGTTGTGACACTTCACACTAAATTTCTGGTTCTTAAACGGGCTGGTATGTATAATATGAAAAATCTGATGTATTACACTCACATGCCATTCTTTACTCTTGTACAAACTACTTTTACAAAGGCTTATTCTCTATCTACTTCATGTTAATCGACATATTGCTATACTGGTAATTTTCTTGTAGGCGCAAGGATAACGAACTCCCATTTGATGAAAAGTATCAGTATTGGAAAATTCAAACTAATAACAAAGAATATGCCGGAAATGGTTCTCTTCACAAAAAAAAATAATGTATACGACATAAATTGCTTGTTTTAACGTCCACATTTTTTGTGTACGGTTTACCAGTTATGCAAAATCCATTCAGAATGAAGAGGATTTTTGGGGACATTCCCAGAAAATTCAAGATATACATTTTATTTGCCATAAAAATATCTTAAACATATGCTATTTTAATGAAAATCCTTAGAGGCATTTTTGAAAAAATCAAAATTTTCGAAAAATGTTCCATGTAAAGGGTAGTCTGTGGTTGGGAGATTTTCTTGAAAATCTTTGTATCGCATCTTTGGAAGAAACTGAACCTAAATACCAAGTTTGGTATTTGTCCGACTTTTCGTTTTTGAGTTATGCTGTTCACTGGCATACACACGAAATGTTTCTTAAACTGCTTTTTTTTATTCAAGGGCCTCCAAACATGCGTTTTCTGATATCTTGATATCGATTTTTTTGGTGGAATGCAATTCTTCCCCTTACGTAGCAGAGAAGGTAAAAAGAGACTACCAACAAGTGTTACAGGAAACTAACTGCTCCGCTGGACACTCGCCGGGCGCTCTTTGCTCCAAATACCCAGCTCCCCTTGTGGTACCAGAAGAGTAGGCTAAACATTTCTATCCAGAGCTACCTTGAGGCGGCAGTAAGACACACAACTAGACTTTAATATCACATTAATCATCACTGTAGCAAACAAAGGTTAGCAACCCCGCGGAGACCTCATTATTATCACGTGAAGATTTATTTTCTGCGGTTGGCTGAGGGGAGGGGGTTTCGAAACCTCGAGCCCCCGAGGCTAGTTCTTACTTCGCCGTCTGTAATTGAAACTGCGGGCACTTACAACAACTGCTTTTCTTTGTACACGTTCAGGCATCGACTGTAGAACACTCGATAATATTTTCCTCAAGTGAGCCAAGGAGACAAGCAGGTCTAACGTTACTTTGAGCAAAAGTGCCACGGTTTGCTTCGTCGTCCCTCCGTGGTGTAGTGGTTACCATGGTAGCCTCTAGTTCCCAAGGTCGCGTGTTCAAACCCGGCGGAGGGCGATGGAATTTTTCGGGCATAAAAATTGTTAGCATGGCTTCCTTCGGAAGGGAAGTCAAGCCGGTGGTCATCCCCAATATAGAATGGAACGCTAAGGGCCACAGCAGTTAAAGAGCGTCCATAAATAAAACTCAACTTAATTTAATTTACGGTTTGCTTCAGCTAAGTTGGAAGAAAAATTATTATTATTTATCATTATTACAATTGGCAGAGTATTTGAGATACAAACACCCAAGTGGGATGCCTCAGTCGGTAACGTCTGTGCCCTGCATTCGGGAGGTTGTGGGTTCGATTCCCGTGGTCGATCTTCCTGACCCATGGTTTTTTCGGGGTTTCCCTGGATCGGTGGTGAGAAGGATCATTAAGTCCCCCGACTTTCCTGTCCCTCCATTTCACCTCCATTCTCATTTCACTTCACATTTCATCCGCTTGGTCTCTATCAGGGTTGCAAGTGTCGGCGAGAGTTCTCGGCGTGTGTATGGCAGGGGAAAGTATGCTCTGTGGAAATCTTTGTCTCCCGGAATCTCCAGGTTCCGGGGCCCCCAGGTAATGTTTAAGCCCACGGATGAAGGGAAGCAGGCTGCATCAGTGCCCATCCGGAGAGTTTAAATGTGTAAACGGTAGGGACCTTGCCCTCTGTCTATCGTGCCACTTGGCCCAGCCGCTCAACTAAACTAGCATAGACACTTCAGGAGAATCCTAGAGGAAAGAATACCCAGAAAAGTTTGAAAGCAGTGTCCACATGGGAGAAGATGAAGGGGTAGACCTAGAAATACTTGGATGCAGGAAACCAAAACACCTGGAGTTGGAGGAAAGAAATGACAGGGATGACTAGAGAAGAAACGTAAAACGTTACAAACAGGAAGATGCGTAAACACTGTAACAGTACCTACAGTATCTTCGGTATAAGATCTGACCGCTCGCACAGGGTTTTGTGTCTGGGTAGCACGACATGGCACAGTCGCCCGTGCCAGCACTCTGTCTTCGCTTCTTAAATCTGTACTAAACATATATCAAAATTAACTCTTACCTCGTAGCAAATACTGTGTGTGCAGAAATCACTGAAACCTCAACTTCGATAGTAATTTTGGTGGCGCCAATTTTCGCCAATTTCGTCTAATATTTCTTCTGTTAACACTGTACTTCTTCACATAATTTGCACTGAACCAGTAGTCTCAACTTTATTCGCAACATCGTGAACTGAAGTTCCGGAAGAGAGTAACTGTACAGGAAACTTCAGGATGTGTTCTTCACGAAGGAACGAGCATATATAGTTGTTCTAAAGGTAACTAACTACCTTCCCATTTTTGCAAATGAAAGTAGACTACAGACGCTAATGACTACATTGTAATTGAAGGACAGAAAGCCAGTCGTGAGTGGGTAAGCCAGCCGGCATTGGCTCTGACGCATAATACCCTTTCAGCGGTCAGCTTTTATACCGAAGATCCAATATATAATAAATAAATATTACTGGAAATCGAAACACTTATCTTCAGCTTTCTGTACTGACGCCCTGTATAAAGACGGATAACGAATTACTTATCTGATTCTTATATCCCAGCAAACTTCCTAAATTGTCTCAAGTTGCTCCTATGCAAAATTTCACTTGTCGAAAATGTAATATTCCGTGTCCTTTATGAGCATGAACTTTTGAGCCGTCTGCTTTGTGCTTGAGTCGTAGAAAGAACGTGTAAGCAGCCAGCAACATCAGAGGGAGCGACAGGCTAGAGCCCTGGTGACTGAAGACAACAAGCACAAACCCGATTGCTTGGAAACGATCCTGAATATAACTTTGGGCCAAAATCGTTTCAGTTTTAGATATGCACCACCGTAAACCCAAACAAAATCTCAAGTTGGGTCAGTGGAGATTACTTTAAAGCCGAACTATTGTAGTGTATGTGTGTGTATTGTCGCGTCGGGCACATTATTGCTTTGTAGCATGACATTGTTGTGTATAATTATTTTGATTTGGGTTTGAATTCCATCCGAAGCGGTATCTTTCTCTCCCCACCTCCTGATCAAGGGTTGGAGAGAGGAAATGGGGGAAAGCGAGCGTTACTGACTTCTTTGACTAGTGGCGTCAGTCCTGAGTGTGTCTTCAGGGCGAGTGGTTGTAGCGTGCGTGGAGCATCTCCCTCCAATGTTTGCCTGTAATCTGTTGTGAACGATGTAGTGACACCAAGATAACTACATAATACACCACACAGTAAATGTGAAATTAAGTGTATTTTGTTACGAATTTCCCACGCGTGCTTTAAAACGTGTAGTTAAGGTTCCTGGTGTTCTCGTTATGTCCCCCAGTGTTTATGCCGGGGTAACTAAATTTAATATCTAGTTGGCCTCATCCCGGTATATAACACTACAATAATGCAAACACGTCTTTTTCTAAGAATGTTTTCTTCTGGATTCAGGGAACCTCAAAACATAGGTGCTAGAGAAAGTAAAACCTATTTCAACATCTAGTATACTAATATACTACAACAGTACGAATGCCAGACTCTTCAGAATTTTGCAGGTTAAAAGGAAACATGCATATATATCTATGCCATTCCAAATCTTTGAAAATATGCCTGAAATTATGTATAGCTATGAAAAATCCTTGCGCTTTCCGAGTTCGGCTTCGGGATTTAAGATAACACGTTGATTGTTGAGTTGTTGTTATAGCGAAATTCTAAAAGAAAGAATCTCGCGTACTGTTTGTTGGTACTCAGTGCATTTCTCACTAAAGATTGTGAACTTTAAACTTACTGCCAAGCTAAACATGCAATAGAAAACAGGGTGGTCAAGTACTCACTTCGTAAGTGTTTCTAGCGAAGAGGTGTAGATTGTGCCTCCGACGTCTATATGGACGGGGGCGGTGTATCGGGAGGCGGCGGCCACGCAGGGAATCCCCGTGATCTTGTGGTTGTAGTTGAGCGCCGGCGGAGTCGGCGACGACGAGTTGGACATGGTCGGCGATGTGGCCGGCGAACTACTGGGAGACAGCAACCTGAAACACGTCAAGCAAACAGTTCGGGGGCCCAAAACAAACACCTCCCCCCCTTGCATGTCCCCAGAGAACTCCGACGGCTTTGGAGACAGCACAGTGTTGTGCTCATGACTTTCTCTACTCAGTCTTCTACAGATTACTCTTACAAAAGCTTATTCTTGTCTACTTAATATTAATTGAGATAACATTTCTTACACATTTACAGTTATTTGTAGGTTAGGGTCAGTTCCCCTATTGGTGCGCAAGTGTTCAAACTGGAAACATTAGAGACTTCTGCGCGTCTCTGTGGGACTATCTGCCCGTAGTACTCAGACCTCCTACGGCTCCTACACCTCATCCCTGCCTTCCGGGAGTGTCGCCACAATAGATCAAATTGGTCGCAGTGGCGAGGGGTCCCCCTCCGATAAACACATCCTACATCCATGCTCCTATGGGAAAAACTATAAGTACTTGAAAATTAACACCAATAACAAAGAATATCTAGGAAATGGTTAACGCCACAAAAATGTTATTCGACATAAAAAGTGTGCTTTAGCGAATCTGCATTTTTTGCGTAGTAAGGTTTTGTCTACAGCTTACAGTTTACTAGTTATACAAAAGTCATTCGGAATGAAGAGGGCTTAACATGCTATTCAATATAGTATGTAAATCAAAGTGTTTAGAGTTACTTTTGAGAAAATCAAATCTAACGAAATTTTAACTTTTTTTAGGAGATTTTTTTAAAATTTGGATTGGTGTTTAACTGACTTTCCATTTTTGAGTTAATAGTACTGTTCGAAGTCAGATACAGGGCCTTTTTTAAAAATACTTTTTATGGATTCAGTGATTCCCAAAGCGTATATTTCTGGTATCCATTTTTTGGGTGGCCTTCCTCTAGGTAGGTAAGTAGTAGAGAGAGCAAAAACCATGAAACACAAAAGAAATATTTTCCCTTGTTAATGGAATTACAGCTGCACTTCGTTTTGAGAGTATACGTATTGTTAACTGGAGTTCAACACAGTTAATGGTTTAAAAAATCCTTAAGTAAAGAGCATTCCTTATTTATTGAGGATGCTCTTGAACTAGAGTTACCAAAGCCGTCGGAGTCCATAATTGAAACTTGTATTAGGTAACCTATAAGTAAACTATGAGGCAGGATTTTTAACACTTGAATAATTTTAATTAAATTGTATAATATGTAAATTCAATAACAGCCCGCCTTGAAGCAATGTGTGTATGTAATAATTTGTAAAAAATCTATGTAACAGTCATTGCAAATGCTTATATTATTGTAAAACATGTTTAATGTTATGTGAATGCATTACGTAGTTTAATAGTGTAAGAGCTGTGAGAATAATAAGTTTAACGTTGCTAACAATGAGGTAACCTTGAGGCAATAATGAGTTTGAGAGTTTAAATGTTACTAGTCATGATTAGAGCAACGATAATGTAAATTTTGTGACAGTTTAAAAATAGCCAATCAACAGCCAGAAAAAGCTTTAATTAAATGCAGGTATTCTATTGGACTAGGATTAGCCACTCAGAGACTTAAAATACAGACGCTTAAGGGTTTTGATGGTTGAAATATGTTCAGTTGCCTGCAGACCTTGGTAGTGACCGGATGGAAGATGCGTTCTCTAGAGAAATATTACGTATTCGTGTGAATTGTAAAATTATGTATACGTGTTAACAAAGTGTAAGTATTAAATAAAAGAATCTCACAGCTCTTAATATCAGTGTAGTCCTATTTAATTTGTGTCAAGGATTAATAAAAAGAAGTGAATTTAAACATAAAATCTGTGTAAGCCTACATTCTTGTCGTACCACGCCCTGTCTAAGAGATACGTGACTCTAAAACAATACTGAAGCAGTTTAATAACAAGGTTAATTAATATTTTTTAAACTTGAAGCGTAACAACAAAATACAACATCTTCAAATCGGCTTCTCATACGTAACAGCATATTACGTAAACAGTTACTTTCTTCAAAATTGACGCACAAAGTAACTCCTACGTAAACAATCTTCAAATATGAATTGCAATCCTATGCTCATGTTCCTGATACATAGTACCTTTCGTAGTAGCTTACACATTAAATAAATACAATGGGTTAGATTTATAGCAGAGCCACAGTCGCATACGAGGTCGACACTGAACATTTTTAGAAAAAACAAACAAGGACTAGTTTTAAAAAATTGATATGATTTTATTGTTTTTCAAAATATTCCCCTTTAATATCAAGTCCGTAAGCAATGATGTCACTCCTCCTGAGGCTCTTCAGAAACCAGGTTTTTATAATGTTCTATTGCTTCATTTGATGACGAAAAGGTGATTCCAAGTATTTTACTTTTAATTTTTGGAAGTAGAAAAAATCTGATGTGTTACACTCACATGACTTTCTCTACTCTTCTACAAACTATTTCTACAAACGCTTGTTCTCCATATGCTTTATGTTAATCGAGATATCGAGATGTGAATCTTATTCGTAATTTTCACTTTCTCTACTACGTATAGTAAGTAGGGGAAGTATTGTATTCCACCCAAAAATTCGATACCGAGATTTCACCGCAAATACATGTTTTGAGACCCCCTGAATCCAAAAAAAGCATTTTTGGCAACATGTCCGTGTGTGTGTGTGTGTCTGTGAACAGCATAACTCAGAAACGAACAGTCGGATAAAACACCAAACTTGGTATTTAGGTTCAGTATCTTCCAGGGATACGACACGAAGGTTTTCAAGAAAATCCCCCCAACCCAGATTACCCTTTACATGGAACATTTTTCGAAAATTTTAATTTTCTCAAAAATGGCTCTAACGATTTTGATTAAAATATCATATGTTTAAGATATTTTCATGGCAAATAAAATGTATATCTCGAATTTTCTGGGAATGTCTCCACAAGTATTTTCATTGTGAACGACTTTTGCATAACTGGTAAACCATAAGAGATAGACAAAATTTTACTACACAAAAAATGTAGATCGCGTTAAAATACACAATTTATGTCATATACTTTTTTGTTGAGTGAACCATTTTCGAGATATTGCTTTTTATTTCCTTAAATGTTTCAATACTTATTTGTTCAAATGGGAATTCGTTATTCATTTTTTGTCTTGGATATGCAAAGAGTATTAATCTGTAGGAAAGGGAATGGCGCTGCACCTAGCAACCAGCTATTAAGAGATATGTATGTGCTTAAAGGCTACTGTATTTCCAAATTGCAATTAGCAATAAGATAGACTCTGCAAATGTTTATCTCGATTAACATGAAGTAGATGGAGAATAAGCGTTTGTATAAATAGTTTGTACAAGAGTAGAGAAAGTCATGTGAGTGCAACACCTCAGATTTTTTTGTAGATGCAAGGGGAATTGGTAAGCTTTAAGCGATAGTCAAATATTTTAAGAGCTGGTTGCTATGTGGCGCATTCCATTCTCTTTGCATTACCAGGGGAAAAAATGAATAACAAATTCCCATTTGAGAAAAGGTATATGTATTGGAAAATTTAAGGAAATAACAAGCAATATCTCGAAAATGGTTCACTCCACAAAAAAAATGTATATGTCATAAATTGTGTATTTTAACGCGATCTACATTTTTTGTGTAGTACAATTTTGTCTATCTCTTATGGTTTACCAGTTATGCAAAAGTCGTTCACAATGAAGAATACTTTTGGAGACATTCCCAGAAAATTCGAGATATAAACATGATATTTTAATCAAAATCGTTAGAGCCATTTTTGAGAAAACCAAAATTTTCGAAAAATGTCCATAAAGGGTAGTCTGGGTTGGGGGATTTTCTTGAAAACCTTCGTGTCGCATCTCTGGAAGATACTGAACCTAAATACCAAGTTTGCTGTTTTATCCGACTGTTCGTTTCTCAGTTATGCTGTTCACAGACACACACACGGCATGTTTGCAAAAATGCTTTTTTTGGATTCAGGGGGTCTCAAAACATATATTTCCGGTTAAATCTCGGTATCGAATTTTTGGGTGGAATACAATACTTCCCCTACTTACGTAGTAGAGAAAGTAAAAATCACAATGTGCTAGGTCAGGGCTGTATGGTGGAGGGTCCATGGTGCTGACGTTTAGGGCATCTAGGTACTCAGTTGTTAGTTTTGCTGCTTCCGACGATGCATTGTCATGATGCAACATTATTTTTCCTTTTAGGCGTTTTTGGAGAACTTTTTCAAATATTTGCGGTAAACAGACCAACCGGCAATAACGGTATTCTATCTTATAATGCTATGGTAACAGCATGGCTCGTTTTAGAAAAACAAAACAACTAGCAACCATGTTCTTACCAACACTCCGGAATCGTTAGATTTTTGTAGGCTTAGGTTCTGTTCGAAGGTCCCATTGAGCCAATTGACTTTCCTTTTCAGGACATACAACAATTCCAAGATTCATGACAGTAACGATATTCCAAACCAAATTTGAAGTGCCGCCTCGGAATTTTCCCAGAATTTTTCTGCACCAATCAACATGTTGTTTTTTATCGGTTGTCAGTTTATGTGGAATCCATCGACAACAAAGTTTTCTCACGTCTAACTGTGGATGTAAAATGTTTTGCATTTGATTCTATGCCCAATGTCGCCCGAATAAATTCATAAGATGTCCGTCGACCAGTGATGTTCGAAAAGCGGCAATATTTCCATCAGTAACAGCAGTTCTCGGGTGTCCTTCACGAAATTCACCACTAAGAAACAACCGATCTCTTTTGGATTCGCTGTATCAATATTAAATTGTTGCCTTAGATGGAGATTCTTCGCCAAATGCATTTCTAAGCCGACCTTCACATTGTTTAGGCGTTAATACGATTCAAAATCGTTAAAATCATAGCAGGAATTTTTCTCTAGTTCAAATTAATTTTTGGGTAAACGCAAAGTCTTTAAATGATGATAATTAACAAACTCTTAGAGCAAATCAAACAAACTACACAGCAATCAACTCACAAAACATTAGAACAGTAGCTATCAAATATAAATGCATTTCGTTTGTTTTTAGAAACATGGTATTCTAAAAATTTTCCGTATCGCCCTCGTATATGTGTAGTTTTGTTTCACTGTAGTGACCTCTGTATTTTTCCGCAGCGCACTAGCGGTGAGTGACTTGCTCAAGGCTACTTTTATCAGTGTGTTATACTGCATCAGTTTCTGCCTTCAGTTCGAGCTGTAAAGTTTAGTGTTTGTTCATTGTGCATCTCAAAAGTGAAAGTTTATTCAAGACATATATGTTGTATGTGAATTACTTGAGACTATTAGTCTTATTAGTTCACGGATGCCTAGTAAAAAATTCGCGCTTGAACAAAGAACTTTTTGACAATGCCGATGGACACCGCCTTCGAACACCGCTTATAACAAGGTTGGCTATCACTCGTGAGTGAGTAACTCGGGAGTTTTAGAACGGAAAATTCCCCACTGTAATAGTGAGCGGAACACCCATACTCGCGAACCGCTGCTCGGCAATATAACGAACGCTGTAACGACACACGGGACAGTCGCATGATATGTGGGTGTATACGGGTCTCCTTCAATGCATGTCGCGTTGTCGCGTTGTGAGCGAGGTAGTCAAATCAGTGCTGCCACTTTGGGAAACTCAGAGGTCTAGTTTTCACATTTTAGTGTGGTTTTTTGCTGTCACGTGTTGCGCGAGTACCTGATTTTCGTCGTTCAGAGTTTTATTAAGTATGATTTTATTTGATTTGTATAAAGATAAGGGGGGATTTACCTTCCTTTAACACTGAAACCTTTAACGTTTAATTGCATTATTCTCCCATATTTTATGATCTTAGTTAAACAGACCTGTTTCTTTAATAAGGAGCAGTATATTACTTTCTCTACTACGTATAGTAAGTAGGGGAAGTATTGTATTCCACCCAAAAATTCGATACCGAGATTTCACCGGAAATACATGTTTTCAGACCCCCTGAATCCAAAAGAAAAAAGAATTTTTGGAAACATGTCCGTGTGTGTGTCTGTCTGTGAACAGCATAACTCAGAAGCGAACAGTCGGATAAACACCAAACTTGGTATTTAGGTTCAGTATCTTCCAGAGATGCGACACAAAGGTTTTCAAGAAAATCCCTCCACCCCAGATTAACCTTTACATGGAAGATTTTTTGAAAATTTTAATTTTCTCAAAAATGGCTCTGACGATTATGATTAAAATATCGTATGTTTAAAATATTTTCATGACAAATAAAGTGTATATCTTGAATTTTCTGGGAATGTCTCCAAAAGCATTCTTCATTGTGAACGACTTTTGCATAATTGGTAAACCATAAGAGATAGACAAAATTTTACTACACAAAAAATGTAGATCGCGTTAAAACACACAATTTATGTCATATACATTTTTTTGTTGAGTGTACCATTTTCGAGATATTGCTAGTTGTTTCCTTAAATCTTTCAATACTTATTTTCTCAAATGGGAATTCGTTATTAATTTTTTTGTCTTGGATATGCAAAGAGTATTAATCTGTGGCAAAGAGAATGGTGCTGCACCTAGCAACCAGCTATTAAGATATATGTATGTGCTTAAAGGCTATATTGCCCTTGTAAATATATATTCCCCTTACATCTACAAGAAAATTAGCAATAAGATAGAGTCTGCAAATGTTTATCTCGATTAACATGAAGTAGATGGAGAATAAGCGTTTGTAAAAATAGTTTGTACAAGAGAAGTCATGTAAGTGTAACACATCAGATTTTTTTTTACTAAATTCTTTGTAGGAACACCTTTCTCTGTGTTTAAAATGCCCAGTAGGTTGCATATTTTCCCAGGCTTTGCATTTAAAAATTATATGAGAAGCAGTTTCATTTTCTTCATTGCATGGTCTATATACAGATTCTTGTTTAAAGATTCGCACGCGCATGTTGGTGTTTCCTTAAACATATATCATCATTCGCTTACTATGTCTGCATCATTCTGTTTGAACCCATTGCCTTTGGTGGGAATAACTAATCCACTGAGGCATGGTTCTTCGAAAATTATTTAAAGGAAGGCCAAAAACTGGTTCCGGCCCAGTAAATAATTGAGCCTACCTTTCCTGCAATGGTATCGGTGTTTACATTGCCTAAAATTCCCATATGTCCAGGTACCCACCCAAGAGTAACATTGTGTTTTAGCAGCTCAGGGTTCCTGGAAAAAATGTGAACCTAACCTCCCCGACTAAAATATTGTATTTACGCAATTTTTAACATCCTTCTTCATCCCTAAGTAATGCCTGGCGACCAATATTACCGAGTTTTTAATTTCTTTCTGCACGCCTTGCAGTAGGATTCAAATTGATTGCCCAGTACATGCCCCAAGGCATTCTACAAACTCTGAAAGTGTTGAATCCAGCCACTGAGAATTGAAATGTTTTGGGGGGACTACAGACTTATGCTAGAGTAAA